>JAHRHZ010000145.1:33206473-33224323 GCA_024137785.1 Ginglymostoma cirratum | reverse complement strand
TAGCAGTTATACAAACTGTGTGACCTGTTATCACCTCTCAAATCTGTGTTGTCCATTGTTTTTCTGGTGTTTCCTTCAGAAGTCAATTGGTTTCCCAATGTTTAGAGTAAGTTTGAATTGATTTCGACTGAGGTTGAATGTCCAGTATCTCTGTAAGTTCCATACAGTGTGTACTGGGTAGCCCGAGGTGTAAAATTTATTTTAAGTCTAGAGTGTTACATTTGATTGATTGTTCTCTCAGAGTGGAGGTGTAAATTGGACTTCCATGCTAAACAACAGTCCCAGATTGAAATCATTGTGGCTGTGTGTGTATTTGTTGCAGGCTGAGCTCAGGATTTTGTCCAGTGTTTTTAGATGTTAGAAAAATCCAGGATCTTGTCCAGTATTTTAGATGTTGGGGATTTTTGCTCAACCCTACACTGGTCCAAATTTAGGCACTGTCCAGGCCTTGCTACATTTGGGCATGGACAGCTTCAATATCTGATGATCTGTACAATCATTAGTATATATCCCCATTTCTGACCTTAAGATGGAGGGAAAGTCATTGATAAAGAAGCTATGAATGGTTGGGCCAAGGACATTATCCCGAGGAACTCCTGCAGTGATGTCCTGAAGCTAATATGATTGAACTCCAAAAACTACAACTAGGTACAACCTTTGCTAGGTACAACACCTACCAGCAGAGAATTGTTGCCCCGATTCCAGTTTTCACAGAGCTCCTGGATGCCACACTTGGACAAGTATGGTCTTGATGTCAGGGTAGTCACTCTCACGTCATCTCTGGAATTCAGCTCTATTGGCCATGTTTAATCCAAGGCAATTACGAGGTCAGGAGCAGAGTAGCTATGGTGGAACACAAACCAAGTCTCATTGTGAAGGAAATTGCTAAGCAAGTGCTGTTTGATAGCACTGTTGATGATACCTACTATCACTTTACTGATGAACAAGAGTAGACTGGTGGGCTGGTAATTGGCCAGGTTGGATTTGTCCAGCTTTTTGTGTACAGGACATACCTGGGCAATTTTCCACATTGTTGTAACTGTATTGGAACAGCTTGGGTAGGGATACAGCAAATTCTGGAGCACAAGACTTCAGTACTATTGCCAGAATGTTATCAGCAGACCACAGCTTTTCCAGTATCCAGTACATCCAACTATTTCTTGATGTCACGCAGAGTGGATTGATTTGGCTGAAGAGTGTTATTTACGATGCTGGGGACCACTTGAGGAGGCCGAGATGGATCATTCACAATAGATGAAGGTTTTAACAAACGTTTCAGCCTTATCTTTTGAACTGATGTGCTGGGGTCCTCCATCATTAAGGATGGAAACATTTATGGAGCCTCTTCCTCCAGTAAGTTCGTTTAATTGTCCACAACCATTCACAACTCTAAGGGGCACGAATGCAAATTTGGTTGGTTGTGGAATCACTTATCTCTGTCTATCATTTCTTGCTTGTGCTGTTTGGTGCATGAAAGGGCTGTTTTGTATCATCGTCACCTCCTGCACTCTATATTGCAACAGGGTTGACCCACTGGTAACAATAGAGTGGGGGGGGAGGGGTGTGGAATATGCTGGGTGATGATGTTGTGGATTGCACTGGAGTATAATTCTTGTGCTACCACTGCTCACACAGTGCCTCATGGATACCCAAGCGTGAGCTGCCAGATCTACTCAAAGTCTATCTCATTTAGTACAGTGATAGTATAGTGCCATACAACAAAATGGAGGGTATTCTCAATATGATGATGGGACTTCGTCTCCACAAGGAATGTGTGTTGGGCATTATCAATAAATCTACCAATAGGGTTAGTATCTTACCGATATTAATTGATGGAGATCCTGATCCTGATATATGGTAATTATATAGGCAGAAAATGTGCGGGGGTCCTGCAGGCAAATTTTAGATAACTAGGAAGGAGACTGAAATGCAGGATCTTAAAAGGTAGTAATCTCTAGATTTCAATTGTTGCCATGACTGGTGAGATAAATATACTATAGTTCAGATAAATGCAAATATTTAAACAAAAACAGAAGTTACTGGAAAAGCTCAGCAGGCCTGGAAGCATCTGCATAGAAAAATCAGCGTTAACATTAACTCTGAATTTTCTTTACAGATGCTGCCAGACCTGCTGAGTTTTTCCAACAACTTCCGTTTTTGTTCCTAATTTACAACATCCACAGCTCTTTCGGTTTTTAGTGAGTATTTAAAGACTGCTTGATCGCACCAGATATTGCACTGACACTTTAGTTGTGGCCTCACAGTTTGGGACAACATGTGCAGCAAATGCATTTGTAATGATTCCATTTAACTTACTTAATTAACTCAGATGAGTCATATCATATTATTTTCATGCTGTTCACATTAAGTACAGCAATCTATTGTTATTGAGAATGAATTCTATAATCAATCCTTTCACGTTAAAAAGATGTTCCCCTTACCGTCACCCAGATGACACCCTACTCCCTCACATTACACTATCCACCAACCAACTGGCACAGTATGCCCCCCACAGCACCCTAACCGCTCACCCACCCAGAAAGGTACCCCTTCGTCCACTTGTCACTTGTATTCACTCATCCACCTGGCACCCTACCCCCCATCCCCTACCTGTCAGTCTACTGTGTCATCCATCCACCTGCCACTCCATACCCAAGTCATTAATGAATATTGTGAATAATTGAGACACCAACGCAGATGCCTATGGGACACCACTAGTCACATCCTGCCAATTAGAGGACTTACCCATTATTTTGACTCTCTGTTTGCTGCATCTCAACCAATTTCCTATCAATGTCAGTAATTTGCCCTCAATCCATGGGATTCCACTTTTGCTAACAGTCTCTCATGTGGGACTTTACCAAATGCCTTTTGAAAGTCCACATAAGCAACATCCATCAACGTACCCCTATCAACCACCTATTCACCTCTTCAAAAATCTCTATGAGGTTGGTCAGGCATGACCTATCCTTCATGAATCCAAGCTTACTGTCCCTGATTAACTGAAAGCTGGAGGTGATCAGTTCCCCTATCATTGATCAGACTCCAACAATTTCCCCACCACAGATATCCTGGAGATTTGTCACTCTTCAGTTCCATTAATTTCCCCACTATTGATGATTTACTTATTTTTATTGAGACTTTGCTGCGGATCTTGTGGATAGTTAATTAGCTATCCTCCTCTTCTGCTGTGAATATTGAAGCAAAATAATCATTCAATATGTCTGTAATTTCCCCAAGGTCACTGACAATATCTCCAATCTCAGCCTAATGTGGGTCAATGGTACTTTTAACCAGCCGCTTTCACTTTACATAACAATAAAATCTCTTCTTATTGTCTTTTATGTTCCTTGTTAGTTTCTTTTTGTAATCCTTTTTAGCTGCTCTTTTATGATGCTTTGTGGCCCTTTGTTAGTCTTTGTATTTGTCCCCAAACTGCGAAATCTGTACTGTTCTTTGCAATTTTAAAAGCCCTTTCTTTTAATTTTATGCTGTCCCTTACCTCTGAATCATAGAATCCCTAGAGTGTGGACAAAGGCCATTCGGCCTATTAAGTCCACACTGACCCTCCAAAGAGCATCCAACACAGACCCAACCCCCATGCTATCCCTGTAAACCTGTATTTCCCTTGGCCAATCCGCTTACCCCGCACATTCCTGAACACTACGGGCAATTTAGCACAGCCAATCCACCCAACCTGCATATCTTTGTTCTGTGGGAGGAAACTGGACCACCCGAAGGAAACCTACACAGACACAGGGAGAATGTGCAAACTCCATTCAGACAGTGGCCCGAGGGTGGAATCGAAACTGGGTCCCTGGCGCTGTGAGGCAGCACTGCTAACCACTGAGCCGCAGTGCTGCCCCGCCTAGTGGTCCGTGATTTTTGTTTTGAATTGAAGTTTTTTCGTCTTGTGGGCACATTCTAACTTTGGAATAGCATTAAGTGTTTCTTTCAACACCCTCCAACGTGCCTCGGTCATTTTACTCATTTGTAGGGCTTCCCAGTTCACCGTCAACAGTCTCTGCCTCATCCTATTAACGTTTGCCAAACTTATATTCAATATTCTAGTGTCCGATCTTTCTTCATCTCTTACAAACACTGCATGAAACTCAATCATGTTATGATCACTATTTGACAAATGCTCACAAACACCCAGGTCACTAATTAAGCCAAGCTCATTGTTCATTACTCGATCCAGAACTGCTTGCCCCCTTGTGGCATCAAGACATATTGCTGTGGGAAACTATCCTGAGGACACATGCCAAAAATTCACAAACCTTCTGGCAAGTGCCCAGTCTATGTTAAGATTAAAATCCCCTATCAATATTTCTCAGCCTTTGCTACATAGTTGCTTAATTTCAGCATTTGCACAATCTAGCTCTTCTCAGCTGCTACCAGGTGGTCTATGTATGACACTTATTGTGGTTTTAGTTACTTTTATAGTTCCTCAGTTGCACCCATAAAGGTCTCCACTGGATGCTTACCCCTCATTACATTCTCCCTCACCACAGAAATGATTCTCTATCTATCCTAATAACTTTACATCATGTTAAAGTGGCTTAGGAACTATAGAAAACATCATCTACTGCTGAAAAAATGGATGTGATTTTAATGTTGATGCTCTCTGCCAGAAGTTATGAATTCTTGGACTCATCTACACTGCTTTGGCTAAGAGGGGTCCTGGCACCTGGATTGAAACTGGAAATTCTAAGCCCGACTGGAAGATTTGGGAGCTTATACCATTTATTTTCCATTCACTTGGGAACTATGGGATACCCTGACAGCTAGATCCCATATGTCAACCTATCAGAAATCCTGGAAATAAGGATGTAGCAAAGCAAATGTGACATTAAACTTAAAACATAGTTCAATAACATGGGAGCAACTAACAATTGTTTACTGTCTTTGTTTCTGTCTGTATTCCATTAGTAATTTTATTGTGAGCTATATAATCTGTCTCAATTCTCTCCTAACAACTGCACCTTTGCGTCAACATTCAATATCTTGATTATGTGTCTGTGGAGCGCCTTGACATATGTTTCACCATTAAGGGAACGTTATAAATGCTGGGTGTTAGTACCTCGCTGGAACAAACTTTAGAGTTAGGCGCAAGTTTGAAAGAACAAAATTGTGGAGATGGTAATCTCTAGTTCCTTTCTTTGTTACATACTAAACATACGAAGTAAGAAATAACTAGAAAGATGTGGTTGCACTGCATGAGTTCAATCAAGTGAGAAAAAAGAAGACTAAAACGCTACTGAAAAAGAAGGATAAGGTCTAACTCCAATAATTAGTTAGAAAATATCAGTAAAAAGTGAAAGAAAGAAGCTTTGAGATTGAGATAGATAAATTATACAATTTTAATACCAGGCCGTGCGATTGATTAACAGCAAAACAAGGTGGAAACTCACCCACTGCTCCAGAAATGAACTTTGGGATGTTTTCAAATCGGAACCTCAATTAATTTATAACTGCAAACTTAACCTGGCATTTCAGGCAAAAGGTCAATGGAAACTGCAGGCTGCACAGCCTGACAGGTAGTAAGTAATTGGATCAGTGGTCACACAATCAAGAGTAAGGTATAATTCTGCAAGATGGCAGCACAGTAGGCTTGTCCACTCCGTCCGCTCTTCTTCTTCCTTTTCTCTTTCCCCTTTTGTCATTCATGCCTTCCTGTTTTTAGCTTTTTTTCTACTAACATACCTTCTGGAGAGCAGTGGAGACAGTATTCGGCTTGTTGAATTTGGCTGTCAGCGAGATGTCCAGTGTGAGGCAGTGGCCGGGGGCCTGACCCAGGCCTCTCAGTAAATTCTTGATGTCTGGTGTGCGGGCCGAGCACGAGGATGCGTATTGGTGTGCAGACCGGGCACGAGGCTGGGGATTGGTGCGCAGACCGAGCACGAGGCTGGGGATTGGTGCGCAGACCGAGCACGAGGCTGGGGATTGGCGCGCAGACCGGGCACGAGGATGGGTATTGGTGCGCAGACCGAGCACGAGGATGGGGATTGGCGTGCAGACCGGGCACGAGGCTGGGGATTGGCGTGCAGACCGGGCACGAGGCTGGGGATTGGCGTGCGGGCTGAGCACGAGGATAAGGACTGGTGCGCGGATCGAAGGCGAGGCTGAAGCCTACCACTGCTGGTGCCTGGATTGGGGCTTTAGCGAGCTGAGATGCAACACCGTGATGGGGGCTCCCTCAACATCTGCAGCAATGACAAGAGCAGGGGAGATCAAGCCAGTGGAGGGAAGGGAACTCTTTGGAAGGGAAAGAGTTCCAAAGCAAAGAATATCGAGCCTTTGTAGGAAATGTGGTCCCTGTACGGCTTAAGGAAGATGGCAATGATTGAAACTTTAGCTTATTTTCTTTATTTTTCAACTTAATACTCAGGAAGACTGTAATGTTTGACATTTAGCTTTTCTTTTCACGTTGTACCAAGTGTTACTGTAATGTTTAGTTGTTACCTTTGTTCCTTATTTCTTTCTGCCTTGTTCTTAAGTTTTTTGTATTGGGGCACTTGTATCTAAGATGGCGCTGCGCGTGGCGGCATTGTAAACTTTTCATTGTACTCCTGTAAGTTTGTACTTGATTACATGTGACAATAAAGTCTAACTCACAGTGGGGAGTTCATACTTTCTTTGTGGGAACGCTCTTGTTCCTTTTGTCCCTACAAGCAATGTTAAAAATAAACTCATCTCTTCTGGCCTTGATCCTCTTTGCCATTGAATTGAGGTGGCAGAAAACTCAATACATCGTTCACCTGCAAATTGTATATTAGGTATTGTAATCGAATACAATTACATCATGAAGGCCAGCCATTCATATGTTAGAAAAGACCCCACAGTGTCCTTGCTGCTTGTTCAGGACAGCTCGGTAAGCAAATTAATATCAAAACTGAATACATTCACGGCAGTGCCAGGGCAGGTAAGCAACTTGAACAAAAAAAACCAAAAGAACTGCGGACGCTGGAAATCTGAAACGAAACAGAAATTGCTAGAAAATTTCAGCAGGTCTAGCAGCATCTGTGGAGAGAAAGCAGAGTTAACACTTTGGGTCTAGTGACCCTTCTGCAGAACACCTTTGGGTCACTGGACCGAAAATATTAACTCTGATTTCTCTCCAAGCAATTTGAACAATTTTAACTTCCTACTTTTCACAGATTTTCAGGATAGGCATGGTTAAAAACACACACTAGAATAATCAGACAAAAATTCTGCTTATTTGCTTCATAATTTTGGCTGGACTATGTGTGAAGGGCTAGAAATCAGACCAACACATTGATAGATCAGTGTCCTGCCTAATGTCATGATTCCTTGAGGCTGTCTAAGGAGGGGAACATCAGACAGAGCAGGATATCCTTCCATCAGGAGGTCAAGCATCTCCAGCCTCTCAAAGGCCAAGTGGTTCCTTGGCCAGTGACATGATGAGAATAAAGAGGTGTACCAATCCCCAGAATTACAGTATTTGAACACACCTCAGGATGTATGCTAGGACTTTTTTATTCTTTACTCATTAACAGTATGAGGGCATCGTTGGTCAGTCGGCATTATTGCCCATCCCTAATTGCCCAGAGCGCGCTTAAGAGTCAACCAACAATCAACAATCCTCAGGGTTACCGTTGACAAGAAACTGAACTAGACCAGCTATATGAATACCATGGCTGCAAGTGCAGTACACTGATTGGGAATTCTTAAACAAGTAACTCACTTCCTAACACTGCCTCAACCCCAATACTTGTCTACCATCTACAAGCCTCATGCCTGGACTGCACTCCAACAACACTGAAGAGGTCTGACAAAGCAAAGGCCAAAGCGACCAATCTGGGTGGCGTTCCACACACCACTTTAACCATTTGATCCCTCCACAACAATGATACAGTGGCAACATTATTTACCTTTCTCATTTGCACCACAGCAAGATGGTAAGTTCCTCTGACAACACCTTTTAACCTGCAAGCCCTATTATCTAGAAGGAGGAAAGCAACGGATTTGTTGGAACACAACCAGCTGCAAATTCCTCACCAAGCCAGACATCTTCCGGACACGGAGACTGCTGTTCCTTCAATGTCACTAGATCAAATTCCTGGAAGTCCTTTTCTAGCAGAAAACAAAATATGATGGCAGCAGTTTAAGGAAGTGGCTCACCTTCTCTAGGTCAACTGAGGATGGTCAACAAATGTTTGTTCAGGTTCCATGAACAAGTTATTTTTTTAAAAAATGGTCAGTATCTTATGCACTCACAAGCAAGTATATTAAAAACTGAAACAAACCATTTCTCCATTTCTCCTCAGTCTTTCCAATACACCCAACTTGGAAATTGGATAATCCTGAATACAGAAATCTCACCGTTATATTAAAATAAATCAATATGGAATCATTCAATCTTAGGTGCTAAGACATAGGGATCGCAAGCCAGACCAAATCAGATTCATTAACACTGGATTCGCAACACAGTGAAACGAAACCCTCAAAATCAATCAATTATTCCTAACCAAACTTTACAAATAACTAGCATGGGGCTGGATGAACACAGCAGGTCAAGCAGCATCATAGGAGCAGGAAAACTTGACGTTTCGGGCCTAAACCCTTCATCAGAAATGGGGGAGGGGAAGAGGGTTCTGAAATAAATAGGGAGAGGGGGGAGGCGGATAGAGGATGGATAGAGGAGAAGATAGGTGGAGAGGAGGCAGACAAGTCGAAGAGACGGGGATGGAGCCAGTAAAGGTGAGTGTAGGTAGGGGGGTAGGGAGGAGATAGGTCAGTCCAGGGAGGACGGACAGGTCAAGGGGGCGGGATGACGTTAGTAGATAGGAGATGGGGGTGTGGCTTGAGGTGGGAGGAGCGGATAGGTGAGAGGAAAAACAGGTTAGGGAGGTGGAGTTGAGCTGGGCTGGTTTTGGGATGCAGTTGGGGGAGGGGAGATTTTGAAGCTTGTGAAATCCACACAACTGATGTTGGACATGGAATTCATCGCTTAAATAAAAATTAACAATTTACTATAAACGATGTTCATAGAACACAGATGAATTAGCTGCAAATTGAGGGGTGATAGATTTAAGACAGATGTCAGAGGCAGGTTCTTTACTCAGAGAGTAGTAAGGGCGTGGAATGCCCTGCCTGCCAATGTAGATAACTCAGCCACATCAGGGGCATTTAAACAGTCCTTGGATAAGCATATGGATGATGATGGGATAGGGTAGGGGGTGGGCTTAGATTAGTTCACAGGTCGGCGCAACATCGAGGGCTGAAGGGCCTGTTCTGCACTGTATTGTTCTATGTTCTATGTTCTATGTTCAAACTGATTCTGTTTCTCACATAGAGAGCAATTGGTATTTAGGAAAGATGTTTAAAATGATTTCAAACAATAAATTGTATTTCTATTAGGAACACAATAGATTAGAACATAATCTAATGGGAGCAGAAGTCAATGCGATTATATTGCTTAGCTTTCCAAAGAAAAACAAAATTCTATATCACAAAATTTCTGTCTCTAACATTTTAGACAGCACATTTGGAACACGTATAAAGAAATAAATTCAGAATGTCCAAATACTGTAACTACAGCTGGATGCTGTCTATTTGCACCAAGAGATGCATGTAATTGCAGATAAATATCTAGCTTCAAAGATCAACCTTGACCCAAATGTATTATGCACATAATGATACCATGCCTCAATCCTTTTATGTTTTACCCTGCTTATTGATCACTGCAGCTGACTGCTTTACAGTTCACTGGAATGTCTCTGCCTCAATGTAAAAGCTGCACATAGAGATTGCATGCAATGTGCCTGTTCAAACCATCTCCAATAAATCTAGACTTTCAGGCGCAGCAGTAGTTAACAGCATTTTGCTGTTTATTTTTACTTTTTCAAATATTGATCTTGAATGAAATCTGCACTGGCTGAGATTTCATGAACTCTCACAGGAGGTGCTGGCAAACAGGGGTTGGGTGGCAATCTGGGAGAAAGGCAGGGGTGTCATGTCCATTGTATTTCTGCTGCTACTGTTGTCGCTATGAAGGTGGTGAACACCTACTTATCTTGGATTAACTGAGGCCCTCAAGTGTCCAGTTATGGATCACTTAATACCAGCAGCAGGATGGTAGACCTTCAGGTAAACTCTGTTGATGTCCCTGTAAACTCAGGGGAAGGGCAGGAGCATCCCAAATTGGGAACTCCCTGGCCCATGGAGGGTCTCCCTCCAGTTCTAAAGACATGTCCAGCTGATTATTATTATTATGATGATTATTCAAAGAAGATAATAGCTATTTTCACTTACATTCTAATTCTGCTTCTCAGCAGTCAGCTACTGATTATTACTCATTATTGTGTTCTAATCAATAATTCCTTTTGCATCATTTTTTGCTTTAAGGGAAGTAATAGCCTAATGATATTATCACTAGACTATTAATCCAGAAAGCCTGGTAATATTCTGGGGACCCAGTTTCAAATCTCACCATGGCAGATCGTGGAACTTGAATTTGATAAATATCTGGAATGAAGTGTCTAATGCTGACCATGAAGTTGTTGTCAGCTGTTGGAGAAAAAAAAAACATCTGGTTCATCAATGCTCTTCAGAGAAGGAAAGTACTGTTCTTGGGTAGCCTGGCCAACATGTGACTCCAGACACACAGCAATGTCATTGACTCTCAACTGCCCTCTGGTCATGTAGGGATGGGCAATAAATTCTACCATAGATGCTGACACCCACATCCTGTGAACAAATTTACAAAAACTGTCAGAAATAAAAAGTACCAAAGAAAAACTTTCAACATTAAATATTATTATTTGTAAGAGCCATCCAAGTATAACAATAAGATAAAAGTTCATTTGATGTTTGATGTTGAGTATAAATTGTTTAAGCTTTTTTCCTGTGCTTGATTCGAAATTCCTGGAAAAACCTTTTACCTGTTATATAGCACATGAGAAACAGAAGCTAGAGTAGACCATACATAACTTGAGCCTGTTCTGCCATTTCAAAAGATTGTGGCTCAGCTTCCACATCAACTCTATTTTCCCACATTATATTTTTGACCTCTGTGTTGACAGCATCATTATTTTTCTCTTTTTTTCTCATTTTTGTTTTGTTTGGAATTAAGAGTTGAAGTTGAGAATTGAACTTTGAACAGCAACTTGTTTTTATATTAAAAGGAGAGAACAAAAGGCTGATATTTCCTGTCGGGAACTGTCCTGGAAAATGTTGCTCTTGTAACACTATAGATGAACCAGCTTTAAGACTTTATTCTCAGGGACTGGCAGCTGGTTGGATATAGAATTGGTCAACAAGGATGACTGGCTCTGGTCAGCTAACCATAGAGAATGTTGACAAAGAAAGAGAAACCAACGAGGGAAGTGGTTTTGACTGGGTTTTGGGGCAGAGGGTTTTGAAAGTTGCATGATTGGATTTTTTTTTGTTTTTTCTCTCTCTAGTTGTTCTTCAATTATTGACTTGTTGAAAATCTTACGAAATGAACCCGTCTATAACAATTCAGGAAAAGTCTCTGGAAGTGTGTGGAAACTGTATTGATTGGTGGCTTCAGAATTCAAGCAAGATAGAATCTTATATGCCTATACTGTAATCGGTTGAATTTCATGAAGGTTTGGTTATCATCGTTGAAATGGTTATCGTACTTGCAACTTAATGATTCGATTATGTTTTTAATAGAATCCCTTAGCTGTGATTGTCTGTCTGTCATTGTGTGAGTGGGGGCTGGTGATCAAAGAAGATGAGGCTTAGATTGTAGATATTAATTAGGTTGACGAGTGATTCATCTGTGTTCTATGAACATCGTTTATAGTAAATTGTTAATTTTTATTTAAGCGATGAATTTCATGTCCAACATCAGTTGTGTGGATTTCACAAGCTTCAAAATATCCCCTCCCCCAACTGCATCCCAAAACCAGCCCAGCTCATCTCCACCTCCCTAACCTGTTTTTCCTCTCACCTATCCCCTCCTCCCACCTCAAGCCACACCCCCATCTCCTATCTACTAACGTCATCCCGCCCCCTTGACCTGTCCGTCCTCCCTGGACTGACCTATCTCCTCCCTACCCCCCTACCTACACTCACCTTTACTGGCTCCATCCCCGTCTCTTCGACTTGTCTGCCTCCTCTCCACCTATCTTCTCCTCTATCCATCCTCTATCCGCCTCCCCCCTCTCCCTATTTATTTCAGAACCCTCTTCCCCTCCCTCATTTCTGATGAAGGGTTTAGGCCCGAAACGTCAAGTTTTCCTGCTCCTATGATGCTGCTTGACCTGCTGTGTTCATCCAGCCCCATGCTTGTTATCTCGGATTCTCCAGTATCTGCAGTACCTTTTATCTTGTTAGACCAGGTTTTCCTCAACTACATGAGACCACGCAGGGCCTGTAGTTTCCGACCCTTAACTGTCATAAAATTTTAAAGTTTGCAGGGTTTGTCCCTTGGGGATTAAATTGATCCTCCAGTATCTTTGCTTTTATTTCCTCACATGTCTCACCAATGGCAGAAACAGCATTTATCAATTGAAATGGAGGAAAAGAAGCTGTAAACATCATGAAAATCCTGTCAGTCAGATGTTACAATATCATTTTTTTTTTAGTAAGGCACATGTGCAACTGGAGGGTTCACTTCAAAACTAAAGTACTGTGAAGGCTGAATGTCTGAAATAAGAGCAAAGAAAGCTGGAAAACTCAGCAGGTCATCAACATCCAAGAAAAAAAATAGAGCCAACCTTTCAGGTCAATAGCTGCTGTGATTATCAGCCCTAATCTTTTGCACAGAAGAATCTGTGCTGTCCAGGGCAAACAGGCAAACTTTGAGTTAATAGTCACTATTGCTTTAAGAATAGGAATGGTAAGGTCATCGCCAAGAGCTCCTTTGAAGCCTATTCACGTACACCTCAGCATCTCAACTGCAGCTTAATGAGACTGCGGGAAGCTGCAGTGGCCTTGTGCCACTCTATAGTCTTGAGCTTCTCAGCATTCCCCACAATTGACTGCTATTCTTTAAAACTGTTTTTGAAATAATGATGAGATACATTTCCTAAATGCCATTGCTCAAATTTCATCTAACATCCTGGTCATCTCGATTGTAGAAACTAATAATGAGCCTATCACATCTCTGATTTTGTTATATGTACCCTTAAAAGGCTCAGGAAGAACATGCAACTTTTTCCACACAACATGGTACCTCTGGTCAATTAGCGAAGTTCTTATCTACTTATTCTTTTTGTTCACTTTTTAGAAAGTTATATTTCCTTATAAAGTTAGTATCAACCAATAAAATTGCCTACCACAGGAACAAGCTTTAATTTTAATTCAAGTCCTTTTTGTTAGATTCTTAAAATTCCCAAATGAAGAACATTAATTGTATTTTACATGTTAGCTCATGGGACGTGCCTGCTGCTGGCTCAGCCTGCATTTAATGCCCATGCCTAATTGCTCTGGAGAATGTGGTGGTGAGTTGCTTTCTTGAAATGTTGCAGTCACTGAGGTACAGAGATACCCAATAGTGCAACTAGAAAGGGAGTTCCTGGCGTTCAACCAAGAGGCCTTGAAGGAACAATGGGATAGTTGCACGTCACTATGTTGTATGATGGTAATGCCATGTATGTGATGCCCTTGTTTTTCTACATGAAAAGTGCTGTCCTAGGAGCCTTGTGAATTATTGCAGTGCATCTTGTAAATGGTACATTTCTTGAAATTTTACTCAATAACAAGCCCGGGAGTCTAATTCCTAATCACAGTAGGAAATTAATATGCATTAGCAACAGAGAGGAGCTTGACAGTTCATAGAGAACAATGTTTATAAGAGGTTAGCAGATGTCCTAATTTAGGTTGTACATTTATTCTATTTTGCAGGGCACCACACAGAACTCCTGTGTATATAACAGAGTTAATTCTCCAGTGGAATCACGTTTGGCTGAAAATTATTCAGAAAAAGTTCATCCTGCTGTGTCAATTCTAGAGCTCAAACTGTGAAATTAATGAGATATTTAAGCAGTGCACATTAGCATTTTTCTTCTTTTGTTTTAACTTTTATTACCAAGAATATAGAATTCACTACTTAACCTTCACATTTTACCATCTAAAATGTTTTCATCATTTATCCACTGAGAAAAACACCAGGGCTCTTCAACCAATCAGATTAAAAGCTCCTCACTGAGGCACACAGAGTTCAAACCACGAAAATGTAAAGTAGAAAATAAACTATATTTTAAGTGTTAGCAGAAAGCAAAAGCAGGAAATGTCAACGCGATTTAAATGATATACAGAAAGCAAAATGAAAGTTGACAATTATAACTTCAGCAGGAATCAATGACAATACATACATACCACAATGATTCACAGAATTGTCACTGTGCAGACTGAGGAAATTTGGCCCTTCTTGTCTGTACCAGCTCTCTGATAAGCATCAGGACTTAGTGACATTGCCCCACTTTAACATCGATTTAAATAATCATCTGACGCCCTTTGAATGCCTCAATTGAACCAGCCTCCACCATATCTCCAGGCAATATCCATTGTCAACAAGACAGGTCTAATCAGGGCCCTTTGAGATTTAATGGCATTGCCATCACTGTTTTGCTGTTCCACCACCATCAACATCTTGGGCAAATGCACAAATGCTGCGGCTACAAGAGCAAATAAGCTGTATCAGCAGAAAGGATTTATTTTATGACTCTACAAAGCCTACAAGGCACAAGTCAGGAGAATGATGGAATACTCTCCACTTGCCTGAATAAATGAAGCTGCAACAACACTCAAGGGTAGATTCTTGATTGACCAGGGACTCAATGGGTATAAGGGTACACAGGAAAGCAGAATCAAGAAGGTAATCAGATCAGCAGTTATCAAATGAAGATCAGGCTATAGGGAATCAAATGTTCATATCCAGGACAAAGCAATTCATTTATCAGTGTCCTATGCATCATATTAAACATTCATTACCCCCACCAATGAGAGGCACACTCTGGCTGCAATGCGTACCATTCCACAAGACAAACAGCAATAACTTACCAAAAGACCCTCAAAAGCACATTCCAAACAAATAACATTTATAATCTAGAAAAGGGGAACCAAACACCTTAAAATACTACCAATTGGAAGTTCTCCTCCAAGTAACACAGCTGAAATAACTCCACAGAGGCTTGTATCCCATCACCATGTCACCCTTTATTTACACATGGAGGGTCCTTGACACTGATCCAGCTCCCTCAGAGCCAGCTCTCAAAGTGGGCAGAATGTGTAACTCCTACTAATATCTGTCAGGCAGAGTTCCGGCCATGTTAACAGCCCCAGTCTTGGAACTTATATTCTATGAGGTCCGCTGGGCTAACCTTGTTACAAGCACTTTATCCCTCCCTCTCTGAGTCTGAAGACATAGGCCTTTTTTTTCTAGCTCCTCCTGGGGCATTTTAGCACCAAGTCAGGCTCTTCCAACTCTCCCTCTAACACAGGCGGGGTGTAACACACAGTATCTCGCCTCCTGCGTCAGGAGTGTCTTGGAAGAAATTCGTTCTCTTCATCAGGTGGTAAAGGCATGCGGCAGCGACATCCACTGTGTCCATCACTGGTTCTGAGGTCTCTTCAATGCTTGACAATGAGGGAGAACCCATGGGCTCTGGAACAGGCGCAGTAAGGCTGTCGAGGAGCGAGCCAGGTTTTGCTCTCGCACAATTTGCAAGTTTGCAGCTTTCATGTGGTCCACATACTTGTTCAAGACCGTCATATCTACCTGAACTTTATGCGTCACTGGACTTGCATTTGTGTCGATCATGCCTCTTACCCATGCAGGACCATTGCCATGGCTCCTACACCAAACTTCATCTCCTGAATTAAACTGTGTCTCTCGCTTAGCCAAGTCTTGTGTCTGGCAGTGGCATTCCTGATGCTGTTTCACTCTTCCCACCAAGGTTCAGGAAGGTCAGGTTTAACCCAGTGTGGAGCCTTCTCCCCGTTAGCAATTCTGGTGGAGTTATCCCTGTAGCTGCACGTGGGGCAGTCCTACAATCAATTAGGAACTGGAACAGTCTGGTATCTAGTGAAGCTGTAGGCTGTTTCTTTAAGCCTTCTTTCAAAGTTTAGACTGTCATTCTGCCAGAACATTGGACGATGGATGCTATAGCGCTTTTCTTATACGTCAAATATCATTCGACTTTAGGAAATAATCAAATTCCTGCTGGTAAATGATAGCCTGTTATCTGTGATCAACACTTCCGGAGTCCAGGTATTGGACAGGATGTGCACAACTTTTCTATTATTGTCCCTGTGTTTGACAAATGAAGTCCATGCACATCCAGCCGCTTTGAGTGGACTTCCACAATGACTAAGAACATTGAGCCCACGAAAGGGCCCATATAGTCGATTTGTAACTGAGTCCAGAGTTTACCCAGTCATTCTCAAAACATGGGGGAGCTACTGGCGGTAATTTTTATCCTTGTTGGCACTTTGAGCACTGCCCCACCAATGCAGCTATGTCTGCATCCAAATCTGGTCACCAGTCATAGCGTCCCACCAACGTCTACATTTTGGAAAGCCCTGGATAACCCTTGTGGAACTCAGCTAGTATCTAGAGGCAACCTTTGCTCGGGACAATCGTTCTCGCTCCCCATAATGATATGCCATCCTTTACTGGGATCTGGTCTCTCCGGGTTCAAAAAGGTTTCAATTTTGGTTGTAATGGCTCTTTGGTTACCCCCTCACCACCAGCTGTTTCAGTTTTGCCAGGACTGGATCTTTCTGTGTCCAAATTCTGATATTGTCAGCTGTGACTGGAACTGTGTCAGAAAATTTAAAACCATTACGGACTCATGTAGCGACAGTACTACCGGTGGTGAATCTGCCAGTGGGAGGCAACTCAATCCATCCACATTTACTACTTGGTCTCCTGGACGGTGTTTCAACTTGTAATTATATGCACTTACTACTAGAACAGATTCCCCTGGCTCACAAATTTTGCCAACTAAAACCGATAATGTCTCAGAATTAGAGGAGGCTTACGGTTGTAACATTCCTCAAGTAATCTATCAACTCTTGAAAGGTTTCAGCATCTGGATCTTGAGGGAAAGTCAGAAATCACACAACACCAGCTTATAGTCCAATAGGTTTATTTAAAATTGCAAGCTTTCATAGCACTGCTCTTTCATAAGGGAAAGGTAAATACTTCACCTGACGAAGCAGCAGCGGTCTGAAAGCTTGTGATTTCAAATAAGCCTGTTGGATTATAACCTGGTGTCCTGAGACTTCTGACTTTGTCCACCCCAGTTCAACACCAACACCTCCATATCAGGGAAAGTTATGCTCCTAATAACCAAAAAATGCTGCAGATCAAGAAGCTGCCAGAAGGATTACTCCTTGCTTTACATCTGCCTAGAAGAAATATCCCATTCTTTCCACATACTGGGCCCAGTCTTCGATGGCAGGATCAAATGAGTCAAGCTTCCCAAATAATGGTGAAGCCAGAAATGCCTTCCCCAACTCAAAGACGACTGTTGCGAGTGAATTTCTTCAGGACCATTCTGTACTCTCATCACCACTGACTCCACAGAGGAGGCATCCTGTCACAAAATCACCCTTTATTTATATTGGAAGGTTCTTGACACTGATCCAACTCCTCAGAGCCAGCTCTCAGAGTGAACAGGATGTCTGACACTCCTGTTTTTATCTATCTGCCAGGGCTCCCTGATTGGACCAGGTTAACAGCCCCAGTGTAGGAACTCATATTCTATGAGGTCCATATGGCTGACCTCATTGCAATCACTTCAATGTCATAGATAACAAGGTGTGGGGCTAGATGAACACATCAGACCAAGCAGCATCATAGGAGCAGGAAAGCTTGACGTTTCGGGCCTAGACCGAAGGGTCTAG
>JAHRHZ010000145.1:33137238-33206073 GCA_024137785.1 Ginglymostoma cirratum | reverse complement strand
GGTCTAGGCCCGAAACGTCAAGCTTTCCTGCTCCTATGATGCTGCTTGGTCTGATGTGTTCATCTAGCCCCACACCTTGTTATCTCGGATTCTCCAGCATCTGCAGTATCTTTTATCACTTCAATGTCATTCTCACTTAGGAATATATTTATGCTCCTCTACTGTCATAAGGTGAAAATCCTCAAACATATCTTCCTAACAAGATTGTGAGAGCATTCACACCACATGGATTGATTTGACATAAGTTCACCACTACCTTCTTAAGGTAAAATAATGCTGGGCACCAAATGTTGGTATTTCTTATGACACTGACAGTGAACAGATTAATAAAAAAATGAAAGAAAATGGCAGTGATATTCCACAAGGATTTCTTCAGAATTTCTGCAGTGCTTTTCTCATTGTCATGGCATTTGAAATGATAAAACACCCATGGAAGCACATCCTCCCTGCTTTTCAGATTGGAAAGGAAATAGTTGATGAACTTTTAACAATAACATTCATTGCACTGAGGTGGTTTTGTTCCGCTTCAAAAAAAATCTGACGTTCTGCACAATTCAACTTCAGTTGTACCATGAATAAAGAGCATGAAAGGCATTGAAACAATTTGCACCGGCTTATGAAACATTACAAAACTACAAAATGCAACATAAAACACCACAGGCAGGCATGTAAGTGGACTGTATTTTAATCACTAAACCCCATTTAACTGTAAATATTTTTTTGAAGTAACTCTCAGCTGTCAACAAGTTGTAAGCTCACAGCAGCAACACCAGGAACATCGGACATGGCTGGAACTGCAGCCACCACAAAAGGGTGTCAAACAAACAGTCTGCCCTTGTGACCAACAATTAAAGCTTCTGCTGCTGGAGTCAGTGAGGCATGCCCTGCTGAGGGTGACAACGGGAGCGATAAGGGAGGGAGCTGCACCATTTGGTGAGGGTAGGCTGCAGCATTGCCAGGCGTGAATAAGGAACAGCTGTCGCAGCCTTCTCTCTTTTTGGCGGCTGATGATCGCCGTTCCTGAACATGTCGATGGGAAAGTGATTGGCTCTCCATTCCACCTTCCTTAACCCTGTTAAAGGCCGCTCCTGGCTTGTCAGCCTGACCCCAAGAGAACTCATAAAATCCAGCCCTCCAGCTCCGCATGCAAGTTAGTTTTGAGGATCTTGTGGCACAGTAGTAGCGTCCCTAACTCTGAAGTAGTAGTTCTGGCTTCAAGACCTTCCTATTCCAGTGGTGTATCATAACATCTTTGAACAGGTTGATTAGGAAGCTTTTTTTTTACATAATTCAGCCACAAATATCATTATCCAGGTTAGACTCTAATGTTCTCAGCTCACCATTTTTAAAAACAGCAAATAAAACATAATTCGAAGTCAATCCATATATTTCAGTTGTTCATTTGAAACATGGTAAAATCACAATTCATGTATTGGGATTTTTAGGATTTAATCCCTATTTCTTCTGCAGGATAATAAAGTTGGCCCTATTGTACCAAGGCTGTTTCAGACCACTCACTGATGTTGATCTTTGTTACGTTTGTAATTTCAGAATGACATGTGTAATTGTTGGGTGGAATTGTTAGTTTTTGTGGCACAACAGTGGTGTCCCTACCTTTGCATCACAAGGCCCAGAGTTCAAGTCTCACCTGCTCCAGAGGCATGTCATAATATCCCTGAACAGGCCGATTAAAAATATTTATACAGATGCTCAGCTTTGCTCAATGTGTACTCTTTTGTTCTACAATCATTTTAAAAATGTTTGAGTGGAACCATAAGTACTGAATGCCTCAGCAGACACATTATGCCTATTAACTTTAAAGGATCCATATATAATGAGGCTTCCGGGCAAGAAGTAATATAAAAAAATTCAGAAGTTATCATTACATGCAAGCTTTGCAGAAAATTGCTGTTAAAAAAAAATGCCAGCCATCATAGTTCAGTTCCTATAGCAATTATTACAGCACATGGGGTTGGGAGTGAGGGGGTTGGTTATTAGATAGTCGAATTATTAAGCAAGGGAACTCCTTCAGCGTGACCAGTTTTTGTTGCCAATGTAGCCTTCCATGGGCCTCGTGCGTCCAATCAAGTGGAACAACACACTTAAGCCTATCAGCTGGTCACCAGGGTTTTACTGGCAGCTACCCAATGTGTCCTTGGGCCCATCTCCACTATTGATAGACGACAGGATGAGGCTGTTAAGTAGTTCTTAAGTGGCTATCTACGGATCTCAACTAGCCTACTGAGAGGATGGCTCAGGACCCACAACATTGGAGTGGAAGAAAGCTATCAGTAACGAACAAGTTCAACTAGGCAGAGGAGTTTGGTGGTGGGTGGTGACTGTCTGAGCCTGTGTTCAATGAACAGTTGTAGAGCCCTCAAACCATTTTAGTGTGTGACAGAAGTGTGGAGAAATTGGGTGTCGATAGTGAATAGAAGGTGGTTATGAACTGCACCTGCTCTCACTACAATTCATTATGTTTTCTTCCGTTTCTTTCCACCTACATCAATGACTCTTCTTATGCCGTATGTTATTTCAACAATTTCCAGTTTACTGGCCTGGAACCATGTCTAATCACTCTACACTTCCATTCTGGGTCAGGAGAGTCTGAGGGGTTGCTGCTTCCTTTTTTAAACAGAGACCCCATCCACTGTCATCTTCCTTCACATAACAGAACTTGTTCGCTCATTGAGCCATTTCTCCATTAACTTGTTTCACTTCCTGTGGAAACGGATGGATAACTTGGTCCAAGATATGCCTGTCTTTTAGCGGGACATGAGGAGCATCTCTTTTTCCAGTTTTATCTAGACCCTCGTCTCCCAACTCCTTTTCTTGTATATTGCTGACTATATCCTGCTTTCACCCGGGAAATGTCATCACTTTTGCTTCCAACTTCCATTTCATCTTTACATGGTCAATCTCTGATAATTCCCTTCCCTTCCTCAAACTCTCTGTCTCCATTTCTGGGGATAACTGTTTACTAATATTTATTATAAGACCACCAACACTTACACAGCTACCTTGATAACATTCCTCATACTATGCTTTCTGTAACAACCGCATTCCATTCTCCCAGTTACAGTCTGGCATCGAAATAAAAAGTGTGACAATGTCCACAATAGGGCTTCTGGTATATCTTCATTTTTCCTCAACTGAGGATTTTAGAAACATAGAAAATAGGTGCAAGAGTAGGCTGTTCTGCCCTTCGAGCCTGCACTACCATTCAATATGATCATGCAACTTCAGCATCCAATTTCCACTTTCTCTCCATACCCTTTGATACTGTTGGCTGCAAGGGTCAAGTCCATTTCCCTCTTGAATATACCGCCACACCCAACCCCACAAACCAGCCAATGAACAGTGTCCATTTCCTGCAATTTTGCTCTCAGTTATAAGTTCCTTTTGTCCTAATTCAGTAGACTTCACATTCAAAGAATCATCTTCCCCCATTTCCACTACCTCCAACGTAATGCCACCACCCAATATATCTTTCCCATTCCTACACTTCCAGCATTCTAAAGGGACCACTCCCTCCACAACAGCTGATTCCATTCTTCTATCTGCCCCAACATTTCATCTATTCCCACAGCACCTTCCAATGCAATTGCAGATGGTGTAGCACAATGTCATTTTATTGCCTTTCTCCTCACCATACAAAACTCCATACACTTCTTGCAAGTGAATCTGTTATTCACTTGTATTTCTTTCAAATTATTGCACTGCATTTGCTGCTCACAATGGGGTCTCCTCTACACCGGTGAAACCAAATGCAGAATGGCTAACTGTCTAGGCCCGAAACAGCAGCTTTCTTGCTCCTCTGATGCTGCTTGGCCTGCTGTGTTCATCCAGCTCCACACCTTGTTATCTCGGATTCTCCAGCATCTGCAGTTCCTATTATCTCTGTTTTATGGAAGCTGTTCAGTCTGCCAGCATGACCCTGATCTTCCAGTTGTTTACCCTTTCAGTTCATCACCTTACTCTCTTGCCCACTTATCTACACCTGACCTGCTGCAATCTACTGAAGCTCAATGCAAGCTTGAGGAACAGCATCTCATCTGCCATCTAATTGGCTTTTTTTAATGACTCACTGAGGCAAACAGACTATGATTTTTGTCCTCCATTTTGATTTCTTTTCGCCAAGTTCCAATGCGCATGTTTGTTTTCAGACAGAGCTGTCATTATCCTGCCATTAATACCAACTCTGGATTAACACTTTGTTTCTTTAATACAACAGTTTTCCAGTTACACCATTGTTACTTAATTTCCTCTACATTTTTACACTATCCAAATCTCTCCTTCAGTTTATCTCACTTGCAACAGCATTAAATCCATGACCTTTTTTTTGAACCTTCCTTCAATTCTGAGCAGGAGTCATAATCAGTTCTAGCGATGCACAAGATCTGCTGAACATATTCAGCACTTCCTCCTGTTTTGTCTCAGAAATATAGTGACAGACATCATATTTGAACATAATTTTAGTTTTGTTACTGAGTATGCTATTACAAATTGAGATTTCAATCTTAGTTTTATAACTTTGCCAGTTATTACAAATTACAAATTACAATTACAAATTAAAACCAATGCATTGTACAAATCTGTTGACTTCATTGATAATCAAACCAAATTGTTTCTAAAAATATGATTTTAGCTATAGTATGTACAGCCGTTCAATAAAACAGTATAACCCAGAGGTAATTCCATTTTTTTCCAGGCAAATGTCGCAACAATAAACTGGACTCAAAATTATACAGTGTAATCAGAAAACATAAGTGCAGCAAAACAGTGAAAAGGCTGGCAGCTTCAATTTAACAAGTAATGAAGAGGTCTTTGGTACAGATTCAGTACCAAATCCAGTATGCTACCAATGAATTGTGTACTAACAAGATATGATAAGTTAATTGTCACTACTTTCTATGTGATTATTTTCCTCAAAGAGAAACAAATTGTCATATACTCTATTGTGTAAAAACTGAGATCAATTCATTCAATCTGTGTCACGGCTTTGTTCCCTCTGAAAATCTTATCATTGTCAACAGTCTCACCTGGCAAGTATCACTGTGAAAGTGGGAACTAGAAAAGACCCTGATATATTGGGTAAATGAAAACTAAGCAGACACATAATAGAGATGCAGTTCATACAAGCTGAGACTTTATTCAAGTGAGAGAAGAAGGAAATTTGTTGCCATTATGTTGAGATTGTGCTTAGACAGGAAAATTGGAAGAAGAATAGAGATCTGATATGCAGGGGTTTATGTTATTTAGCGAATAACCCTACTGTATCCATTGTTTAATTTATGTCATTTTAGAAGCAGTATATAAAGTTCCCCATGTCTGAAGGAGGAAGAAAGTTCCTAAAATGCAACACACTGCCTTCCCACCATCTTCTACTTTCCCAAGGCCCAGCTCTTATTTTACAAGGTCCTGCCTCCCCCTGGTCCTGTCACTATTTTACCCACAGCAGGAGGGCACCCACACCGGCTGGGTGTTCTGGCAGCATTAGCTGCATGCACTGGTGTCAAGCAACTGGGAGGGGAAGGTACCACACTCCAAACCTAGACCTTTAACCCCTCTTCCCATTGCTGGCTCTGTCATCCAGGAGCAGTCAATATCCCAGACCTCCAATCCAGCTCCATTAACTCCTTTTCTTGGGGTGTTGGCTGTAGCCTTAGTGGTGGTTACAGCTCAAACTTGGCATGATTGGCATTACAGACTGCTCGTCAATCCATTTAGCTGGCAGCTCTCTAAGGCTGCACTTTGTCCCAATTTTGCAACAAGAGGTCTTGCCCTCATCTGAATCTGCCAAATATTAAATACCTATGGGGTTGCCAGTATCACTTCGGATACATTCCCCACTCATAACTCAGGTGTTGGAACAGGAAACTCTCTGGTTGAAAAATATCCTGCCTGTCATGGAAAAGCTGTGGACTATACCATAGAAAGCCATGTCTTGCAATAACCTTTATAAAAAGATACAATTCCACTTTATTAACATATGCTTCATATCACATTACTAAAACAAAGCAGAAAACTCTGGAAAATACAACATCTGGGAAGAGGAAAGAGGAGGCCATAAATTTGAGTGTGTACTCTTCAGGGAACACATCAAAAATAACACAGCATGTCTCTTCTCTTCGGATATCAACAAATTTGCTGTACATTTTTCCAGGTTTTTTTAGATCTACAGTATCTTCCTTTTAATTTTACTGCTGCCTTTCTAACCTGACTGAGGGTTTTCCAGGGTCACTAGTTGCAAATGCAGTGCCAAAATCCCGAAGAGATTTGCTGTCCATATTGATGTCCTCATCCAGCTGTCCATCTGGATTCTCTTTGTTTAAGTTGTAGTTAGCAGAAAGTACAGCGTGGGAATCAGTATCTACAATAGCAAAATAAGACAGAAACGTTAATGGAGAAAGCACAGCAAAACAAGTTTTTTTGATTTACTTTGTGTCTGTCACAGTTCACGTATTTATTTTTTTAACAAACATAAAAATAATTTATTTGGAATGTGCTAGTATTATGTCAAGTTCCCCTGAGTTATGTGGTCTGAGATCTTGAAATGTAATGGTGAACGTTGTGTCACAATCATTTCAAATCTCTCTTTGAAGCATCAACATCGAAAGAGGCATGTTTTCAGATCGGCATCAATTAGTTACAGTTGAGAAGATAAACTATTTTTGAGAGTTGTGGCTGGCCATCAATGGTCAAGTGCTCATAATCTTGCCCTCAGACGTGCCCTTGCTGTCTGCCAGTAGGATGGGAATATTTACCAGTGCCAATCATTTGGAAGATTAGATTTCCAAAGCCAGTTGCTCCAGGCAAAAGAACATTCCCACCAGTGGGTTCCAAATAGCAGAAACTTTTGTTTCCACTCATTTCACAGACTAGCATTCGCCCATCTCAATACACAGACAAGATTTAGCACATTTCAAATGGAAAAAAATGACTATTGATCAAAATATGTCCATTTCCTTGAAAATATTCTGTGGTTGAATGTTGGCACTGAGCCCAGGAATGACTCAAAATGCAAAATGATTTTTGGTGAAATGTTAGTTTTTCATGATAAGCTAATGGTTATAAAAGGTGAATTGGGTGGTTTGTGATACAGATGCAATTAGTAAGGTATTCAGGAATTAAAGCCAAGAAGTGATAAAGGATACAGGTATTTGGGTTAAGAATTGTAAGATGTCACTAATATATGTCAACAGTTATGTCAGTTGTCACAGAAGTACAAGATGATAAAACAGAGAAGGAAGCCATTGACCTGTACTTGCTCATTCAAAGAGCTATACAATTAGTTTCACACTCTTTCCCTGGTAACACTGAATTCCACTCCAAAAGACCACTTCAGGATTGATCCAATTATGTTTTGAAAGTTATGATTGAATTTTCTTCCATTGCCCTATCACACAGTTATTTTAGATCATAACTGCCTATTGTACAAAATATATTTTCCTTATATTGTCTCTGGTTCTTTTATAAAGCTATTATTAATTTATGACCGCTAGTTACTTAGAAACACAATTAGAAACAGTTTTGCATCAGTCTAATAAATCTCTAGTGAATCAACACTTAACCTTCCCTGTGAGAAGTTTCTTGAGACTTTCCACACAACTGAGAACATTAATTCCTGATACCAGTCTGGTACATCACCAAGGCCTTGACTTCATCTGAAAACCGTGGTGTCCTGATCTGTACCCCATCCTCTTAGACTAAGCCTCACTTGTTACATCCAGCCCTGATGACCATATCTACTTAAACAAGTGAACCACAAACTCAGAGACGTTACGGCACGGAAAGAGGTCACTCCGCTCATCGTGTCTTCGTTGGGTCTTTTTGTTCCTTTGATTCCATTCTTGAATCCTGTGGAATTATCCCCTTTTCCAGCACTGCAAAGCTCTCCTTAACCAATACTGCCATCCTTCCTCATTTCCTTCTTTTCTGTCTCTTCTGAATACCTGTAGTCAGGAATATTTAACAACCAGTCCTGCTTTTCCTTGAGCCAAGTCTCTATTCGTGCCATGGCACTGTATTTACACAAAGCAATCTGCACTTTATTAATGCTGATTGCAGGACCACGTTCCCTCTTCCCACCTAAGTCATCGGTACCAGTGTAGACCATGGCCTGTGGCTGTTCACTCTCCCCCAGAGAATCTCATGCAGCTGCTCTATGATGCCCTTGACCCTGGGTCTAGGGAGGCTATATACCATCCTGGAATCCAATCTCCAGCCATAGAAAAGTCCATCTTTCCCCTAACAAATTAATCCCTTATCATAATCACTCCGCCTTTCTTCTTCCTGTCATCCTGTACAGTCAGCCAGAAGCTTGGCTCTTGAGGAACTAACTTCCCCATCAGCTTCGAAAACAGAAAGATGCTTTGTGAGTGGGACCATTGCAGACTGATACTCCATCTGCCGGTTTCTGTACGACTGCTGGTCAGTCGCCCATTCTTTTTCTGTCTCCATGCTTGTGAAGCTATGGTGTGACCTCTTCTCTGTGTACATAATTCTTAGCCTTGAAGATGTGCCACAGTGACTCCTGTCGCTGTTTGGGCTCTGCAACCTAGAACTCGTGCTGCTGCACCTGGCAGCATTTCCTGCACCGTGGTTATCCAGGACACTGCTAACATTCATGACTTGGCACATAATACAGGTCTGTCTTCAGATCTATCCAGATACCTGAGCTATGCACAACTGAAGCAGAAAGGATTATTCTATAATTGCCATGGTAGTGATTTGATTCTGCTTGTCACTTTTCTCTGACTTACTGTTAGGCCTACTCATAGAAGTCAGCTGGTGAGTCTTCAGAGAGAGTACCCCTTGATCCTATAAGCTCGTCAGTGATATTGTAAAGAGTACAGTGTGAATCCCTGCAGGAGATGTGAATCCTGCCTGTCTAAATAGCTCAGATCACCATGATCACCTCCCAGCAGTCATAAAATAGCTAGTCATTGAGGGAAACCAAAAGAACTGCAGATGCTGTGAATCAGGAATGAAAACAGAAATTGCTGGAGAAGCTCAGCAGGTCTGGCAGCATCTGTAAAGAAAAAAATCAGAGTTAATGTTTCGGGTCCGGTGACCCTTCCCCTGAACTGATGGTAGCTGGGAAACTGATTTTTCTGATTGTGAAGAAAAAAAATCAGAGTTCGTCAATCAGAAAAAATCAGTTTCCCAGCTACCATCAGTTCTGGGAAAGGGTCACCGGACCCGAAACATTAACTCTGATTTTTTTCTTTACAGATGCTGCCAGACCTGCTGAGCTTTTCCAGCAACTTCTGTTTTTGTTGTCGTAGTCATTGAAGGTGTGGAATCGCCTCTCATTGATAAATACTCCAGAATCACCTCACGGTATTATAATTGCTAAGTGTGTGCATTCGATGGCTCCCTGCACTTGTGGGAGTCCAGCCACTACAGTGAAACGGAAAGCCCTCTGTGCCTGAGATAGTGGGAACTGCCGATGCTGGAGAATCTGAGATAACAAGGTGTAGAGCTGGATGAACACAGCAGGCCAAGCAGCATCAGAGGAGCAAGAAAGCTGCTGTTTCGGGTCTGGACCCATCTTCAGAAATGCTATCTGTGCCTGATTGGCATTATCTGTATTTTCCAAAGCCACCAATTGTGTGAACTTGCCAAAGCATCTGTAGCCTGGGAGATGATTTGCGAACAATAGATGGTAAGATTGTGAAATTATCTCCTATATGTCTAGACGGTAGTGGAGGTGAAGAAATTCAGAGCTGTCGTGACCTTGAGATCATTGAAAACACAAGCTGGTTCAAGGAGTTTGCAGATGTCAGCAATGATGTACTGTGAAAGCATAAGTCTCTGACTGCAGCTCCACTACATTGAAGATCACCATTCGACAGTAGACCCTGTGCTGGAGGTGTTACCTTCCAGCGCAGCTCTGTGCCCAGATCGTTTGTCACAGGCACCTGCTGCTGGAATTATTCCTGCTTCTCATGCTGTTACTGCTGGTTCTGCAGCCATGATTGCGGCTCTTGTTTGGACTGTTGCTGGTGTGGCTGTTCCTTACTAGAGGTCCAGGCTCCTATTGCATATGTTTCTCTCATGTTTACAGTGATAATCAGATGAATAGAACGATACTCAAAATCACTTGAAAAAGTACATGAAAGTTAAAGTTGAAAATTACTTTCAAAAGTTGCAATTGACACACTGATTAGTGAAATACTGATGCCAGATTGCCAGAACCAATCCTCTAAGTACAAGCCTTTCACTATGGCTGGCCACAAGCTGAACAATTCCACTCTTTAATGGCACCCTGCATATCCATTTTAGTAGACAGTTAGAATGTCTGTCGTGTTCTTGCTTCATTGACCCTGACAAGATGTAGAGAACTTGGAAAACTTGTGCACTGTCTTTTAAAGTGAAGAGTTAATGCCAAAGCTAATTACTAGCCTGAATACTTTAATAACAATCCTGACACCTGTACGGGTATTCCCCAAACTCTTGCGAACTCAAGTCAAACCTGGAAGAAGTTGCAAGTATTGGGTTTCCAGCCTAACTCTATTTTCTAGGAATTTAACCTAGAACCTGCATCAGAGATCACTTCCATTTAGAAGTTAGAATTTTGTTTGATGCCTTGATCTATAAAGCCTAGGATCACATACACCCATTCAGCAACCTTTTCAGCTTGTCATGCCACCTGCAAAGATTTGTGTGTATATTTCCTAATCCCTCCCCCACTCCCACACTTTGTCATCAGGGCTCACACTTCCTGCATTGTATTTTAAAATGGGAACACTGTATTCACAATGTCTCTTCTCATTCATCTTCCTAAGTTGAATCACTTCATATCTTCCTGCCTATTTCACTAATCCACCTCCACTGCAGTTTGCTTTGCTATTTACATCATTTCTGAGTTTTGCGTCATATGCACTCTTTGAATTACAACCTGCATTCCAGATAGATAACAATAAAACAGTGGTCCCTACACTAACCTTTAGGGGATAATACTGCATACTTTTCTCCAATTTGGAAGAACAACTGTTCATCACTAATGTCTACCAGGACATTTTCTGTCTACTGGGATATTTTATGCCTCCTGGGATATTCTTTGTTCATGTAGCCACTGCCCTTTAATCTCACTTCCGTTAACAAGTCAATTGTCTGGTTACAGGTTTGTTCTGTGGCATTTTAATCAAACATCTTCCAAAAGTCCAAAATGCACACCAACTGTACTATCTTTGCAAACCCACTCCATTACTTCATCAACGAACACAATTAAGTGGTTGAAACATGAACCATGCCTTTCATAACTTAATGAAAGCAAATTAATTTTGCCCAGATTATTGACCTTAATGTTTCTCAGCATTGATATAAGGCTTATTGGCCTGTAGTTGTCAGATTTCTTTTGTTATTATAGGTGTGAAATTTGCAATGCACCGATATTCTGTCACCGCTTCCTTAATCAAGGAGAATTGGAAGATCAGAACCTCCACAGTATCCACCTTTACTTCTGCCAACAACAGAGAATCCCATCTGCTAAGTGACTATTCTGTCTTGTATCACTAATACTGATGCCCAAAATCTGGGCACAAGGATGATTTCAATCTCCACAAAGCATCAGGAAGAGAGACTAATATTTTCTTCAAATATTTTGGTAAGCAGTCAATACCACAATATCAAACTATTTGTATTCTCCATTATCTGTAATATATTCCATCTGCTGTGGGTCATTTGTAACCGAGCTCATAGAGGATAGTGTTTTGTCAGCCATATTCCTCAATATTGATATCATTTGAAGTAGTAAGAGGTTGCCGTAAATCAGTAGTTGTTGGCTTCCACAATTAGAGCACACTATCTTCTAACAATTGTTGAAATCTTCAATTTACTAAGTATTAAATGCCTACACCAGCGAAATGCTATGTGAATCCTCTGATTTATTTCAGTGTCTTGTTAATCTGATCTATGTTCACAAAAGATAGAGAAATCAAATTAGATACCTTACAGGTAATTATTTTAGTCAAAGGTTCATAGAACTAGGAATTTCATTTCAACAATGCTACATTTAGGGCGGCACAGTAGCTCAGTGGTTAGCACTGCTGCCTCACAGCACCAGGGACCCACGTTCGATTCCAGCCTCAGGTGACTGTGTGGAGTTTGCACTCCCTGTGTCTGCGTGGGTTTCCTCCAGGTCCTCCGGTTTCCTCCCACAGTCCAAAGATGTGCAGGTTAGGTGGATTGGCCATGCTAAATTGCCTGTAGTGTTCAGGGAGGTGTAGATTAGGTGGGTTATAGGGGAATGGGTCAGGGTGGGATGCTCTGAGGTTTGGTGTGGACTTGTTGGGCCGAAGGGGCCTGTTTCCACACTGTAGGGATTCTATGTACTCAGACTTACATGTTTGAGGGTGACATTGAGAATTCCCTTGCTTGCTTTCCCATTTTGTAGAAACATTTATTTTCTGATGCCAGGAACCAGCGAAGATCAGCTGTTCAAATGTCCTTCTTTTTCAACAATGTTGCATTCGTATCTTCAACAGGGCAGGACTCCTGCCCCTAAGAAAATAGAATAAGATTGTATTTTAATTGCAAACTGGTTCAGGCTTATCATTGAGCCCAATATTGAATATTCTACAAAATGTGAAAATGGCTGCTGCATGCCCCAGAAGTTAGCTGCAGAAATGTTAAAACTCTAACATGGATCTTAAAGCTGGAAAAGAAATCAAGCTGGTGCTGTGTAAGCTTGCTAATGCTCAGTCAAAGCCTTTTCCAGAAATTCCAGCAAAGATCTGGATCAAGATTCATATAAAGAGCTAGCTTGATTTCCTTAATCGTCTGTACTAGCGACGTGCAGCTACAATATTTACTCTCAGATATTATCACAATCAGCTGTTGGTAGCTGATTGCTTAAAAATTGTGAAAATATTAAATGCAAGTAGACACCTACTGGGGTGAATTGTTTCCTGGCACCACTATTTCCATTTGTTTAACATGGTTTATTGCACTTCTATATATAACTATGTTGAAATCCACAATCCATACTGACACTATTCCATTGCAACAGATTACATTCATTCATTTTACTGTACTATGCATCACCTAGGAAACTATTTCATATTCTCTTTGAACTGCTAAAAAATGCGGAATGTTTATGTTGCTGAGTGCCACTGGAAAATGAAATAATGTAACAAAGTAATTGACACAAAAAGAACCAGTGGCCAACTTCCCAGATACCTTTATAATAACAATGACACTTCACATTTCACGTAGGTTGGGATTTTGTCCTTGGTACAGCATACATTTGCACCATTTATGCTCTGATTATTGCATCAGTAATATTTAAATTCGATACTCTACGTAGAACAGCACAGCACAGGAATGGGCACTTCGGCCCATGATGTTGTGCTAAACAAGACACCAAATTAAACTACCCATGGTCTATATCCCTCCATTCCTTGTATACTCATGTACTTGCCTATTGCACCCTTAAATGCCCCTATCATATCTGCCTCCGCCACTACTTCTGGCAATGCGTTCCAGATTCCTTCCACTCTCTGTGTAAAAAACCTGCCCCTCACATCTCCTCTGAACTTTCCCCTCTCACCTTAAATGCAAGCCCCCTAGTTTTAGACATTTCTACTCTGGGAAAAAGATTCTGACTGTCAACTTTATCTATGCATCTCATAGTTTTGTAGACTTCTATCAAGTCTCCCCTCAGCCTCTGCCTCTCTGGAGAAAATAACCCAAGTTCTTCTATCCTCTTCTTGTAGCTCATACACTCTAATTCAGGCTACATTCAGGTAAACTTCTTCTGCACCCTCTCCAAAGCCTCCACATCCTTCCTGTAATGTGGTGACTACAATTGAACATAATACTCTAAGTGTGGCCTAACCAAAGTCTTATAAAGCTGCAACATGACACCTTAACTCTTGTACTCAATGCCCCGACAAATAAAGGCAAGCAAGCCATACACCACCTTTACCACTCTATCTACTTGTGAGGCCACTTTCAGGGAGCTATGAACTTGAACTCCAACATCCCTGCGTACATTAACGCGGTTCACAGTCCTGCCATTACTTTTCCCTTACGTTCCTGAAGTGCAGCATCTCACAACTATCCAGATTAAACTCCATCTGCCATTTCTCTGCCCATATCCGCAACTGATCTATGTCCCAGTGTATGCTTTGACCACCTTTTACACTATCCACAACTCCACTGATCTTTGTATTGTCTGCAAATTTACTAACCCAACCATCTACATTTTTATCCAAGTCATTTATATACATCATAAACAGCAGAGGTCCCAGTATGGATCCCTGTGGAACACCACTAGTCATGAACCTCCAACCAGAAAAACACATTTCCACCACCAAGGGCAAGCCAATTCAGAATCCAAGTGGCCAAGTTACTGTGGATACCACTGCATCTTAATTTTCTCCATGAAACTAGCTAAAATATAATTGATAGTTTCTTTTTAACTCATTCTACTTACTCCTATCTGCACATTTCTGCTTCTTGACTAATTATCTTGCATGAACATTACAAATTTCAACTGTATACATGCACTGCTGCTGCGTCAAAATCCAGGTACTCCCTCCCATACAGCACTGTGAATGTCCCTACACTCCAATTACTACAGGAGCTCAAGAAGGAACCTCATCACCACCTTCTCCTGGACATTTAGTGGTTGGTAATAAATGCTGGCCTAACCAGCAACATGCACATCAGGCTTCTCAGGGTCACTGGACTCCTTGGGATCTTCAATTGAAGAATGTAATACATCTCAGATTGTCTCACCCATCAGTTCTATTGTACAGTGTACAGTATTTCCCATCTCTTTGCAACTTTCCATCAATGAAAGCTAAAAAGCTCAACTAATCTGAAGTTACTGGTGGAATTGCTGGTTATCACAGGCATCGTCATTATTTTGGAATTGCTATTCAGCTGGCGTGAATGGCTGATGACTTCCACAGAGTCAAAGTTTCACATAATCCAAGCTTGAACATTATGATTTCATTGTATACAGCAAGATTGAAGACCTACTAAAATACAGCAGCTAATGTTGTTAAAAAAAAGGATCATGGCATGTTGTCCCCCAACAATCCAGCATTGCAAAGAATGCGAGTAAAGATACATTACACATTTCTGAGGAAGCTGGGATTGGAAGCCACAATGTGATGGAAAAAAAACGTAGGAGCAGAATGGCATTGAATGCAGATAGCAGCTCCTCGGACAATTCAGGCCAATATGTCCACTGCCGTATCTGCTATTAAAATATTACCCATTATCCAAACAAATTAAACCAATTCCATTTAGCTACTGATGTCTGATTTCCAACATGAGTTAATGTACAATTAGATCATTGTAAGCTTCAACTAACTTTTTCTAGTCATAAATAGAAAAGAAATAATCACTAGAAAACAATTCTTGAAAATAGAACTGAATTAAAATTCTCCCCTTGATTTCCCTTAAAATGCATGGTTATCAGTGGAATATTATGATCCACAATACTAGGCCCTTATTAACTGTATTCCACAAACGACACTTCCATAGTTCCAGAAAACAAAATGAACAACATATTACTGGTGTAATTTATCACAGGAACAGAAATGGGCCCTTCAGCCCATTAAGGCTCGCCTGACATTCAGTTAGATCATAGCTGACCTTCTATCTCAATGCCGCTTTCCCACATCCTTTCCGTATCCTTCAATGTCATTAGTCTCCAGAAACCAATCAATTGCTGTCTTGAACATTCTCAACAATCAAGCTTCCACATCTCTCTGGAGCAGAGGTCTTCAAAGATTCACCACCACCATATCGATGTAATTTCTCCTTATCTCAGCTTTAAATGGCCTACACCTCATTTGGAGACTATTTCCCCCAGTTTTAACATCAATAGCGAAGGGAAACATTTTACCTATAGTCACATTGTCATGCTTAGGATCAGTCAAATTGGTGCAGAACGGGAGTTGATTGAACCTTACAATGTTGTCGACCAATCCAATTGGCCTGACAGTCAGTTGCAAAGTCCAGAAAGCACCTGTGCTTAATAGTAGGTACTACTGAGACTGCAGGCAGGACCATGAAGAAAGCCTGATGCAACCTCAGGTCCAGGTAAGAAAGTGGCTTAGGGTTGGTTTCCACTTGAGGAAGGGGGTGGAGAAGTGGGATTGAAAGGTCATGTAGGTAAGAACGAAAGGGTACTACCTTCTGATGGTGATGCTCCCAATGGGCAGCAACAATTTCCAAAGAAATGAACCCCTGCCAAACTCGTCATTTTAAAAGCATTTTAAATAACCTAATTTCCCCTGCCCATATTCCAGTTCAAGCTGTCTGTATTATGGCAGGGCAAAATGATAATGTAGTTAATTGAGTTCAACCCTCAATTATTTACTTCTATAAGGTGGGTCAACTGCCAATTTCAGCTCTCATCCAACTCACATATATTATGGGAGAGAGCTCAGCGGTGTTGGGAATGTGTTGTGTTAGCTACACAATTTATTTTATATGCATCTCTGCTGAAAACCCTCCTGTTGGGGGCATGTTATATCCAGCCCATTTTTTTCGACCCATACCATCCGTTAGTAATATTATATCCTGTAGTGCTGCAATCACAGTTTATGTTAGCCTGCTTGCATTACCAACATCTAAGAATTTCAAAGACCTCTAACCACTGCCCCTTGACATTCAATGGTGAATGAATTCAGCGTCATTGAATCTCCCACTATTAACATCGTGGGCGTTACAAGTGACCAGGAACTCAACTGGACTAGATGCGTAAAACCAATGCGTACAAGAGCAGGTCAGAGGCTAGGAATACTGCAGCAAGTAACTCACCCCCTGACACCCCAAAGCTTGTTCACCATTTAAAAGTCAGGAGTGTGATGGAATACTGCCTACATGTCTGGATAAGTACAGCCCCAATAACACTCAAGAAACTTGACACCATCCAGCCTATTTGATTGATACCACATCTACAAGCATCCATTCCCTCTACCATCAATGCTCAGTAGCAGCAGTATGTGCCATCTACAAGATGCACTGCAGAAACTCACTGAAGGTCCTTAGACACCACCTTCCAAACCCATGGTCACTTCCATCTAGAGGGACAAGGGCAGCAGATATTAGCACCTGCAAACTCCCGTCCAAGTCACTCACCATCTGATTTGGAAATGTACCATTGTTCCTTCAGTGTCGCTGTGTCAAAATCCTGAAACGGCATCGTGGTTCTCCACCTACAGCAGGTGGACTGCAGCAGTTCAAGAAAGCAGCTTACCACCACCTTCTGAAAGGCAACTAGGGACAGGCAAGAAATGCTGGCCAGCCAGCAATGCCCACATCCCACAATACACAAAATGTTTGAATCATATCAGTTCAATAGCTGTTGTTCCCAATAGAAAAACATATTTTTATTTGTTCAAAATTGATAGGTTAAGTTCAAATAATCATATTTGCTGCCTTATTGAGGATCAACAAATTTTTCAAAATTCCAAATTTGTCACAGGTCATTTATATACTTTCGCTATAACACATGACACTCACAACAAAGGCACAAACTGCAGAACAGTATTGAGGCCCTTTGGTGCTTTCTGTTTCAATTTACCAAGGACAAGCCTTTTATTTTCTATCCTGTAATCTACTGCTCTTGAACATAAAAGAATTCACAATTTAACTCAAGCTTGTGTTAACTACTTATTTGTGCTGAAAAGTTGAAAATCACATTGAGATTATTTCTGTCATTCCATTTCTTTCCAGTGAACACCCAGTCACTGCTTGCATTTTCTTTCAAAGCAAATCTAATGCACATTATCTTGCATTTATGTTTATTAAATTCTATGTGGTGTTGCTTAATCAATTTCTCAACCTCTCTGACGCAGCCTGCCAATTCCATGTCATTCACGTTGTTTACAAACCGTACAGATCCTAAATAAAATCTTGCAGAATTCAATTAATAGTTTCCTCCAAGATGGAACTTGAACCATAAACTTGAGTTTTAAGTATGGAAGTGCATCAAAACTACACATTTTTCTGATTATAGGTTTAAATTTGAAACATTCTTTCATCTGATCTCTCTAAGAGTATTGAGTGGCCTGCTGAGTGATTGCAGTATATTTTCTTTTTCAAAATCTCCAGCATTATGGTTTCCTTGCTTTCCATTAACATCTTTACACCAGTCAGTTAATGTTTCAATGTTAAATTTTTGTGAAGTGCTTCAGTGCACATTCTTCCGAACCCTGAGCTTCATAGTTTATACACTTCCTATCAGAGTTCAAGTCCTTATTTCTGACCCAAATCAGACAAACATTGTCCAGTAACCAGAATAAAGTGGGGGGTAACATCATCGGGGATACCCTCAGAGTACATAAGGCAGACAGCCAAATTATGATCTGCCTACACCACTCTTTGTTTCTGCCTTTTCAACATATTCAATAAAAAGAGACTTCCAAGTCTCACACACTTGCCACTGATCGGAATTTTAGAGCCATGCAGGTAGACTGAAGACCATAAGTGGGAATTAATCACCCACTTAAGGTTCTCAATAGGACCAAGGATGGACAAACTTATGGGCACCTTATTCATCCAATTGTATTATGGAAAATGTGCAGATGTTGAGAGGGAAGGTGATAGGCTGGCCAAAAGTCATATTTAACATGGGTCCTTCCAGCCTTCAATTTGCTTCTCTCTCTCTCTCTCGCTCTCTCACACACACACACACACACACACACACCACTTCTCCCAGCTGCAGATCAGGTTCTATGGTAGCGACCTCACATCTAACTCTGTCGGGCTTGATATCAAACTTATTGACAAACATTCTGTTCCATGAAATATTATACAGTTTTTGAAAATCCAATCAAATGTTTACCGCTCCATCCTGCTGGTGGGATTGTTATTTTAAAGTTTCCAAATATGATCACACAGCTAACCATGGAAAAATAGTGAATTGAAAGAAAACACCTTGCATTGGACAACATTTCCCAAAGCCCTACAAAATGTATCGGCACGGAACAAATATAATTATTATGGACTGGGATCCTATTCCTTACTTGCTGCAGTTTGCATCTAAATCCAGCCAGAGTCGTGAAATGTCACTTACTTCTTTTACACCAGCTGTAAAGTCCTTGTGAATACATTTGGAGCACTGTCAATCCATTTTTCAATCAGTACTGTCATGAAATGGCAATGATGCAGAAATTGGCAATTTAGCTCAAGCATCTTATCAGAAGCACCAATGGAGTCATTCCCATCAACGCATTAATAAAATCATTTGTGATCAGGATTAAAGTACAGTTTTGGGGTGGTGTCGCATAACGATGTTTTATTGGAGCAAGATCAATGAAATTTAGCTTCAGAAGCGAAACTGCACTAAATATGTCAATGATGACGACAAGCATTTAATTTTTATAAATTGCGAACAAAGCAGAATATTCTTCTAAATAATGATCAGCAGCTCCTTCTGACATTTTTATATGTCTACTTCAAGAAAATGTTACCTTAATAATTTATGTATTATTCACATTCTTATCAAAGATATCATCTTATCTACCTGGAGTGAGCTGTATACATCAGTTGTTACATGGATCAAAAGAAGACAAATGCCTTGAAGGTCAAAGTGTAGAGCTGGATGAACACAGCAGGCCAAGCAGCATTAGAGGAGCAGGAAGGCTGATGTTTCGGGCCTAGACCCTTCTTCAGAAATGGGGGTGGAAAAGAGGGTTCTGAAATAAATGGGGAGGCAGATAGAAGATGGATAGGGGAGAAGATAGGGAGAGAGGAGGCAGACAGGTCAAAGAGGCGGGGATGGAGCCAGTAAAGGTGAGTGTAGGTAGGGAGGAGCTAGGTCAGTCCAGGGAGGACGGACAGGTCAAGGGGGCGGGATGAGATTAGTAGGTAGGAGATGGGGGTGGGGCTTGAGGTGGGAGGAGGGGATAGGAACCTTCGATAAGAATGTGAATAATACATAAATTGTTAAGGTAACAGTTTCTTGAAGTAGACATATAAAAATGTCAGAAGGAGCTGCTGATCATTATTTAGAAGAATATTCTGCTTTGTTCGCAATTTATAAAAATTAAATGCTTGTCGTCATCATTGACATATTTAGTGCAGTTTCGCTTCTGAAGCTAAATTTCATTGATCTTGCTCCAATAAAACATCGTTATGCGACACCACCCCAAAACTGTACTTTAATCCTGATCACAAATGATTTTATTAATGCGTTGATGGGAATGACTCCATTGGTGCTTCTGATAAGATGCTTGAGCTAAATTGCCAATTTCTGCATCATTGCCATTTCATGACAGTACTGATTGAAAAATGGATTGACAGTGCTCCAAATGTATTCACAAGGACTTTACAGCTGGTGTAAAAGAAGTAAGTGACATTTCACGACTCTGGCTGGATTTAGATGCAAACTGCAGCAAGTAAGGAATAGGATCCCAGTCCATAATAATTATATTTGTTCCGTGCCGATACATTTTGTAGGGCTTTGGGAAATGTTGTCCAATGCAAGGTGTTTTCTTTCAATTCACTATTTTTCCATGGTTAGCTGTGTGATCATATTTGGAAACTTTAAAATAACAATCCCACCAGCAGGATGGAGCGGTAAACATTTGATTGGATTTTCAAAAACTGTATAATATTTCATGGAACAGAATGTTTGTCAATAAGTTTGATATCAAGCCCGACAGAGTTAGATGTGAGGTCGCTACCATAGAACCTGATCTGCAGCTGGGAGAATTGGTGTGTGTGTGTGTGTGTGTGTGTGTGAGAGAGCGAGAGAAGCAAATTGAAGGCTGGAAGGACCCATGTTAAATATGACTTTTGGCCAGCCTATCACCTTCCCTCTCAACATCTGCACATTTTCCATAATACAATTGGATGAATAAGGTGCCCATAAGTTTGTCCATCCTTGGTCCTATTGAGAACCTTAAGTGGGTGATTAATTCCCACTTATGGTCTTCAGTCTACCTGCATGGCTCTAAAATTCCGATCAGTGGCAAGTGTGTGAGACTTGGAAGTCTCTTTTTATTGAATATGTTGAAAAGGCAGAAACAAAGAGTGGTGTAGGCAGATCATAATTTGGCTGTCTGCCTTATGTACTCTGAGGGTATCCCCGATGATGTTACCCCCCACTTTATTCTGGTTACTGGACAATGTTTGTCTGATTTGGGTCAGAAATAAGGACTTGAACTCTGATAGGAAGTGTATAAACTATGAAGCTCAGGGTTCGGAAGAATGTGCACTGAAGCACTTCACAAAAATTTAACATTGAAACATTAACTGACTGGTGTAAAGATGTTAATGGAAAGCAAGGAAACCATAATGCTGGAGATTTTGAAAAAGAAAATATACTGCAATCACTCAGCAGGCCACTCAATACTCTTAGAGAGATCAGATGAAAGAATGTTTCAAATTTAAACCTATAATCAGAAAAATGTGTAGTTTTGATGCACTTCCATACTTAAAACTCAAGTTTATGGTTCAAGTTCCATCTTGGAGGAAACTATTAATTGAATTCTGCAAGATTTTATTTAGGATCTGTACGGTTTGTAAACAACGTGAATGACATGGAATTGGCAGGCTGCGTCAGAGAGGTTGAGAAATTGATTAAGCAACACCACATAGAATTTAATAAACATAAATGCAAGATAATGTGCATTAGATTTGCTTTGAAAGAAAATGCAAGCAGTGACTGGGTGTTCACTGGAAAGAAATGGAATGACAGAAATAATCTCAATGTGATTTTCAACTTTTCAGCACAAATAAGTAGTTAACACAAGCTTGAGTTAAATTGTGAATTCTTTTATGTTCAAGAGCAGTAGATTACAGGATAGAAAATAAAAGGCTTGTCCTTGGTAAATTGAAACAGAAAGCACCAAAGGGCCTCAATACTGTTCTGCAGTTTGTGCCTTTGTTGTGAGTGTCATGTGTTATAGCGAAAGTATATAAATGACCTGTGACAAATTTGGAATTTTGAAAAATTTGTTGATCCTCAATAAGGCAGCAAATATGATTATTTGAACTTAACCTATCAATTTTGAACAAATAAAAATATGTTTTTCTATTGGGAACAACAGCTATTGAACTGATATGATTCAAACATTTTGTGTATTGTGGGATGTGGGCATTGCTGGCTGGCCAGCATTTCTTGCCTGTCCCTAGTTGCCTTTCAGAAGGTGGTGGTAAGCTGCCTTCTTGAACTGCTGCAGTCCACCTGCTGTAGGTGGAGAACCACGATGCCGTTTCAGGATTTTGACACAGCGACACTGAAGGAACAATGGTACATTTCCAAATCAGATGGTGAGTGACTTGGACGGGAGTTTGCAGGTGCTAATGTTCCCATATATCTGCTGCCCTTGTCCTTCTAGATGGAAGTGACCATGGGTTTGGAAGGTGGTGTCTAAGGACCTTTAGTGAGTTTCTGCAGTGCATCTTGTAGATGGCACATACTGCTGCTACTGAGCATTGATGGTAGAGGGAATGGATGCTTGTAGATGTGGTATCAATCAATAGGCTGGATGGTGTCAAGCGTCTTGAGTGTTGTTGGGGCTGTACTTATCCAGACATGTAGGCAGTATTCCATCACACTCCTGACTTTTAAATGGTGAACAAGCTTTGGGGAGTCAGGGGGTGAGTTACTTGCTGCAGTATTCCTAGCCTCTGACCTGCTCTTGTACGCATTGGTTTTACGCATCTAGTCCAGTTGAGTTCCTGGTCACTTGTAACGCCCACGATGTTAATAGTGGGAGATTCAATGACGCTGAATTCATTCACCATTGAATGTCAAGGGGCAGTGGTTAGAGGTCTTTGAAATTCTTAGATGTTGGTAATGCAAGCAGGCTAACATAAACTGTGATTGCAGCACTACAGGATATAATATTACTAACGGATGGTATGGGTCGAAAAAAATGGGCTGGATATAACATGCCCCCAACAGGAGGGTTTTCAGCAGAGATGCATATAAAATAAATTGTGTAGCTAACACAACACATTCCCAACACCGCTGAGCTCTCTCCCATAATATATGTGAGTTGGATGAGAGCTGAAATTGGCAGTTGACCCACCTTATAGAAGTAAATAATTGAGGGTTGAGTTAGGGAGGGGATAGGTCAGTCCAGGGAGGACAGACAGGTCAAGGGGGCGGGATGAGGTTAGCAGGTCGGAGATGGGGGTGGGGCTTGAGATGGGAGGAGGGGATAGGTGGGAGGAAGGACAGGTTAGGGAGGCAGGGACGAGCTGGGCTGGTTTTGGGATGTGGTGGGGGAGGGGAGATTTTGAAGTTTGCGAAGTCCACATTGATACCATCGGGCTGCAGGGTTCCCAAGCGGAATATGAGGTGCTGCCACCTCAAGCCGCAACCCCATCTCCTACCTACTAACCTCATCCCACCCCTTGACCCGAGCGTCCTCCCTGGACTGACCTATCTCCTCCCTAACTCCCCACTTACACTCACCTTTACTGGCTCCATCCCCGCCTCTTTGACCTGTCTGTCTCTTCGCCACCTATCTTCTCCTCTATCCATCTTCCATCAACCTCCCCCTCTCTCCCTATTTATTCCAGAACCCCCTTTCCCTCCCCCATTTCTGAAGAAGGGTTTCGGCCCGAAACGTCAGGCTTCCTGCTCCTCTGATGCTGCTTGGCCTGCTGTGTTCATCCAGCTCTACACCTTGTTATCTCAGATTCTCCAGCATCTGCAGTTCCTACTGTCTCTGCCTCAAAGGTCAGATTCCATCCTCAAGTCAGTCATGAGAATTTGTTTTAGGCCCTTTAAAATCACTGGGTTGCCTGAACATCCTTTTGAGATATTTTCTGAATATTGACAATAGCTTAGATTTGTCCCACTTCTTTCAGAAAGAAATAACACATTGCTATTTCCCAAACCAATTTAATTCAAGCAACAAAAGAACTAGCAGTATCCACAATACAAATATGCTCAGTGACAACTATCATGTTATCAGTGTTATTTGCATTGAATGACCTTAATCAAGTGTAGATTATTTCTTCATAGATTTCAATTTCAAGTGAAAATAATGCTCACACATTCATGATACAAAATGTTGTCTATATTACAAAAAAAACTATGAAAGCACTTTGAAACACATTTCAAATAGCTTTTTCAAGTCAGTCACTTCGAACATGAACACTGTTGAATGAAATAATTAAACAAAATCAATAATGGTCATAACACACTGAATGGTTTTCTCAATTTGATATTCAAGGCTATCCCAAAGAAAGTAATCATCACAGTAAATTAAATAGAAATGAAAGACTGCCTGCTTCTCTGTCAAGCTCTATATATTTGCTATGATCATCTGGAGTTGTGTAGCAGTGTCCTCGAAGGTATTAATGAAGAAGATGACAGCATCTACTTTCTGGGTATTAAAATAAAATAAAACGAGCCTGAAAAATAATTAAAATCTCTGTATAATAAATTAATCTTTGGCACAGGCTACGTAGCGCTGACTCACTTGACCAAATATTAATGAGAAATAGTTTAAAATCAGTGAGTTGAAGTTTTATAGTGTATTGTTATGATTATATGAGAACTTTCATCCAAAAATAGAGGTAAATGGGTAAATTTTTGTTTTAATTCTGTGAATGTAACTTTTTTTTCCAAACGTTTAGGAAGTGAATTCAAACAGTATTTCCAAGAAAGGATAAGACTTATGCTAAATGACTCGATAGGCTACCTGGGGAGATAATTGTTGGATGCATTACCAAATTGTATTTTTATGACCTACAAAAAGAGGACCCCTAAGGTGAAAAGCAAGCTCAGTTCACAACGAGAAAAAGATCCATATCCAGCAGACTGGTAGTTTAGTTTTGGTAGACTCCAGGCCATCAGTGCTGGAAAGAGTTCAGTGATGAAAAAAAGAGTGAGTTAGTCTGCATGTGTGTTTCTGGGGGAGTCGAACAGAATCATATCTGTGAACGTGCAGAAAGTTGCTGAAAGTAAATGTTCATAGCTCATTTGTTAAGTAAAAAAAAATTAAAATGAATATATAGGAGTGATGCTACATTGGGGTTTAGTGTCAGTAAAGGATATTGCTTAAAAAAAAAGTTGAATCTTTTTGCTGTTTATGATAAGACCTCTCCAAATTGTCATTTTTCATATAGTGGACTAACATTAATTTGTTAAAAGTACATCAGCAACCTCTTCTGAGCATGTTCAGCGTGGAATAAATGCCAGTGTCATAGCTGTACTGCAGCAGCTTGGATACGGGAGCGGCAAGTTCTGGAGCACAAGTTTTCAGCCAGAATGTTATCAGGGCCCATAACCTTTGTAGTATCCAGTTGAATTGACTGTAGGCCTGTATTTGGAATACTGCAGACCACTGGTGGAGGCCGAGATGGATCATTCACTCGACACTTCCATCTGAAAATTGCTGTGAAAGCTTCAGCCTTATCTTTTGCGGTGATTTGCTGGGATCTTCCCTCATTGAATTTGGGGATACTTACGGACCTTTCTCCTCCAGTGAGCTCTTTAATTGTCCAACATCGTTCACAACTGAATATGGCAGGACTGCAGAACTTAGATTTGATCCTTTGGTTGTGGAATCATTTAGCTCTGACTATTACTTGTTGCTTATGCTATTTAGTGTGCAAATAGTCCTGTGTGGTAGCTTCACCAGGTTGACACCTCATTTCAAGTATGCCTGGTGCTGCTCCTGGCAATGACCTCCTGCACTCTCCATTGAACCAGACCTGATCCCCTAGCTTGGTGGTAACAGTAGAGTTGGGGATATGCCAGGCCAGTGTTGATGATTGAAAGGTGCTGATTTTTGACAAAAGGAACGCTTCTTTTTCTTGAGGTAGTGCCAAGGAATACTTTTTCATCATTTGGAAGGTGTTGGACAGACCTTTGGTTGTCGTCCTATCTTTGGCTGTATCATATTTCATCAGCTTGGATTACACATACAGATCGCTGAAGCAATACTTGAAATCATTAACTTCTAACTCTGGAGGTAAGAAAATGCCAACACTGAGCCAAAGTTAAGACTTGAGGAAGTGTGGGAAACCATTGTGGTAGATTGCTTATTTAGGTTTGCAACAGCAGTCACCCACAGAAATTGTGTCAAAACTGCTGGTTTTTAATTGAAACAAAACTCACTTCATGGATATGGAACCAACGAATAACTGTATTTTATTCAAGAATTAAAGTTGTACCCCGAAGGCTGAATTGCACTGTGACCTGCATCAAAAAAATGATCAGCGTTGCAGCTGTACTAGAACAGCTTGGTTAGAAAAACAGCTAGTTCTGGAGCACAAGTCTTCTGAAATATTGCTGGAATGTTGGCAGGCCCCAAAGCTTCAGCAATACCCAGAATCTTCTGTCATTTCTTGACATCACTTGGAGTGAACAGAATCGACTAAGGTCTGGCGTCAGTGATGGCACAGACCTCAGCAGGAGGCCAAAAATTCATTTGGCCCTTCTTACTGAGGGTTTACAAAGGCTTCAAGCCTCGTCTTTTGCAATGAAGTGCTTCCCACAAACTGCCATCCCCATTATTAAACGTCGGGATAGTTGTGCTGCATCCTTTTTCTATCATCATTTGTTTGATTATTCAATACCATTCATGACAGCACTTGGGTCAGACTGCAGACCTTAAATTTGACCCATTATTTGTAGGAACTTTTAGCTCTGTCTATAACATGCTACCTACGCTGTTTGGCACAGAAGTAGTCCTATGTTGTGGCATTACCAGACTGATGTTGGATAAGGTAACAATTCTGAAAGTTTAATTGTCACATTAGATCAGTTCCACCTTTTCTACTGATGTCACACACAATCTGTGGGTGAAGACAAGGAGTTCTACTCTAGTAATCAGCAAGAGCAGATATATATTTATCAGTTTCCGAAGGTCCTGGTAATTATGTCTGACCAAATATATGTGTTCTTATTGTTATTGTGCAATAAACCTTTTGTTATCTATGAACAGTGCCTCTCTGTGGTGTCTTTATAGTGATGTATCCTACAGCACTAATCATTCAATAGGACCAAAGCCAAGCAAAGACAGAAGATGATAAGTGGCAGCAAACTACCTCAAAACACTTGCCCAGTACCAGATACTGATAGCAATGGCAAATACCGCAAGGTACCAGAAGTGGTCATCTGAGAAAATACCACGTGGTTGCCAATCTGACCCCCACAACAAAGAGAAAAAATCCCAAAGACTCAGAGAGAAGAATGAATTTCATGCAAGCGAGATTACCACTTTAAGGGCATTAATGCTTTAAGAAGACACAGACAATCTGCAACTCAAATATGATTCCTGACAGAGAGAGTGACAGCAGCACTAGAAGCAGCAACAAGGCAAGCTCAGCATTCTAAAGGAAACTCTCATTCCAAAAATAGTAAAGTATTGGGCCAACAGTGGGGGTTAGTTCAAGAGAAAAAAGCCAATTATGCTTAGAAAATAGAATAATAGAACTCTACGGTGCAGAAAGAGGCCATTCAGCCCATTGAGTCTACACCAACCCTATGAAGAGCAAACTACTAGATTACAACCTTTCTTATGGCACTTTTTTAGGTGTGTTCTTGAAATCTATATACATTACCAGTTACATCAATTCCATTTGTTATATCCCCAGGGAATTCTAGCAAATTTGTCAAACATATTGACAATGATTGCATTAAGCTTTTCTAATTGTCCTGCACTTCCTTCCTTAACAGTTTACCCTAGCATTTTCCCAATGACAGATGTTAGGCTAACTGGGCTCTCGTTTCCAGGTTTCCGCCTGCGTCCATCTTGAACAGGGGCATCACTGTTTTCCAAACTACTGAAACTCTCCTAGAATCCAGTGAGTTCTGAAATATTTTGATCAATGCCTCCACAATCTCTGCAGCTACTTCCTTCAAAACATCATCAGGTCCTAGTGAATTGTTCACCTTTGGACCCATTTGTCTGTAAAATACAATGACCTTTGTAATAAAGACTGTTACAAGATCTTCATCCCATCAACATTTTACACATCTGGTACCTTTGGGATATGTCCTCTATAATGAAGGCTGATGCAAAATATTGGTTTAAATTATCTGACATTTCTCTCCTCGTTATCAATTCCTCAGTTACATCACTTAAGTGCTCCACATTTACTTCAGATGCTGTCTTTTTATATAACTGTTGAAACTCTTGCCTTTTTTTTTCTTATTCTTGTCAAATTAGTTTCGTAATTAATTTTCTCCTTCTTCATTATCTTTTCAGTCATTCGCTGATGTTCCTGTAGTCTACCATTAGTTTTTGATTTGGTAATCTTCCTGATCAACTTTGTCAGCTATAAGCTGTTCATGTTTCTCATTGAGTCGTTCTTTTTAACTGGAATGAACTTTTGCTGAGTGTTATGAAATATCTGCTAAAATGTCTGCTGCTGCTCATCCACTGATCTTCCCCTTAGCCTGTTTTGTCCCAGCCCAGTTTAAACAACTCTTCAATTTCACATTGTAATTATTCTTATTTAAATGCAGGAAAACTTAAGGTTTGAGACCTGAATTGGTCACCTGCAAATTAAATTTGAAATTTTACCATGATCTGCCCCCAGAAAATCCATAACAATGAGATCTCTTATCAATCCTACCTCATTACTAGATCTAAAATCGCCTGTTCCCAGGTAGGTTCTGCAATGCACTACTCCAAGAAACAAACCACGATATACTCTACAAATTTGTCTTCCATGTAACCCTTCCTTATCTGATTTGTCCAGTCAACACTCAGACTAATGTAATGCATGACAATTGTAGTGCCCTCCTTATATGCGTCCATTATTTACTGATTTATACATTGTCCAATAGTGAGGCAACTCTTCCAGAAGCTGCAGACAACTCCCACCCATGGTTTATTTCCCTTGCTTTTCCTTACTTCCACCAAAATCGCTGCCCCATCACTATATATTGCACCTTTATCACTACTCACCACTGCATTGATAGTGTCCTTTATTAACAAAGCTACCCCCTCACCATTTCCTTCTTACACGCTCTTATGGAACATTAAAAACCCTTGAATATTGAGTTCCCAGATTGAGTCACCCTGAGTCCATGTCTCTGTAATAGCTAACGAGATATATTCACTTCTATTTATGCTATCAACTCACCTGTCTTGTTAATAATGCTGCGTACACTCATATAAAAAAGTCATAAATTCTAACGTTTCACAATTGTTGCTGACTCTGATTTTAATTGCGGCTTACATTTTCTGTCACTTCATGTCACACTTTGATGATCATCTGGCTCAAGAGTGCCATGTACCACTCCTCTCTCATTTCTCTTCATTTTTCAAACTTTTCTTCAATTGAAATCTCTCCATCAATAATTCATCTAAAGCCCAATGCACAATCCTAGTTATCTGATTCTCCAGGTCACTTGTCCCAGCATGGTTTAGGTGAAACCCATTCCAATGAAACTGCTGTCTTTTTCCCCAGGACTGGTGCCAGTACCCATGAATCTGAATGAATTTCTCCTACACCAATCTTTCAGCCAGGCATTGACCTCTCTAATCTTATTGATCATATGCCAATGTCGACGCAGCTCAGGTTGTAATCCTGAGATTACCACCTTTCTGGTTCTGCTTTTGAATTTAGCCTGAAGATGCATATCATCCTACAGCTAAGCACTTTCCCACTTACCTATGTCACTGGTACCTATGTGGATCCTACCCATCCCACTCCAAGTTCTTCTCTGGCTCTGAAGATATACCTTTAACCTTGGCACTAAGTAGGCAACATAGCCTTCAGATCTCTGTCTTTGCTGCAAACAGCAATAGTTACTCCCTTAACTACGCTATCCCTATTAGTACCACATTTATCTTTTCTCTCCCAAATGAATGTCACTCTGTACCACATGCCGTGGCCAGTTTGGTCACTCTCCTCACAGTCTGTACCCTCGACTACACTAGGAGCAAAAACCCTGAGCAGAATCTTACATGGGTCCGAGCAACTTGGGCTACAGTGGAATACATGGTAAAATCAGATGAGAAGTTAGGCAAGGCCAATTTTGACATTGAGAGCATCATGCACTATAATTTATAGTTTAACAAGCAGCGTGGCAAGTTTCTCATTGGGCAGTGGTGAGTTGTCTATTAAGGGAGATTATGGCTTGCTACTTCTTGATGGCCGAACTCACTTCATTTATATTCAGCCTTCTATCTTACCAAACTTTCTAAACAAGCTAGAAATCAAGAAAACTCGATACGGAAACTGGACTGAGAACCTGGCAGATTCAGTTTGTTGATTCTCCGGACGACCTCCAAGTTGCGATCACTCAAAAAGCATCTCAGGGCATGATCCACAGCCACCAGCAGCATACACCTTTTGGCCATGGACACTGGCATCCACCATCTGCCAACTCACCATGACTATAATGCCACCTCTCTGATACACTGACACGGCTCTTAGGAAACCATGACTCACATTGCAGGCTGCATCAGCAGCTAACCAGTAAAGGCTGATGCATGGAGATTTTGCATGCAAAGACAGGCGCCCACCTCACAGACTGGACTGGGCTGCACCTCAGGGCTGCTTACTTGCTGTCTTAACAATTGCTTACTTACTGCTTACCTACGTGCTCATATCATCGATGTTTTGCGATGCCTTGCCATGCCTATTAGTGCCTTGCTGCTTCAGTCAGTGCCAAAGGCTTTCAGTGCTGCCATACTGAGGTGTCTTAGTGCAGCCACACAGAACAGTTCCTTGTCAGTAGGGATCTGTCTGGAGTCGGGGGAAACATCTTGATGAATAGCACACCGAGATGTCAATCTAACATCTGCAGCAAGTGCCAGATGTCTGCATGGCAAATTCACTGCACGTTCATTAAACTAAATGGCTATAGTGGAAACTAGTGGGGGCTGGTTCTCGGTCCAGGCAAAGGTGGAGTTGTTGTCTGACAGGGGCCCTGGTACTGTCAATCGCGGACACCGTCTGCACACAGTCCAGGGGCTTTCAGTCAGGGATCTGTCCCAGTATAGTCCATGGGGTATTTAGTGGTCACTTCTGAAAGACCAGCATCATCAATCAGCAGAATGGCATGTTGTTATTTGGGGAGCTGCAAACAGAGTGGTCAGGGATCCGGTGAGTCACGTCTAGGGGCTGATAGCCAATGTCAATCAGAAACCTGGGGTCATCAGTCTTTCAGGACGGTTTAAGGGGAAAGCATGATTTGATGGAGTCAGGAGCGGAAGCCAAAATAATTCATGTGCAACTCTATTCTAGAGTAAACAAGGAGAGGAGAAAGAGCAGCAATTCTTCCTGTGCAGTGCATTCAATTATACAGCGAGAAGAACGTTGGAAAAAACAAAGCAATGCCAGTCTGCTTTCTATATTCAATTAACAGTGCAAGAAACACAAAATGTTGCGTGATATTACAGGCTCCTGTGAATTTTACATATGTAAAGGGTTACGTCAGTTATTGTACTCTTGGAATGTTAGCGTAAAGAGTTTAGATTGTTGCCATGGTAATATTTTCTCAGCAGATCAAAACAGAAGAGGAGCCATGTTCAATCATCTTCATACTGGCTTGCTTTTGACACTGTAAGAACCCTGATCAAATTAAGATTCAATATCATTATTGTGCTATACAAAATGCTTTGCTTTTAGGCTATACAAATATAAAAATTTGCTCCTGTTTTCAGGGTTGGAGACTTCTCAGTACTGAACTGCTAGCATTCAGCATCTTCATCATTGATGATTTGAGATGCATAATAGAAAACTAATATCTGACTTGCTAGAGCTATAATTAAAAGACAAACTCCCTTAAGTTTATACGGTAATACCAATGAAACACTTAACTACTTGGTAATGATTTCAACAGTGCTATTTACTGTCTGATTGTACTTATACACATCAGCTAACTGCAAAAATGAGGTAATAAGAAAAGGATTGCAACTGTTCAGGCCATGACATTTCTGTGTTAAGTTTGAAAGACTTTTGGACTGCAATTCTGAAAGCATAATTCTATTGACCCTTCCATTTTTCCATAGCAAGCTGGACACAGATTACAAAATGTCTTGGGTCATTATGTAGAATTATCCCTGTATTAGATACTTCCCAATGTAAAAATCACCTGAAGATGCAGCTAGACTCCAAAAGCTTGAGTCTTCAGATAAACCTGTTGGACTATAACCTGCTGTTGTGTGATTCTTGACCTTTGATAATGTAAAAGAGAGGCAAGTTGTTATACAATATAAAAACTTTGTCCATCTACATTTTTTAGACAGTATAACTTTCTTTTCACTTCATAAAGTGAACCCCAGTAAATGTGCCTTTCTGGTAATCAAAATGACATCAAAAAAATGTATTTTGCATCTTTGACATCACAATGTAATGACTCATTGAGGTAACAAAGGAAGAACTATTGACATTTACAGATTTTTTGACAGAACAACGTCAAGTACAACCAAATTATTGACGTTGTTTCCGCAAGAGGGCAACATATTTGGATTTAAGTTGTGCCATCACATTTTTGCACTTGGCATACAAAAAATGTTCATGGCCAAATTCCAGTAGCTATCCAAACAGACAGCAGTAGCCATAACTCTTGAAAAATAATTTAGAAATAAAACCGGAAACACATATTTCAATTTAAACTGCAGTTTCTCCACTCTTTTAAGAGTTCAATGATTCAAGTTGTAACCGAGTGTGAGAGTGTCTCTGGATTCTTAGCTCCTAAGGCTGATATATCTAGAAGTGTACATCCATAATAGACCAGGTGCCAACCGACTCAAATGTAAATTAGATGCATCTCCTCCGCCCTTTCACAGCTGAACTCAATCAGAATTGGATATAACTGCCGAGATTGTATCCTGTGCACTTTTGGCCAATTTCTGTAAAGTTTCTGGGCTACAAATCCGTGTCCCCCAATGTTTGAACATGAAGGGCATGATTCTTGACCTGGTAGGCACTGATTCCAATCAAGTGGCTCATGAATCCGCACTTACATTATAGCATATGCCCAAGTAGGTCTGCACTTCATCCTACCTCCTCCTTTGTGTATCCAGCTGCCCCTACACATGAGAATCAGGCAGCATTATGCACATACTACATGGTGCAACCAGCCTGCTTTTCCTATGGATGGTCTATCCTGTTTAATGGGAATGTAAACTGAATAACATTGATAGGCTATAGATGATGAAAATTAAATACTGGACAGACAGAGAGCTCCAGGGTATTGGATTTTCCCTTGCAGGTGTTAGTGATAGAGACAGAAAGAGGAGAGACACCATGGTTTGCCGGGAAGACATGAGGCCCCCAAGAAACAGGTTACAAGGGAGTTCAATTCTCAATAGTTGTCTCCAATGAACTGGCAGCAATGCCACAGAAATCAAATAATCTCAGTCAAGTAATCAAGTTCAGTGAACGTATACACTCATCTCCTTACCCACTATATCACCAACCATTCACACTGCTGAATGAACTATACACATACACACCACTCATCCCGTATCATCTCCTGACACTCAAAATATCCAGACACTACACTGCTTCCTCACATAATGTCACCAGCCTTACACCCAGTGGTCTCTGCTTCCACATATGTCCAGCTTTCACCTATGGTAGGATCATCACCCAAATTCTGCTGTCTTTCTCTCTTCATAGTGGTACACAATGGAAAGGAGCAAAGCAGAACCAGAGGTGGGCAAGAACATCAGCTGTCTCTGAGCATTATGCAGGTGGATGGCTCTCAGCTTCATGGAGTGACACAGCCAAGTCATCTAGCATTGGGCAACATTGAGGATGACAGCGTGTTCCTGCCTTTTGCACCTTCTCAACTCCCAGTTTATCCTCATCATTCAAATGATGTGTAAACTGCAGTTGATATGTCCATGGACCTCTTACTTCCTACCTAATACTTTCCCCTCACCCCAACTCATTTTGAGTTCCTGCTTTTGGATGCCCAAGAACTGCTTCCTGCCCATCAATAGGAACCCAAGGTGGAAGACAGAGAAAAAGCATAGCATCGAGCCTCAGCCCTTTATGTGACATTCACAGCTACCAGTTCAGAATATGGCACTATATGTAATGTGGAGATTAGAATAACATCGAGGTTAGCACATGTTCAGTCATCGGGCATAAGTAGGATGAAATCGTGCCATGGAGAAAGAATAGTTCATTTATAAGCTCATGGAGAGCACAGTGCAGGAAAGTTCTGTTGTAAAGAACTTGGATGAGGACTTTAAGATAGTGCCATATAGAACAGCAGTGATGGACTTTCATATGGACATGCTGGATTTCATCGATTAGCAAGTCAGGCAGCCTGCTGTGTCAATCTCAAGGAGAATGCAGGAGATTGGCTCTAAGTGGCTTTTGGCAGGACATGCGCTTTGGCACCTCCAAAGTCTCAGCTCCATCTTCTTCGATACTGCAGACCCAGAAACTCTGCCACTGCTGACTGCCATACTTAGAGTTATAGAGATGTACAACACGGAAACAGATCCTTCAAACCATCTTGTAAATGCAGACTAGATATCCTAATTAAATTTAGTCCCATTTGCCAGCATTTGGCCCATATCCCTCTAAACTCTTCCTATTCATATACCCATCTAGATACATTTTAAATGTTGTAATTGTGCCAACTTCCACCACTTTCTCTGGCAGCTCATTCCATACACGCACCACCCTCTGTGTGAAGAGTTGCCCTTTTGGTCCCATATATGCCTTTCCCCTCTCACCTTAAACCTATGCCCGCTAGTTTTGGACTCCCTTACCCTGGGGAAAAAGACCTTGACTATTCACCCTATCCATGCCCCACATGATTTTACAGACCTCTATAAGGTCACCCCTAAGCCTTCGATGCTTCAGGGAAAATAGCCCCTGCCTAATCAGCCTCCCCGATATCTCAAACTCTCCAACTCTGGCAACATCCTCATAAATCTTTTCTGAACCCTTTCAAGTTTCACAACATCCTTCCTATTGCAGGGAGACTAGAATTGAATGCAGTATTCCAAACATGGCCTAGTCAATGTCCTGCACAGCCACAACATGACCTCCCAACTCCTATGCTCAATACACAGACCAATAAAGGCGAGCATATCAAACACCACCTTCACTATCCCAACTACACACGACTCCACTTTCAAGGAGCTATGAACCCGCACTCCAAGGTCTCTTTGATCAGCACCACTCCCCAGGATCTTACCATTAAGTGTACAAGCGCTGCCCTGATTTGCCTTTCCAAAATGCAGTACCTCAACATTGATCTAAATTAAACTCCATCTGCTACTCCTCGGCCCACGTGCCTGTCTGATCAAGCTCCTATTGCACTCTAAGGTAACCTTTTTCACTGTCCACTACACCTCCAATTTTGGTGTCATCTGCAAACTTACTAACTATACTTCCTGTGTTCATATCCTAATCATTTATATAAATGACGAAAAGCAGTGGACCCAGCACTGATCCTTGTGGCACACTGCTGGTTACAGGCCTCCAGTCTGAAAAGCAACCCTTCACCACCATCCTCTTCTTCCTTCAAGTCAGTTCTGTATCCAAACGGCTAGTTTTCCCTGTATTCCATGTAATCTAATCTTGCTATCCAGCCTACCATGAGGCACTTGTTACAGCCTATCAGCCCTGTGAGGAAGCAGCAACACCATGGTCAATCCAAAAACTCACCACAATCACTCTAAAGAACACCAGTGTATTTCCAGCAGTTTAGAGTGGCAGAAGTTCTGAAAAGTTGCCTTATCTGCAGTTTGCATCTCTGGCTTTTTTAAGGAACGCTGGTGCTAGATCTATTTTGCAATTTTACACCATGTTTGTTGAGTGATTAATGAATAAGTTGCCTGAACATACTTGGCCAATTTACTCTGCTGCAACAGGCAGGTGGACAGTCAGATGTCAGACAATTGCTCGGCTACACCTTCCTTGTGTCTTTGGGCATGGCCTTGCCTTAATAAACTGTGATACAAACTGCACTATAGCTACTGCTGAAGCCAGACAGGCAGGAAGATCCATTGAAAAAATATGGTTCAGCCTCCAATAAAAGGTAGAGTGGATAGTCCTGTCGACCCTTTAACCCATCTCCAGGAAAATGGCCTTAGGGTGGGATGGAGCTCAGGTGCTGGCACATCAGCTGGCACCCCACACCTTGGCACCCACCTGCCTGCCTCCCTGTCAGTCACAATCAGGACCTACAAAATCAGCCCCGTACCTCTCAAATGAGCAAAAAATGCTTCACATACAATGGTATCAGAGATAAAAGGTACTGCAGATGCTGGAGAATCCGAGATAACAAGCATGGGGCTGGATGAACACAGCAGGTCAAGCAGCATCATAGGAGCAGGAAAACTTGACAATGAGCTACTTTTAAATATTCAACGTTATAGGGTAAAACACAGTCATTTTTTGTGAATAGCCAATACCACTAACATCAAAGAAGTAAATTAATATTTAATAATAGTAAATGATTAATTCACTTTTATCTGGAAAGAGAATTTTGGCCAGGAGCAAGAAGGCATTCCCAGCCCAGCTTCAAATACTGGTATGGGAGTTTTAATGTCCACTCCATGGAGACATTCAGGCAGAAAGATTAGTGTTAATGACACTCACTATTGTACGGCACTCCCTTAGTAGTTTGGAATATCAGAAGAGAAAACTTGTAAGTATTGTGTGATGTGAAAAAGAAAGTGATAAGTTTCATAAAACGATGAAGGTCTGACACAATGAGCAGCCACACGGCAGATGACATTTAATGGACAGAAACATGATAAAATGTAACAGAAAGAAAGAGAAGGAGCATAACCTAAAGGGTGTAATTCTAAAAGAGAGTACAGGAGTTGAGAGACCACTTTACCAGCGTTTGTTCCATTATCTTCTTAATGCTGCTGACCAGACATTACACAGGCTAACCTTCAGCTCACTCACTCTGTCTTGTTCACTCAAAGGCTGCTCATACTACCCTTAAAAAGACAAGTTACCTCGAGGGATACATCTGGTATTGGAAAGCTGATCCTTTATGATATATCAGGTCATAGAGCTGATAAAACAAAATGCTTTATCCATGAAGACGATAAGATTGGTGGATGAATGTAAGCCATAGGTTAATGAGTACAATCACAATCATCATGTTATCATTGCAAGAGCACACATATTTCCTGCATTCTAATGTCAAATTAAACTGCATGGTTTGTGAACAACTATTATTATATTTGCCCTTTCGTGAAAAGTCATCACACTGAGCAGTGGGAAACGGGGAAAATTAAACAGTGAAAGACTAAGAAGAAGGCAGAGACAGACAGAACATTCCTCCTGACAGAAAGCACTAATTATGTTGATGATGAGAATTATGATACTGATTATCCTAATATTTTGCATCAGGCCACACAAGTGTCCTGGAGCATTATCTAATTCCATAGTTCTCTGCCCCAACTCTCTCTACATAGTGTATTCTGTTGGTTGCACCAAAATAAGATACTTTTACTTGGGGGCAAAGTAAATGATCTCACTCAGGGTTTGTCCCTGTCTGATTGAAAATGTGAAGCACCTTGAACCAGCTCCAAACAAAAGTGCCAAGTGGATGATCCATCTCAGCTTCCTCCTGAATTTCCCTGTCTTCAGACAATTCAGCTCATTCTACAATATATCAGAAACTGCTGAAGGCACTGTTATTGCAAAGGCATGGATTCTGACAATATTGAGGCTGTAGTATTGAAGACTTGTGCTCTGGAACAAGCTGTGGGTTCCAGTGCAGCTCTAACACTGTACTTACCGAAAATTGTGAAAAATTGCCAAGGTGCACAAAAGACAGAACAAATCCAACCCAGAAAGTTACTGCCCCAAAAGTCTACTCTCAACTATCAAGAAAATGATGGAAGGGGTGGCTGACAGCACTATCAAGTTGCACCAGCTCAGCAATAACCTACTCACTGACTGCCAGTTTGGGTTCCATAAGGGCCATTCATCTCCTGACCCCATTGCAACCTTGGTGCAAGCGTGGGCAGAAGAGATGAAGTCAAAAAACTTGAGGTGAGAGTGAGTGGTCTTGACATCAAGGCCACATTTTTTCGAGCATGACATCAAAGAGCCCAGACAAAACTAGAGTCAATGGGAATCGGGGGGGGGGGGGGGGGGGGGGGGGAAGCTGAATCAAACCCAGCAAAGAAGAGAATTGGTTGTGGTTTTTGGAGGTCAGTCATCTCACTCTGCAGGACATCGCTGCAGGAGTTCCTCAGGGTAGTGTCTTAGGCCCAACCATCTTCAGCTGTGTCATGAATGACCTTCCCTCCATCATAAGGTCAGAAATGAACATGTTCGTAGATAACTACATAGTGCAACACCATTTGCGATTCACCAAATTTTGAAGCAGTTCATGTTCACTTGCAGCAAGATTTGGACAACAGTCAGGTTTGGTCCGATAAACGACAGAGTACATTGGTACTAAACAATTGCCAGGCAATGACCATCCCCAACAACAGAAAATATAGTCAGTTCCCTAAAAAGACGATAAGACCATAAGAAATAGAAATAGGAATAGGCTGTTTGGCCCCTCGAGTCTGTTCTGCCATTTGATAGGATTATGGTTGATCTGACATTCCTCATATCCACTTTCCTCCCTTTACTGATAACCCTTAATTCCCCTACTGATCAAGAATCTATCTCAGCCTTAAACATGCACAAGGACTCTACACCCATAGCTCTCTGTGGCAAGGAGTTCCAAAAACTGTCAACTCTCAGAAGAAATTTCTCCTCATCTCAGTCTTAAATTGGCACCGCTTTATTCTGAGACAATGCATTCTGGTCCTAGACTCTCCTCAGAGGGGTAATATCCTCTCAGCATTTACTCTGTCAAGCTTCTTAAGAATCCGATATATTTCAATGAGATCACTTCTCCTTCTTCTAAATTCCAGTGAGTAAAGTCCCAACCCTGTTTAACCTTTGCCCGTAAGACAATCCCTCCATACCAGGGATCATCCCACTGAATCTTCTCTGAACTACCTCCAGTGAAATGATATCTTCCTTTAAATAAGGAGACCAAAACTGCTCACTGTCCTCCAAATGTGGTCTCACCAGCCTCTTGTACAGTTGCAGTAAGATTTCCCTACTCTTATATCCAAACTCCTTAAAATAAGGGCCAACATTCCATTGGCATTCCTGATTACCTGCTGTACCTGTGTGCTTGTTTTCTGTGTTTAGTGTATATGAACTCCCTCCCCAAGTCCCTTTGTGTTGCAGCTTTCTGCAGTTTCTCTCTATTTAAATAACACTGTCTTTTTTTTCTCCCTTCCAAAATGAACAACTTCACATTTTCCCACAATATGCTCTCTTTGCTAACTTTTGCCCCACTTATGTAACCTATCAATCTCTCTCTGTAAACTGTTTGTATTCCTCTTGCAACCTGTCTTCCCAAATATTTTACACCTGTCTACAAATTGGACTGCAGTACATTCACTTCCTTTTTCTGAGACATTTATATTGCAAACTGTTGCAATCACGACACTGATCTCTGTGTGGAGCCCCACTGGTTACAGGTCACCAACATGGAAAACAGCCACTTATCACTCTTGCTGTTTCTTGCCCATGAGCCTGTTCTCCATCATACCAGCATACTACCTCCAACTCCATGGGCTGTTATCTTATGACTTAACCTTTTGTGAGACACCTTGTCAAATACTCTCCGAAAGTCCAAAAACAACACATCTACTGGCTCCTCTCTATCCACTCTAGTTAATACTTTTTCAATAAAACTCTAATCAATTAGTCAGACATAATTTCCCTTTCATGAAGCCATGCTGATTCTGCTTGGTTAGGTTATGGTTTTCCAAATGTATTGCTATTATTTCATTAGTAATTGATTCCAATACTTTTCCAAAAATAGGGTAGGGGAGTTCAAAACTTGAGGGCATAATTTTAAGGTCACATGATAAAGATTTAAAAGAGACCTGAGGGGCAACTCTTTCACAGAGAGTAGTTTGCATGTGCAATGAACTGCCAGACATTTGGATAAGTATATGGAATAGAAAAGGTTTAGGTGGATATGGGCCAAATGCAGGCAAATGGGACTAGATTAATTTGGGAGAACAGGACAAGTTGGATCGAAGGCTTTGGTTCCATGCAGTATGACTCTATGTCTCTATAACAGATGCTAGGCTAATCAGCCTATACTTATCCACTTTTTGCCTCCTTCCATTTTTAAATAGGCGTGTCACATTGGAAGTTTTCCAATCATCCAGTACTTCCCCAGAATCCAAGGATTTTTGGAAAATTACAATCAATGCATCCACAATCTCTGTAGCCACTTCTTTTAGGAGTCTTGCATGCAAGCCATCTGGGCCAGGGGACTTATCAGCTTTTAGCCCCATTAGTTTTTCTGATATTACTTCTTTGGCCTCTGTAACTAAGAAAGGATATGCTGGCAGGGGAGGGGGTTCAGAGGAGGCTCAGAAGAATGATTCTGGGACTTTCATACAAAGGAGCAGTTGAGGACTCTGGCTCTGTACTCGATGGTGTTTAGAAGGATTCTGGAGGAGGTGGGGACATGAATCTGTTTTACCTACTTCCAGGCAATATGCACTGTGGGATGGTACCAATGGATCTATGGAAGAACTCTGTATCACAAATGGCCCATCAATACCTCATCCTCAATGGAAACATATTCTGTAAACTATGGGACCATATGGAATATAATCTGGTGGACCCAACTTCAAGTAATTTTTAGAGTGGAATATGGGCATCTGTTTCTCAGTTTCAAAGAGGCTAAACATCCAGCTAATCAGTGGACAAGCAGTTCCAGGGCTTCTCAGAATGCAACTAGCTAGAGGCACCTTACCCCAGATCAGCATGCCAGGAGTTTAATCTCTCCCCGAGACTGCCAGAGTGGCACAGCAAAGTCAAATCCAAGTTGTTATAATGAGCCCCAGCAGCATCAGTGAGCTAAATAATCAGATAGTTCCAACCTGACCAGAAATGGCAAGACTGCCAAAACCAGATGGAAACCTGGTCATAGAGTCCTGGATCATACAGCAGGGAAATAGACCCTGCTCATCCAACTCATCCAAACTGACCACATTTCCTAAACAAACCCAGTCCCACTTGCCTACATTTGGCCTACATCCCTCTAAACCTTTCCTATTCATGTACTTATCCAAATGTCTTTCAAATGTTGTAACTGTACCTGTATCTACCACTTCCTCTGGCAGTTCATTCGACATACAAACCACCCTCGGTGTAAAGAAGTTGCCCCTCAGGTACCTTTTAAATCTTCCTACTTTCACCTTAAAAATATGCCCTCTAGTTTTGACCTCACCCACCCTGGGGAAAAGACCTTTGCTATTCACCTTATCTATGCCCTTCATGATTTTATAAACCTCTATAAAGATTACTGCTCAATCTCTTGTGCCCCAGCGAAAAACGTCTCAGCCGATCCAGCGTCTCCTAATAACTCAAACCTTCCAGGCCTGGCAACATCCTAGTAAATCTTTTCTGAACCTCACCAAGTTAGTAGTATCATTCCTATAACTCAATGACCAGAACTGTACACAGTACACCAAAAGTGGCCTCACTAACATAATAATATGCCAATTTTCTTGGCTCATTGAGAATAATGTAACAGCATCAAAGGAATGCTAAAAATCATGCACAAATTTAAAGCCTATGCAGTTGTATTAAATGCACCATTTGGGATTTTTAAAGTCAGTATATAAAACAGATTTGTCAGGACAATGATGTACGACTTAGAAAATGTTGAAATTGAAAATTATTTGATTTAGCTTGTATTGTGTTAATGTTAGATGGCATAGTGCAAGTTTGACAATAACAGAAAATACTTTATTTACTTTCAAAAGGCTACAGTGAAGTATAATGACACCTGTTGTGGAAATGCTGAGCTAAGCTTGAAATAACAAAAAGCTCTCAGCTATTAACATAATCCCTACATGGGAAACAGATTGTCAGAACTGAAAAATCACATGATCATTAGGATCCAAAAAAAATCTGAGGGAGGAGGGAGAAATATTCCTCAGAGTGTAGTTGTTATTTTTAGATCATATCAACCCAACTGTCACTCGTTTCCACCCTACCCATGATTTCTGATGAACTGGAAAATAGATGTAATACATGAATCAACTCGTTATGTTTCAAATCAAATGAAGAGAGTGTAGGAGATAATGCCAGGAGCAGCAGAGACTGACCTAAACATTTGGAGCCAACCTGGTGAAGCTACAAAGTAGGGCTACTTAGGTGCCAAACAGTATAAGCAGCAAGCGATAGAGCAATTCCATAGCTAACAAATGAGATCTAGGCTCTGCAGTCCCCCACAAATATCCTCATGCCGCATGATGAGGGAGCCCAAATCATCAGTGCAAAAGATAAGGCTGAAGTATTCACAACAATTTTCAGATGCCAGTTTTCAGCCAATTTCATTCACCCTACATGATATCAAGAAACAACTGAAGATGCTGCACACTGCAAAGGCCATAGGTCCTGAAAGAATTCAGGAAACAATACATAGCAGTTATTCTTTAAAGTTGCTTCTGCCGTCATTACAACCTTGGGCCAAATATGGACAAAAGAGCTGCATTGAAGAGGTTGACTTAGTGGCTACAAGAGCAGGTCAGAGGCAATGAATACTGTGGTGAGTAACTTACCTCCTGACTGCCCAATACCTGTCTACAAGGCACAAGTCAGGTGTGTGATGGAATACTTCCCACTTGCATGAATGAGTGCAGGTCCAAGAACACTCAAGAAGCTTGACACCATCCAAGGCAAAGCATCCCACATGATCACATCAAAATCCTGGAATTCCCTCCCTCAGGGCATTGTGGGTTAACCTACAGTATGTGGACTGCAGCAGTTCAAGAAGGCAGCTTATCACCACCTTCTCAAGGGCAACTAGCAATGGACAATAAATGCTACCCCAGCTGTTGATGCGCATATGCCCTAAGTGAATAAAAAACACTTGTACTCTATGCATGAGTGCACTTTGGTTTTGGGGAAACATTGAGTGATTTCATTAAAAGAGCTCATTGAAAGGTCACTGCAGACATTAGCGCACATTTAAACAATGCTTCTTGGAAATCGCATGTCTGGTGATAACGGCTTGCTTTGATGTACACCCCGCTGTGAGGTTGTTGGAGAGTGCTTGGCATCTGGAATTTGTTGGAGACAAGAAGCCTGGGAGAAATAGCTGGCCAGCTGATCTCTACTATCTCTGTAAGAATCCTCAAGTGGAGAGCGAAATATCTTTGTTCTTCTGAAGATATGCTTGAAAGAATTTCTCTATACTGTATTTTCTGTGCAAGTTGTGTCTTATAAGACTCCAGAGAACAGCACTGATGCTTAGTGACTTGACCACACACATGCTAGAACTCCAGAGCATTTGGAACATTCTCCACTTCTGCTTTCCAGTAAAAGTGATTGGCCAAGGGTTTTTTTTTTTTGATTTAGAAAGCCAATCTCTACAGAGAAATCCATTCTTTACAAAAACGAAAGAACTGCAGATGTTATAAACCAGGAAAGAAAACAGAAGTTGCTGGAAAAGTTCAGCAGATCTGGCAGCAGCTGTGAATGAAAAAATAGAGTAAACGTTTCGGGTCCGGTGACGATGTTCTGAGGAAGGGTCACTGGACCCGAAATGCTAAATCCATTCCTTACTCTTTTTCTGGAAAGTACGGCTTGTGTTTGTGTATGTGCTCTGTGGATATTCATAGGGATAAGCGTTTATATTCCTATATAACTGACCAGATCTTCTTGTTTTAAACCTGAAATGGCTAAGGTATTTCATTGTTATCTTAGTAACTAGCAGTAGTATTTGATTGTGTGTTGTGACCTGTGGAGTAGTGGGACTAGACTGACAGTACCCTCCTTCAGCCTTAGTTATAACACCTTGAGCTATGTTCATCCAGAAATACGTTTTATTTGATCTTAAATTCATTTATGCATGTCTTATCTTCTCTACTCCTCATACTTTACAGGGCTGAGATTTGAATGCTATCACTATGCTGCCAGAACTGAAGCAGAAGATTACTTCGAACTTATAGCACTGGCCACCAGAGATCACAAAAGCTTGCAACACCTCAGACAGACTAACAGGGAAGAGTAGCTGTGAAAATACTTGGAGGTATGCCAGAAAAATAGCAAGACTGAAGACAGACATGTGCTGGAGCAAAATATAACATTTTTCACTCCTTAAAGGGGTTCAGCAGCACAGGAAGCTGAGAACTTGGATAACAAAGATGGAAAGCAAATCACTAAAGCAAATGCCAAGGAGCCAGGCATGCATATCTTCCTAATAGCAATCATGAACAGAAAGATTGATTTAATGCCATTCAGACGCCTCTCAAGTGCGACATGAATTTGGACAGTTGAACTTCCTGGTGTTCTAAACAAGATTGATTCCACACTCAACAACTTCAAAAACAGATGAGATGTTTGTGGGGGTTTTCCATGGGAAAATTAGCCGCCAAATTTCTGAAGGATGGGAAAATGCAACCTTGAACATACTGAAAATATCCACTCCCAATGCCTATGTTTGAAATAGAAACAGATATTGCTGGAAAACCTCAGCAGGTCTGGCAGTGTCTGTGGACCAAAATCAGAGTTAACATTTCGGTTCCAGTGACCCTTCTTCAGAATAATTCTAAGTTTTACCAGCAATTTCTGTTTTTGTTTCCTTCTGCCATTCACAGTTCTTTGGTATGTTTGAAATGTTGGAGACTTCACCACCATCCCTCATCCCAACAACTGAATTCCCCAATATAAGACCAGCAATCGGCCTAGCTCTCAGGCCTTCAGGAGGACTGCTGATGTGAAGTTACAACAGAACTGCTTTCAGAGATCTGTAGATCTTTGGCTTCACTATTCCTTAGTATAATTGTGAATATTTGTAATCATAAGTCAGAGAGTCACATTCAGGTTCTTTTTAAATTCCCCTTCCCAGCTTTTGAGTCTAATACCTGATGCTGACTCGAACCTACAGGAAACATGACATCCACGTGTGTGGAGAGGCACACCTTGTGAAACACAACAGCCACGCTCCTCCAGCAAGGCCATACAGAAAAAACTTTACCCTGAAATTGTGACTCCGTGAATCTGGGTCACAACAAGGCTCATGGTGAATCTGGAAATCTAAAATAGTTTAACATCAGTCACTGAAATAATGCAATGATGAATGCCACGCTATGTGCTAAACATTCACCTCACCATCAGTAATTTCCTGACTAATAGACACACAACTCAATTGTGGGTATCCAAGAATAATCAATTCATGATGCACCAATGTCACACTTTGAGTATGGAGTGAGTCATACATAAGCTAAATACCAGCTAACAGCTCTTTAAGCAAGTGCCCGTGAGAATACTGAGTCATTAGTAGGTCGCAGGTTCAACGTTAATGAAGTTGGTTGAAAATACAAGTGTCACAGATAACAATTTATGATGGCCAAACACTTCAGTGAAGTACACTACAATAAATTAATTTTTCTGAAAATAAGAAACAGGCAAGGAGAGTAAAACGAAATAAACTGAATGAATCAATTTGAATAAGAAACTCACTCAAAATCACAATATAGAAATGGCGAACATCTTGTGCTCTATTTGATCTTATACATCCACAACATCTCACTTTGCCAGAATCATCATTATTTTTAAATGAAACCACATGCGCACCACTGGCATTGATCTCTGTGTTTGTTGGGAATATCTCTATCTTAAATCGAAGTCAGAAGAATCTGTGATGGTCCTAACTGAAGAGGTAAGGGTTAAAGCTTTCCTCTCCAGAACTTCCAGTCAGCCTGGAGAGAGGGGTAGCAGTGGTTTTCAAAGCTAGGTAGGTCACCTTAGAACCTGTACCAAAGACTGGAAGCTGTTCAACAACATTATCAGAGCAGCAAGGTGAAGAAAGGTCTTCATATTTCCATTTCACTGCATAACATCCAATATCAACATTTTGTTAACCCCCTTCCCAGTACTCTGCTGGCCATCCTCTCCATCATGAGGGAGCATTGCACCACTTCTCTTTCTCATTCACATAGAAAGGGCATTGCAATCTGCTTGCAAATTGTTTCTTTTCCATTTTAGCATACATACAATATTAAGCAGTCAATACACATGTTCATCCCTTTGCAATTAATCTTCACTAAATCTGTCCCTCATTTAAAACAGAAAATAGTTCTCAATACAGAAAAAACATCACTTTCCTCCTATGCTGACATTTCCATTTTGGGCCGACTACGTTGTTCCAAAGTTCAACACAAACTGAAGGATCACCTCATTTTGTGCTTAGGCACCTTACAGATTCTAGGACTCAATGCTGAGTTCCACAACTTTGGATCATGACCTCTGTCCTCCATTTCTCTTACATTTTTTTGCCCACCCACACCCCATCCCACCAGCAGCCTTGCCTTATTTGTGTCTTGTTTAATTTGCTCTCAGGACAGTGGACTCAATCTCTCCTTTATCACTGAAAACAACCAATGCTGGAGATCACAGCTGGTCAGGCAACATCTATAGAGAGAGAGCAAGCTAACATTTCGAGTCTAGACGACTCTTCATCAGAGCTGCCTTTGTCACCATTGGCACTCCCTTTGTCTTTTGTTCTGGGCACTCTCACAATCTGTTCCGCACACCCCTCCTCCCTGTCATTCTATAGTATAAAAATTATATTCCAGACTCTTTCAGTTCTGAAGAAGAGTTACCTCAGCTTGGAATCGTTGATTCTGTTTCTCTCTCCACAGATGCTGCCACATCTGCTGCGTTTCTCCGGCATTTTCTGTTCTTATTTCAGACTTGCAGCATTCGCTGTATTTTGTCTTTATACAGAATAAACAAGGCCTGTGAAACAGCAGCTAATATCCAGTGCTCAATGATATGAAACGTACAGCCTGGGAGATCTAAAGACTTTCAAATGCAGAAGATATGAAGCAGACTAGCTGCCTGTTACTTGTACCCTTCCATTAAGCAATTATACAAACAGCTTGATGATTTGATGCTGTGCAGTAAATTCTATCATTTGCTATTTGTGTAGCCTGTCAGTAACAAGACTGCTATCACTTTTCATCTTCGGTCTAGCTCTTCTCAGCATGTGGATTCTCCAGAACAGGATTCAAAGGACAATCCTCCGTAAGGAACATCATCAATTCAGTGCAACAGCACAGTCACTTCAAGGTAATTGGAGGGATCAGCAGTTGGGGAAGCACTCAGATGAGTGAGACGCTGGCAGAGGTAGCTCACAAGGAGCACAGGTTTTACTCATACTATACATGTGTAATTGTGCAATTTATGTGCCTGCTATAATAATTGACACAGAACTTCCTCCCATTTGTAATCCATAACCATTTAGATAAAAGCCAACATTTCATTAGCACTGAGATAACAAGCATGGGGCTCGATGAACACAGCAGGTCAAGCAGCATCATAGGAGCAGGAAAACTTGACGTTTCGGGCCTAAACCCTTCATCAGAAATGGGGGAGGGGAAGAGGGTTCTGAAATAAATAGGGAGAGAGGGGGAGGTGGATAGAGGAGTTATGCATCTACTACCAGCTTTAAATGATTAGTTTACCTTGGAAGGAAAATTAGACAATAAACATAGCTCTTAAATGTTTTTGAAATGATGGATTTGAAAATGATCCAGTAAGATTAGTACAATTTACCACACCACTCTGAAAATCCAACTGTGGCTGTTGCAGAGATGTTATGTTTATTGCTAAACAACATCGCCCCCATCCCCCGAATCGGCCGAAGAAGCCACCGGCGTGACCATGACCCGCTCCCAACATTGCAGAGGTACAGACTCCCTGACCGAAAACACCCTGATCATAGCCAACCCCTGGGAGTGATGTGGGAGGCTCTCCTTGATTCATTATGCTGTGACCCCCTGACTCATGGTGCCTACCTGGAATTCAGGAAGGACTACTCCGCTGAGACCCCACGGCCGGCGTGTGGTGCGTGGTGCGTTTGCTCTGTAAGCTGCTGGCAAAACGTGTGCAGGTGAGAGATTGACACAGCATGCTGACATACAACAAGATGTACGTCCCTTTAAAAGAGGACTGCTGGCCAGCAAGGCAAGGGAATGTACTCACTAGCACAGCAAACTCAGGAAAAACGAAACAAAGCAGGGATGTTGCGAACATGCTCATAACCAAGCACTAACAGAGTGAGCAAGCAGCCCTGAGATTCCGCTTGGGCCCAATTGGAGAGCTGGGGCCCTGTCCCTGTACGCAAAGTGTCGCTGTTGCAGCCTTTCAGCTCAAAGCTTGGAGCTCTTGGCATTTTACTTCTGTCCCTGTCTCCTACAGCTGCTCCTGGTCACTCAGGATACACTCCTCATGATACAATAAACCATATCCCAAAGTGAAATACAGCAATTGCTGGAAATACTCAGATATCAAAGCATCTGTGCAGAGAGTGACTTTTTAACAGAGTTAACCAAAGGTGGTGCTAATTTTCATCATTTGTGTGGTTGCCTGTGTTTCTGGGTAGGGCCTGGATGCATTATTGCTGCCTACGACATTACTCACAGGTGATTAAAAAATGTTCAATGGTCAGGAGTCTACAATGAGCACTGAAGGAAGTAGGAATAGTAATGCGTGTCCATGGCATTGGCTTATTCTGACAGCACAATCCCTGCCCTCACCTAGCCCCCTTTCTCCAACTTGCAGGCAGTTCTCCAGCACTGACCTTGCCAACGATGAATAACACATGGAGGGTCACAGCTGAAGGATGACGAGGGAGTAGGCACCCTGCACGCCTGTGCTGCCAACAAATAATGTAGTCGCAACCAAAGTTTCCCCCTCCAGAGGCCCAGCGAATGTTTGCAGGTGTAGTCCATTTCCTCACAATTTGGCTCACATACCATTGCGAGTGTGTTCATGGCTCTTATCCTCAGCATTGCGCACTTTCCACGTGCTTCATAATTAAAAAGACAGGAAGTGATCTGCTACCAATGGCTTTCAGCTTTGAAGCATTAATGTACTGTTGAGATCTTCTCAAATCATTCTTTCCTTCATAGGTGCCTATTCCATGAACCCTGCCCCCACAGGCTTCACCCATCCCCAAACCATCAATGTGTGCAGAGATAACAAGCATGGGGCTGGATGAACACAGCAGGTCAAGCAGCATCATAGGAGCAGAAAAACTTGACGTTTCGGGCCTAAACCCTTCATCAGAAATGGGGGAGGGGAAGAGGGTTCTGAAATAAATAGGGAGAGAGGGGGAGGCGGATAGAGGATGGATGGAGGAGAGGATAGGTGGAGAGGAGGCAGACAAGTCGAAGAGGCGGGGATGGAGCCAGTAAAGGTGAGTGTAAGTGGGGAGGTAGGGAGGAGATAGGTCAGTCCAGGGAGGACGGACAGGTCAAGGGGGCGGGATGATGTTAGTAGATAGGAGATGGGGGTGTGGCTTGAGGTGAGAGGAAAAACAGGTTAGGGAGGTGGAGATGAGCTGGGCTGGTTTTGGGATGCGGTTGGGGGAGGGGAGATTTTGAAGCTTGTGAAATCCACATTGATGCCATTGGGCTGCAGGGTTCCCAGGCTGAATATGATTTGCTGTTCCTGCAGCCTTCGGGTGGCATCACTGTGGCATTGTAGGAGGCCAAGGATGGACATGTCATCTGAGGAATGGGAGGGGGAGTTGAAATGGTTCGCGACTGGGAGGTGCAGTTGTTTGTTGCGAACTGAGCGCAGGTGTTCTGCAAAGCGGTCCCCAAGCCTCCGCTTGGTTTCCCCGATGTAGAGGAAGCCACAACGGGTACAGCGGATGCAGTATACCACATTGGCAGATGTGCAGGTGAACCTCTGCCTGATGTGGAATGTCTTCTTGGGGCCTGGGATTGGGGTGAGGGAGGAGGTGTGGGGGCAGGTGTAGCACTTCCTGCGGTTACAAGGAAAAGTGCCGGGTGTGGTGGGGCTGGAGGGGAGTTTCAATGTGTACATGCACCTACAACTATTTAGCTGGTCCCCCACCTCCACCTGCCACTAACCCTTCCCCCATCCTCCCTTCCCACTTAATTTCTGGGAACAGAGGCAGGAGAATGACCAAGGCTGACCCCCTCGAGTGACCTGACCTGCCAGTGCCAGCCCAGACTCCTGACTGGTGGCCACGCATGTGCCCAGCTGCAGCAGCCCTCCCCTGGACTGGTCCCAATGCAGAAGAGAGGTATAGACCCTGTGCAGAGCCACCCCAACCAGATACCTGACCATGGCCAAGCATGGCATGGATATCGGGTGCTGCCCTTCACTAACCATGCTGGGACCCTCTGATCAATGGGTGCCCCCTTGGATTTCACTGCAGAGTACTCCCTTAAGAATTTCAGACATGTCCCACTGCTTGCTGCCAATGTAGTGTGTTTGGAATGAACACTTCTGTCACGTGGTACAAGTGCTAGACTGGCATGGCGAACTGACTTACTAAAAGATGCTCATGCCCATGCCTGAGGAATGATGCGCAGCACAGTCCCCTGCCTAGTTATGTGACTGTGCCAATTGTCAATGTGAGGCACAACAGGGGAAGGTAAAGCATACATGCTGTGGGCAAGAAGCGAGTATGTGCTGACAGAGTATGGGAGCAGCCCTCGTAGGCAGCCAGATCCACACTGAGAGCTGGGTGCCTGTCCCTGTGTGGTAACTACACCCGAAGCAGCTGCACACTGCTGGTTGCCAGTATGCCCTACTCAATAAGTCCAGGCTTACACAGCACACTGCTAATGCAATGGACAGATGCCAGGATGGTAACACTGGTTGCTTGAAAGCTGCGTGCCAGTGTCCATGATGGTACAGTGTGATCAGGTCTTGCTCTGGAATTCGGCTGTGGGCAAGATGGAGATCATTTGGAGGAGGCAGTGAGATGAAGCCACCAGCATCCACTGTGGTTTCCACGTTGGGTTTTCCCGACGGTGCATTTTGGCCAATGAACATTACCGAGGTGAACCGGGCCATCAACAGAGAGTTTAACAAGCGTTAATCCCTATCAATTGTGAACTTGTTACTGTCTGGTTGAATCTTGCCACGAGCCTTGTGAAAGTGTAAAAAATGAGGTGAGATGATCTTGACATCGAGTTCAGACTGGCTGGAATTCTTGTCGGATTCTGACTTCTTGCCATAGCCCACATTGTTTAAAGCCTTATAAAATTCTCCCCAAGAAGACAGGCTGAAGAATGTCAAAGTGAATGATCAAAAAGAATTTCTTTCAGAAGGTCTTTGGGATATGTGACAATTGAGGAAGAGATCAATTTTCCTGATTTATTTGCAAAGGGGACTGGATAAAGTTTTGAAGAGGAAGAACATAAAAGGATACAGGAAATGTATATAGAAAGTTCGTTTTAATTGAAGAGTATCTGCACATCAGACACGGCTGCTTCAATGATTCAAGCCTGAGAGGCAACATGGTTGATCCCCATTGTCAGAGGTCTGCATTATGACCAAAGGTGAGGAATATTTAAGTCTTTTAACCTTAAAAGGAGGTGACAATATAGATTGATCATGTTCTCATATCTGAATAATTTGTTTTCTTTGCAACAATAAATTATCCTGTGGTTTGCTGTTCAGGACATTTAACAGTCCGTCTGTGGCATTATATTGAGAATCTGACATTTTCATAATGGAATCTATTTGAATTGGCAGACTTTGCTCAAGACCATATTGTTAAAGGTCATGATTATGAATAGTATTTTTGGCATATATTAATATCCTTAAAATCTTTTACAGCTCAGTAGTTAAAAGCACCCAGCGGTGCAGTACAGAGTCATACAGATCAGAAAGTTTACCAATCATCTGGGCAGAATTGCCTGCTGTCAGTGAGGGAAATGGCACAAAGATTGATCTCAATGTCCTTGAAAAAGGCAACTGCAAAAAGTCAATACACACTTATTGCCCTGAGTACAGTTCAGCAGCTCTGCGATTGAGCAGGCTTCCAATGCCCATCACCTCAGCTCACATGAAAACATCTACATCTGTGAAGAACTGGAAATTTACTGATGCTTACTGTATAAATTATCTTTAGGAGAACTGTCAAAAATATTCTTGAGAAAGATCCTGAAATATTAACTTTCAAAGCCATTGCTTGTCAACCAGCTGCATCAGATTTGGCAGGGGGATGAGGATGGCAGGGTGAGGGGGAAGGGAAATTTGGAAAGCTGGACCTTGGTCTGCTCCCTGGCACTTTCATGTATTGAAGCAATGTTTCTGAAGACAGATTTTCAGTGGCAGTGGCTACCTGCTCACTGGTAGTGGGTCACAAATCAGGCCAATTGCTAAGTCCAATCTCATCTTACTGGTACTCAGTGGGCCCTCTGATGAGTCCAAAGTTGGTATGACTTGGGAGGCAGCTCCCAGAGGTAAAGCTAAATGGCCATTGTAACCACCTCCCACTGGCACAATAATTGAGATGCAAGAATATACAGCTGCACCCTTGGCCGTAACTTCTTCCTGTGAAGTGGTCTTATCTCACTGTGGATTCTCCATCTTACTTAAGGCATCTTCAGACTCCCCTACCAGCATTAGCAGCTTCCACCAATCCCAGCAGTGCTACATCCATCCAATTAGGGCACCTACGACCCTTTGCAGGACATATCCCATATTTTTAACATCAATCGGTAAGATTCTGCCAACCATATCTTGTTTGGTCTAAATCACATGAATAAATCAATACACTGCCAATGATAAAAGTGTGCTTCTGGGCATGATATTGTCTGTGAAGGGTTGAATAAGCCGGTTTACTAACTGACCTTGGAAGCGTTTGTGTTTTTATATCACATTGATTTCTGCCATTTAAAGTTTTAAAAAAATGTTGTGTTCCAAGCTGAAGCACTATAACATGTGTGACTTCAAATAATCTCATTCAGGTTTGAGACAGAAAATCCATTGACCAGATCAGTACATTTGGTGTTCCCACAGCTGATCTGCTCCCTGTTTCATAAATAACATAATGCTGCAATGTTGGCACTCAAGGCTGTGGCATAATTGAGAGTTCCTGCTCAGAGAATACAAAAGTGGATAAGGTCAGAAATCACACAACATCAGGATATTGTCAAAAAGCAGATGAAGTAAGGTGGAAAAAGTTATGACTGTGAATAATGGTAAAAAAGGTTTTAAAAAATGTAAGCAGGAAAGGTCTTCAAAGTTAAGAAAAAAATACAAGTGAAATTCGGATTAATCGGGAAAATGTTGAAATCTTCACATCATTTTCAATTGTGACATTAATAATAATAATGATAATGACATTGAATATTGTTAATTCAAGTAAGCCAGGTTTTGCAGCATTCTGCATGGGACAATGTTCCTCTGAGCAGTGCATGTTACAATTACCAGAAATCAGCCATACCTGGGATCAACCGGTTGCAATCAAGGACAGTCCTTTTAAGTGCACTAACAGGACCCACGTGCAGTCTTAAAGTCATAGTGCAAGGAATAGGCCACACATTCCAAAGAAAACCTAAAAGGGATCATCAGTCAAATGCAGGTGTTGTATGGAGGTGAAGCCAGGCTCAAGGTTTGGGATAATGGGAGAAGATTGTGTGGATAAAACGACTTCTTCATTGGGCACTGCATTCCACTGACAATTACTAGAAGCAATCCGTCCAGCACTCCTGATTTCTATTTTCCTGGCAGGCAAACGGGTCATCCAATCACCATGTGATTTTCCTGTGTCATACCTCAAGTAGAGGAAACTTGAATTTGCATAAAGCTGGTGCTGTTCCTCTTCTGGGAGCACACGATGCTGCCACTGATTCCAATGCAATAATCAATATGCCTCATCCCAAATAAATTAGCTAAAATGCCATCAAAAATATTTCATAAATATTAATTGGGGTGATGATATAGTAGTAATGTCACTGGACTATGAGCCAAGAGCTTAGGCTAATACTCTGGGATTGGCGATTCAAAAGGCAGCTGTTGGAATTTAAAATCAAATAATATCATACGATCTCCACAGTGTGGAAGCAGGCCATTTGGCCCATCGAGTAGACACTGCATCACTGAAAAGCATCCCACCCAGACACCCTATTCTTGTAACCCTGCACCTCTTATGGCTAATCCATCCAGCCTGCACATCCCTGGACACTATGGCAATTTAGCATGGCCAATCTACCCAACCTGCACACCTTTGGGCTGCAGGAGGAAACCACAGCACCGGGAGGAAGCCCACGCAGACACCGGAAGAACGTTTGCGTGGAGTTTGCACATTCACCAGAGGCTGGAATTGAACCCAGGCCTGCAGTACTGTGAGGCAGCAGTGCTAACCACTGAGCCACCATAATGATTTCAACAAATAATCATTAAAAAAGGCTAGTATCAGTAATGGTAACCATGAAATATCACCAACTGTCTTTAAAATATGGTTCACTAATATCTTTGGGAGAGAAATCTGTTGTCCTTTCTTATTCTGACCCAGAGTGAGCCCAGACCCACAGAAATGTAGTTGAATCATAACTGCCCTCTGAAATGGCCAGCAAGTCACCCAATTCAAGGGAAATTAGAGACTTGCAACAAATGTTGGCTTTGGAAGAAACTTCCACATTCCATTTAAAGAATAAAAAGAAATAAATAGTAATAATAAGAGGTCAATAGTTGTTATGTTAATTGTTGGAAGGCGTGTCATGTAGCTGGAACCTGAGAGAGGAAGGTTCTGATGAAATCCTACAACATTATACTGTTTAAATTGTGAAAATAGCCAATAAACTTTCATCAGTTTATAACAGCATGGTATCCAACTCATTTCCATTGAAAATATGCAGATCCCTGTCACGGGATTAATGCATGAATACATCTTTAAATTCTCAATGTCCTGGCAAATATTTGGCCTTAAACAGACATCAATAAAACAGATTATCTGGCCATTTGCAGTTTATGGGGCCATGCTGCTGCGGTTTGGTGACCACGTTTCCTACATTACATAGTGAGTCAACTTCAAAGGTACCGAATTGTCTGTAAAGCACATTGTTATTTTTTGAGATTATGGAAAGGCACTACATGAGCCCAAGTCTTTTTTCTACTCAATTTAAAGTACATTTCAATCTTCACACAGAAAGGGGTAAGGGCAGAACCCTTGTGGATATTTAGAGCTGAGATAGATTCTTGATCAGTAGGGGTATTGAGGGTTAGAGGGAAAAGGCAGGAAAGTGGATGTGAGGAATGTCAGATCAATAATGATCCTATTAAATGGCTGAGCAGGCTCAAGATGCTGAAAGGCCTACTCCTGTTCCAATTTCTTATGGTCTTATGTATGAAAAACTGAGTCCCTCAAGGCCCATGATAAGGTTCAATCTTTCAAAATTCTTGCAGGTGATGGCCCTGTGCCATTATGCTGCCAAAGAGGGGCAACACTGGATTTCCAACACTTGTCCAGATGCACAGCAGCCTTTCAAAGATGGTGCGGGCATAAGGGATGCTGGTCTTTCAGCGCATATCTACTGAGAGGCGAGCCATAGTACGTAGAACCGTACAGCACAGGAATGAGACCTTCGGCCCACGATGCTGTGCCAAACAAGACGCCAAATTAAACTAATCCCTTTTGCCTGCCCTTGGTCCATATCCTTCCATTCCTTGCATATTCATGCACTGACTAAAAGGTCCCTTAAACATCCCTATCGTATCTGCAAGTCATCCTGCAATTAGCACATGGTAAGATGGAGATAAAATCGGGTATTAAATACACCATGAAGGAAAGTTAGGAAATAAATGTAATGCATATGGTAAGATATGGGAGAATGCCTCCAAAATACTCGATGCAACTCGCACATAGTCAAAACAAAATTGAGCCCAAACTGATTTTCTTTAATTGCTCTATGAAAGTTGTCACATGAACATGCCTCAGATAAGCAAATACTTCCCAAGGAAGGATGAGTAAGCAAAACGGTGTATTTGACAAATGCTAGATTAATCTGATACTCCAAACAAATAAATTAGTCCAGCCAGGTGTTGAAATGAGGCAAAGAAAACAAAGCTGTGAGAAGTGGTAATCATTACCAAGTCAGATACCGGTATCACATCTACTTTCTGCTTGCATTAACTTTTGTAAAAGAAGTTGGTGTGTATATGTGACAATAGCCATGTTGCTAAAATGCTACACTTCAGAATTTTTAGTTTCCAAGGCTGAGTCTTTGGGTGATACCTGAAATTGTTACACTAAACACAACTTTGGGCTTTTGAGCACATTTCAGAGCTCTGCAATCTTAAATCTGGCCTATTAAAAGTCAGTGAAAGATCCTGAGAGTGCTATCTTTGAACAACAGAGCTCTCAATCCACACTGATTTGACTGTGAATTTGAGACTAGGAAGGGACTCAGTCCCACTGTGTACAACAGTGAGGCTTGGAGAAACACTTCTGAACTTTCTGGCCAGACAGAAATGAGTTTAGATTTAATTTTTCATGCCCCCAACTCCATTTTCAATGAAACCAGAAAAAGAATGCACAGTACATCCTCAGTCCCGTCCTATTAGATTAAAATGCTTATCACTAAAGACAGGAAACTACTCTGGATATCCAAAGATAGGCACCACAACAGGCAGCAAAACTGTAGTTCTATCAACCTAATTTCAGGCTTTTTCTGCATCATTAATACTGTGCTTGTCAAGTGAAAGACAACTCATGCACCTCAGTGCATTCATTGGCATAAAAAAATTGTTATCACCATAAGTCTATTTTAAAAAATGTTTTCCTTGGGCAGGATATATGGATATGTGTCTCTCTCCACTGGAAAGTATTGTTATATTATAATTTATGAAGTGAAATAAATGTTTGTTGCATTTGTGCTCTCCATGGAACTCCAAAACACAGCAGCTATGGGAATGCAACAAGTTACTGTATTTATCAAAAAATGATCTGTGCATGCTGAGAAATCTTGACAATTACATTACTACAGCACATTGTACCATGTTAGCTGAATACAGAAGTCTTAAACAAGCAAAAATGAGAAGTGATTACTGAATTGCTGCAAGGTACCAACCAGTCATGCAAGCAGAAAATGAGTCCTACAGTTGTGTTTTTATGAAAAGAGGGCTGCTTTGTTGTGAAAAGAGCAAGACGCTTACAAATAATATACAAAAACGTAAAGATTTTAAACAGCATAAGTAGTAATGTTCCAAAGTTCCTGAAAGGCTTGTGCTTACTTACTTCATTGGGATTTTGTTTTCTCTAAACTGTGAACGCATCTTAAAAGAAATTCGCCAATTTGTTCAAACCCATTCTGAAACTGAAACAGATGTTTTGGAACCTATATCAAATAGTGATTAACTGCACTGTGTTAATAAATCATATTTTGCTTAAAGAGGAACAAGTTCCATGTACTACATGCAAGAAAATGGATAAATTTGATTGCCTTACAAATTGTCTACCTCCATGGTCGTGTGTTTCTCCCACTGTGCACTTATTACTTCCTAATAATCTGTATGTTCAGATGTGCAACATTATCCCTACTACATTTGTGTTTTGAGCTTATATTTAAGCAAGGTGCTTTTATATGCCAGTTTTAAATTTATGATTATTTTAAATTAATCAAAATACTGCACTAGCAGTTTAGGTTTAATTTATGCTATACACATAGGTGCCAATCAACAAATTTTCGTACACCAGTTTAATTTCATTCAGAGTGTAATTAAAACTGGAAAAATCATCCACCTAAAGTCAAAACTTAGCAAAATATTCTTACAAAGTTTCCCGATTAATGATACATTTTGCTCAATAAACTTAGGTATGTAATTATTGTCCTTCTGTTGCAATGGCAAGTGAGCTACAGTCTACACAATAGACCTTCCAAGGAGAATCCTGTCACTGTAGACACACAGAACAACTCAAAGAAGTTCAACTAAATTCAATTTAGGTACAGAACTTCAAAGGTGGTTCAGGTCCTTGATTAGATTTTCAAATGATTAAATTCATATGCGATGCCGTGTTTGCAATGCAGGAATGGTATACCAGATTGTAGTCTTAATATAACACTACGCTTCCTTTAATATCCTGTCCACCTGTTAGCAACTTCATTTGTTTGTCTATTTTAATTACTACATTACGTGGTTGTAGATGGTACACACTACTGCTACTGATTATCAAGGGTAGAGAGAGTAGTTGCTCGTAGATGTAGAGCCAATCAAGCGGGTTGCTTTATCCTGAAATGGTATTAAATGCCTTTTATCGAGCATTTTTGGAGCTACAGTCATTAGGTAAATGGAAAGTATTCACCACATTCCTGACTTGCACCTTGAAGATGATGAACAGGGAGTCAGGAGGTGAGTTACTCACCACAGGGTTCCTAGCCTTTGACCTGCTGTAGTAGTTATATGGCGATTCCAGTTGTGTTTCTGGTCACTGGTAACCCTCAGGATGTTGATAGTTGGAAGCTGACATTGCCTCTGACACAGCTCAGCTGTGATGGACACCAGAAGCCCGGTAGAATGTCATTGACATGACTTCCAACAGAAGAGAACTGGACACAGGAAATAATAGTGGAGTGTAAAATATTTTGGTAATGATACCCAAACCTGGTCGGCATTCTGAGGGATGGGGGGCAGATTTCTGCCTCTGTAGACATCATTATTGTCTCTTTTGCTTTCTAAAAGCAAAAGCTCATGCGAGTGCTCGAAACTGTCCAGTTGCTTGCCGTATGTGACATGTATGCTCGCCTATTGGATAATGATAAGATGTAGGGCTACAACGGACGTTGGGCACAGGATGGCTCTAACTTAGAAGGTGTTCAAATGGGACGTATCTCAGGACAGGTAAGTATAGTGCAAGGAGCATCAACCATGAGCAGTGTAGTTCTTTGGCCTCTGTGCCATCACATAGAGTCATACATTCACACAGGACAGAAACAGGCCCTTCAGCCTACCATGTCTATGCTGACCAACACCCAACTACACTAATCCTATCTACCTGCACTAAGTTCATTGCTTACTATGCCCTGGCATTTTAACTGCTCATCCGGATGCTTCTTAGATGTTGCAAGAGTACCTGCCCCTAACTTCTCAGGCAGCATGTTCAATATTTCTATCAGCCCCTGGATGAAATAATTTCTCCACAAATCTCGTCATCTTAAACTTTTGCACTCTGGTCTTAAACACATCCATCGTGTGGAAAAGATTCTCATGATCTACCCTATCTATGCCTCTCATAATTCAGCATTCCTGCACATTGCCAGTAAGGGGCAACACTGGATTGTTAAAGTTTGTCCAGATGCACAGCAACCCTTCAAATGCTTGCAAGCATTACTGATGTCAAGACACATATCTGGTGAGTGGCAAATCGTTCCAAGGATGGAGCATGGTGAAACAGATCAGAAATCTGCCGTGAAGGACACCATAGAGGAGTGGCAGCTAATTAATGAACTGTGCATGTTAGGATTTGGCAAACTCACTAGGCCTCACTCTGAAAACACCTACAAACAACTCAGCACAATTTGGATTTAGCCAAAGAAAATGTAAGAGCAAATCCAATATTGCTTTACAGGGCACATTTTATGAAATTCAGGCTGCAAACCCAATCTGTACCACCCAAGAGACCTCCATATTCTTTGTGGTGGCAGTCTATATGCTTAGTTCCACCAGACAATCCCTGCCAAGAATCAATCACATTCCAAAGGAGGCTTGTGGCATGGGATTCTGTAACTACACTTCACAAGGTCATCACAATGGACAGATGGATACAATTTTATTGTCACATACATCTTGAAGATACAGCGAAAAATGTTTTGCTGCCACAATTTATTGTGAATTCTATTATTCACTTAAGATACTCCAGGATTGATCAAGGTTTGTCAAAAGATAGCATCAGACCTTTTCAGTGGATGTATTTATTGTAATTTCAGGCTGAAATGGTTTCTAAGTCACCAAAGGATCTCTGCAAACGATGAATTTAGTGTTTTATGATAGATAAATGCAAAGCAATCATTCTGCGTCCCTTTCATGTCAATACTGTTATAATAATGGCATTTATGCAATTACGTAAGACACCTTGGGTTAATTATCTTAATAAACTTTCAGAAGTCAATTTATTGGTTCTGTTAACCAAATTTTAATGGTATGTGACCAGAAATTTCAAAAATTGATTTGGACTTGACTGTTTGCAGGTAAAGGGATGCCTGATAAGCAGGAGGATTTCAAAAGTATAGTCATATGGGTTTACAGTCATTATATTCCTGTTAGTGCAAACAGTAAGGCTGGTAGGATTCCAGGGAAATGAATAAATAAAGATATTAAGGGTCTAGTCGAGAATAAATAAGAATCAGATGTTAGACACAGACGTAGACAATTAGGTTCAAAAGAATCTCCTATGGTAAACAGTGTAGGGGCTTTCTTAAGAGGGAGATCAGGAAGGTGAGGGAGGGATATGGGATAGCCTTAGCAGATAAGGTTAAGGATAATCCAAAGCAATTCTATAAGCACATCAAGAGCAACACAGCAATTAGAGAGTAGGATGTCATAAAGATCAAAGAGGTCATCTTTACGTTGAACCTCAGGAGATGGGACAGATATTAAATGAATATTTCACATCAGTTTTTACTTTGGAGAAAGAAATGGAAGCTAGAGGACTCAAGGAAATAAATACTGAAGTTTTGAACACAGTTCACATTACAGAAGAGGAAGTGCTGGTAGTCTTAGAGGATATAAAGGTGGATAAATCTCCGGGACCAGATCTAGTGTATTCCAGGATGTTGTGGGAAGTTAGGGAGGACGTTGCAGGGCCTGTTGCAGAAATACATCTATAAATACGGGTGAGGTGCCAGATGACCAGAGTGTGGCTAATTGACCTTTTGTTTAAGAAGGGATGTATGGAGAAACCTGGAAACAACAGACCTGTGAGTCGACTTCAATGGTGGGTAAGTTGTTGGAGGGGATTCTGAAATATGGAATTTATATGCATTTAGAGGATTTTGTGCAAGGGAAATCACGTCTCACAAACTATTTGAGGAAGTAACCAAGAAGATTGATGAGGGCAGAGCAGTGGACATTGTTTACTTGGACTTCAGTAAAGGCTTTGCTGAGGTTCCACATGGTAGACTAATTAGTCAAGTTGGATCACATGGGATTCAGGGTGGGCTTGCCAACTGGATGCAAAATTGGCTCTATGGTAGGAGGTAGAGAGCGATGGTGGAGGTTGTTTTTCGGACTGGAGGCCTGTGACCAGCAGTGTTCCAAAGGGATCAGTGCTGGGTCCACTTTTGTTTGTCATTTCCATAAATGATTTGGCTGAGAATATAGAAGGCATAGTCAGTAAATTTGAATGTGATGCTAAAATTGGTGGCATAGTGGACAGTGAAGAAGGTTACCTAAGATTACTGAAAGATGTTGATCAGTTGGGTGGAAGGGCTGAGGAATGGCAAATGGTGTTTAATTTGGATAAATATGAAGTAATGTATTTTGCTAAAACAAAGAAGAGCAGGACTTATACAATTAAAAGCAGGGGCTTGGGTAATTTTGTAGAACAGAGACCTTAGGATTCATATACACAATTCTTCAAAATTTGAGTCACATGTAGGCAGGGTGGTGAAGAAGGCATTTAGTACTCTTGCCTGCATTGCTCAGACCTTGGAGTATAGGAGATGGGACATCATGCTGAGGTTGTACAGGTCGTTGATGAGGCCTCTTCTCGAGTACAGTGTACAGTTCTGCTCGCCATGCTATAGAAAGGATGTTATTAAACTGGACAGGATTCAGAAGAGATTTACAGGGATGTTGCCAGGAATGGAGGGTTTGAGTTATATGGAAAGGCTGGACAGACTGGGACTCTTTTCATTGGAGCACAGTGACCTTATAGACGTTTATAAAATCATGAGGAGTATAGATAAAGGTGAATGGCAGGTGTCTTTCCCCTAGGATGGGCATACTTTTAAGGTGAGAGAAGGAAGGTTTAAAAAAAAACACGTGAGGCACTTTTTTTTGTTAACACAGAGTGGTTCATGTGTGGAGTGAACTTCCAGAGAAGTGGTGGGTGCAGGTACAGTTACAATGTTTAAAAAGACATTTGGGTAAGTACATGAATAAGAAGTAATGTTTGGAGGGTTATGGGCCAAGCACAGGCAGGTGGGGCTGGCTTAGTTTGGGATTATGTTCGGCACAGACTGGTTGGACCAAAGGGTCTGTTTCCGTGCTGTATGACTCTACAAACATGCAAAAAAAATGGTTAGGGAAAGACATTTGATGCATGTGTCTCTCATTCTGTTTATCTCTCAACCTGACATACTTTCAGAAGCATAAAATTAATGGTTTTCTTAGAAAAGTTTAGTTAAAAATCTACTTGAATCCATCACTTAGATAATATTTAAATCATTTTCAAATACTCAAACTGAAATACTATTATACACATAAGCCATTAGACATTCCAATGGGAAAATTAAATTTGTTCTGGTGTACAAGCCAACATTCTTCCGTCAACCAGCAAAAGTGGATTATCTGATCATTCATTCATTATGCTGTTGTGAAAACTTGCTGGACAAACATTTGGTTTGGGCTGTCTCCACAGATTGCACAGCCACCATGGATATAACTCTCCTATTGAATGCCCATAGATTCTGCCTACAATGAGGTCTAGGCATTTGAGTGCTGTCCTGTACTTTACACAACGCTGTCTTAAACCAGACTCTTCCTACTCTGTCTATGCCTTATCAAAGAGCACTACAGTCTGACTCCAAGTTCCAACAAATACTTATAAACACATTAGTGTACAGAATACTTATCCCTGGATGCCAGCTCTCTGGTCTACTGTTTCCCAGGCACTCAATACTGACTAATGAGGTCAAAATTGCATCAACATCATATTATTAACACATGCATTCCCATTATCTTCCCCAAATTACTCTCAACTTTTAGGTTCACATAATTTCAACATTTTCTTTTAACTATTTACATTCTCACCATCTCCCCACAAACCCTCACAACCCCCTCAACCATTCCCACTCCACAGCCAAAGTCTTTGCTCTGTGCATGGAATTGTACCAATTCTGTTGTTTCGCTTTGTGTTTGTACTTAATTGTTCTCACTTTCTCATGTTCTTAAAATATTATATTTGGTCTGAGTACTGGCAGTAGTGATAGAATTTCTGCTTTCAGTAAGGAACTGCTGGTGAATACCCCTTACTCTAAGATGTTCATCTGTGATTCGATAAATGAAGCTCAATCATATTTTGGCCAATAATGATTTCACACTTTCAACCTTGTTCTCAGTTTCTCCACAAGCTTGTTGAAGGAGAGAACATGTGACCTGATTGATTCCGAAATGCTGTTATAAACCTCAAACTCTACATTCATGAAATGCGGACCAACAGTGTCTGCAAAAATCTCATCTGGGAACACATGTGTGGAAGAGATTTTCTTCAGTGCTTTGATCACTGATTCAGCTGCAATACTTTAAATTCTAAAAACTTCCATCCATCTGGAATAGTTATAGACTAGTATTAAGTCTGCTTTCACCGTAAAAAGTGTTATGGACCAGACCAGACCAGATCCCCTCAAAATATTTTAAGAAGGTAGCTTAGACTCTAACATTTTCTTACTTTAAAAGGTAGATCTGAAGTGCCATGTTCTAGATGCAATGCGACTGGTCAAACTACTCGACATCAACAAAACACTATTTAAACTCTATTGTTAAAATACAAACAAAGAGAAATTTAACAATTGGAAACTTAACAGAGTAATACATACAGTAACTATTACTAATTAACTGTTCCGATATAGTAACATCCCATAAACACGCCCCTTGGCAAAAAGGCAAATTCAGAAAACAGATTCTCACATGCAGTTCTCCAATCCAGGAGGAAAAAAAATCAAGAGAAGATTCATTGAGAATAGCATCTTGGAGATATTTACTGAAGCTCTGACTCTTTTGAAACCCCAAAGGCTTCGGCTTAAAACTAAATCTAAAAGCTAAACAAGAAACTAGAAATCCTGGTTTGTGAGAGCCAGCCACACCCAGTCTGCTTCCATTGTTCCAACAAACAAAAAAACCCAAGCCCTCACAAGTTGAATATTTTCTTAAGAGACGAACCCCTCTGCAAAAAAAAAAAAGCAGGATAAAATAAGGAACAAAAACAAAGTTGCTGGAAAAGCTTAGCAGGTCTGGCAGCATCTGTGGAGGAGAAAACAGAGTTAACATTTCAGGTCCAGTGACCCTTCCTCAGAACTGATGGGGGCTGGGCAAACGTCAGTTTGTATGCAGAAAATAGGGAGGTGGGTGGGGTAGGGAGTAAACGATAGAATAGAGCCCAAAGAGAGAGAGAGACAGTTGGACAGACAAAGGAGTTGCTAACGATCAAGCTGCAAGGGTGAATAGTTGTTAATGGGGACTGTTAGTGACTAACAACAGGGGGTGTGTAATGGCAGGCTACGTGGTAACAAGGCCTGGTGTGTGGGGTGGGGGGCTGGGACATGGGAGAGTTTAGGCCCTAAAATTATTGAACTTAGTACTGAGTCCAGGGGCCTATAGGGTCCCCAAGCAGAAAATGAGGGGTTGTTCCTCCAGCTTGCGCTGGGCTTCACTGGAACACTGCAGCAAGCCGGAGACAAAGATGTTGGCCAGAGACCAGGGTGGTGCATTGAAGCGGCAGGAAACAGGTAGTTCAGGGTCTTTTTTTGCCAACAGAACATAGATGTTCTGCGAAGTGGTCACCAAGTCTACGCTTTGTTTCCCCAGTGTAGAGGAGACCACAATGTGAGCAGCGAATGCAGTAGACTAGATTCTTGGAAGTGCAGGTGAAGTGTTGCTTCACCTGGAAGGTATGTTTGGGCCCTTGAATAGTGAGGAGGGAGGAGGTAAATGTGCAGGTGTTGCACCTTCGCCGGTTACAGGGGAAGGTGCTGTAGGGCTGTGGGGAGGTGTTGGAGGTGAAGGAAGTATGGACCAGGGTGTCCCGGAGGGAACGGTCCCTGCGGAAGGTGGACAAGGGAGGGGAGGGGAATATGTGTCTGGTGGTGGCACCTCCCTCACTGGAGGTGAGGGAAATGACGTCTGATGATCTTCTGGATGTGGATGCTGGTGGGATGGTAGGTGAGGATAAGGGAAACCCTATCACCGTTGCGGGAGGGAAGAGAAGGGGTGAGGGCAGAAGTGCGGGAGATGGGTCGGACCCGATTGAGGGCCCTGTCGACAACGGAGCTGGGGAATCCCTGGTTGAGGAAGAAGGTGGACATTTTGGAGGCTCCCTTGTCGAAGTTGGCCTCATCTGAACATATACGACGGAGATGGAGGAACTGAGAGAATGGGATGGAGTCTTGACAGGAAGTGGGGTGTGAGGATGTATAGTCCAGGTAGCTGTGGGAGTCAGTGGGTTTGTAATGGATATTAGTGGCCAGTCTATCCCCAGAAATGGAAACAGAAATGTCGAGGAAGGGAAGAGAGGAGTCAGAGATAGACCAGGTGAAAGTGAGGGCAGGGTGGGAATTGGAGGCGAAATTGATGAACTTTTCCAATTCTCGATGAGAGAGGGAAGCAGCACCGATGATATCATCGATGTATCGGAGAAAGAGTTCTGGGTGGGGGCCGGAATAGGACTGGAACAAGGAATGTTCCATGTACCCCACAAAGAGACAGGTATAACTAGAGGAGTTGAAAGAGAAGTTGTTGAGGGTGAGGACAAGCTCCGCCAAGCAGAGGAGGGTGGTGGCGGGTGGGGATGGTTCAGGTCATTGCTCCAGGAAGAAGCGGAGAGCCCGAAGACCCTCCTCGTGGGGAATGGATGTGTAAAGGGATTGCACATCCATGGTAAAGTGGAGGTGGCTGGAGCCGGTAACCTGGAAGCTTTGAAACCAGTGTAAGGCGTCAGATGAATCATGGATGTACGTGGGTAAGGATTGGACCGGGGGGAGAAGACTGAGTCAAGGCAGGAAGAGATGAGTTCTGTGGGGCATGAGCAGGCTGAAACAATGGGTCTACCTGGACACTCCTGTTTGTGGATTTTTGGCAGGAAGTAGAAATGAGCTGTGTGGGGTTGGGGGAAGCGGATGGGGGGAGATCACCAGATGAAATGAGATCCGTAACCGTGGTGGATACAATGGCCTGATGTGCCATGGTGGGGTCATGGTCCAGGGGAACGTAGGAGGAGGTATCTGAGAGCTGGCGCTCAGCCTCTGCAAGGTAGAGGTCAGTACGCCAGACAACAACAGCACCGCCCTTATCGGCAGGCTTGATGACAAAGTTAGGGCTAGATCTGAGTGCACGGAGTGCAGTCAGTTCGGAGGGAGATAGGTTGGATTTGTTGGGGGGCAGTGAAATTGAGGCGACTGATGTCACATCGACAGTTCTCAATGAAAAGATTGAGTGCAGGTAAAAGGCTGGAGGGTGGGGTCCAGGTGGAGGGAGAGTGTTGGAGTTGGGCAAAGGGGTCTGTGGGGCGGGGAGAGGACTCTTGTCCAAAGAAATGAGCACGGAGGCGAAGATGGCGGAAGAACAGTTCGGCATCACGTCGTGCCCAAAATTCGTTAAGGTGGGGATGCAGGGAGATAAAGCTGAGGCCTTTACTGAGTACAGAGCATTCAGCATCGGAGATCGGAAGGTTAGGAGGGATAATGAATACCCGACAGGAGGTTGGGTGGGGGAGGGGAGGGGGGGATAGAGTCAGATGGAAGGGGAGGAGAGTTAGGTTCCAGAGGGCCATGGGTATTTGTGAGTTGGTGCATCTTGTGGGCCTTGATGCCTGAAAGGAAAAGAAAAAAAGTTTCTTGTCAGCACGATGAATGAGCCGGAGGATGAAGTGGAACTGCGGATAAAATAAAATAACCTCTCAAAAGTGACATCATCCCCACAAAAGGTGAATAAGTCTCATCCCAATTATTGCCAGGGTCCATCTGGGAGACAAGATAATAATACAGGCTTCTTTGGCGTCTGGTTTTTGATTGCCTATGAATGGTGTGATGATATGAAATTCTCTAATTCTTCTGAAATCCCTGGCCACCACGTGACTGTTTTATATGAATGCTCCACGAGTTCCTCTTGGATTTCTTCTTTCATAGGTTTTGGAATTACCAGTCTGTGCTCAAAAACTAGCACCTCATGTACTGTGGTTTAAGGCTGGTCAGTTGGAATGTACTTAGATCAGCTGTCTAGAGATAATTGTCTAAACAGCATGCATTCTTCAGCTGCCCTTGGAGCTTCAGGAAATCAAAAAAACTTTTGCATCATTCTGATCCAATGTCACTCTGGATAGTGCATCAATCTTCTATCGTCCCTGCGATGTAGACTACCATGTACTCAGACCTCAATCAGACTCTGACATCAGTGAAATGTCAGCATTTAGTGGCAACAGCCATCCTACCAAGACACTGCACTGGGATGTGCCCATCCCCAAACCCATGATCACTAGGGCACAATCAAATAACATAACTTGTGTTGTGAACACTTAAATCACGGTGCATGCACTTTTGAGTACAGCTTTAGTTTTTTTTTGGAAATTAATGTCTTAATAGTAGAAAATAGGATAAATACAATGGAGGCAAACTTGGCTTCTGAAAGGATTGGGGCCATTTTGACAGAATTTAGGTCAGTAAATAGAAATGTTAAGATTATTATACATCAGGTCGGCCTAATTAGCTAAAGAACTGTCTGCAAGGCATGTAATAAGGGCAGACCAGATGCTACTTTTGCTTTGGGCGTGTAAGCAGCCACATATTTTTTCTTTTTTGGACAATAAACTGGAATGGAGGTTTGACAATGCTATGTAGCTAAAATTCCAGGAAGGTTTTGCAACTTAAAATTCAGTGGTATTATGGTGTACAGTTTTAGCTGTACAAAACCTTGTTGTTTTTGCAGCAGGGAGGTTGTTACACTATTGAGACACCGCAGCAAAAGGAGTCTTTGAGTTAAAGGAAAACTACCTAAGAAGAGCCCTTAGATAGGTCTACAGAAAACTGCAACTGAGCTAATGAGGGCAGTGCGGCCAGAAACATGCAGAGCCAGCAAACAGAAAACAACTCCTTTACCTTCTGTTAGCATGAATGGAAATCCAAACAAGATCCTAGAGACTTAAAAGAAAATATTCTCATACAAGACCTAAATTCACCCAAACAGCTATTGACTCGAAGAATAACTATGACTCTGCAGACAACATCACATCATCATTGTTGAAATCAAAAAGTCTGTCAATAATATTTCTCCAGCTTGTGGTCTGGGGTTTTCACCTGCAGGAATCATTTTCCCTGTCTATTCTTCCACCCATAATGTGTGTCAAATGATTTGTCTTTTCCCTGTCTTTTTTGTGACTGAGTGTGCATGTATTTAAGGTTTTAAAGGGGTATAGTTTAAGTTGCATCGTAATAAATTAGTGATCCTTTTCTCTTGGCCGGTTGTTAACGAATGAGTTTATTTACAATAAGTATTGTTATCCTGTTCATTACAAAACCTGGTGTGAATTGCTTTTGTCCTGAATAGTTGTCAGTCAGAAAAAAATGTCATTCTGGTAGCTTAGCTGGGTATTTGCACAATTGCAATGGCTTGTGGAATTGCTGGGCTTGATTATCAGCACATTATTCCCAATCAAGTTAGAACTGTAGGTGTAAACACATTTACTTCATCAAGCAAATCAGAGCTAATCTAAAAGTTGATTTGAGAGCATCAACACAAATATGGATCTAAATTTACAGTGTTATGGACACAGATGGAGTATGAAGCCACTCTGGTTTCAATCTGTCTAATTGTTAGAAATGTTAGTTGTGGTTTGCAGCTACACAATGGATATTTTTAACAGTATTTCGCTAAAGCCTGCACCTCATGCAAAGTGGAAAAAAAAACTTAATTCATCAACGCTCATGTGAAATACAGTCGAGGCTTAATGTCAGTTTGAATTCTGAGAGGGAACAGAATTTGGAAGGTTGTATCAGAGATAAAAGGTACTGCAGATGCTGGAGAATCCGAGAAAACAAGCATGGGGCTGGATGAACACAGCAGGTCAAGCAGCTCATAGGAGCAGGAAAACTTGACGTTTCGGGCCTTTTCTGATGAAGGGTTAAGGCCCGAAACGTCAAGTTTTTCTGCTCCTATGATGCTGCTTGACCT
>JAHRHZ010000145.1:33038940-33136838 GCA_024137785.1 Ginglymostoma cirratum | reverse complement strand
AGGTCAAGCAGCATCATAGGAGCAGAAAAACTTGACGTTTCGGGCCTTAACCCTTCATCAGAAAAGGCCCGAAACGTCAAGTTTTCCTGCTCCTATGAGCTGCTTGACCTGCTGTGTTCATCCAGCCCCATGCTTGTTATCTAGAATTTGGAAGGTTGTTTAGTTAGATACACGTGGAAGAATCGACAAAGATCCTCTACAAAGACTGTTCCAAAGAAAGCAACAAAAATATTAGCTTTCAGGAATTGAACAGCAGCCAGAACAAAGGATCTGAGGCATCCCTAATTGAGAGATGGAAATACATTGTTTACCTCAGATTAGCTGGAGTTGAGGACACTTAAAGCTTCCAGAGGACTGTAGCATTCTTACAATGGACATACAGAAGTAACTTTAGATTAACGTATATCATCAAAGAATTCTTGGGGAAAGTAATATAGCTCTAGATTGTGTTGTCAATGCTTCCCCTTTTTTAAAAAATGGTTTGTTTATTTCACTTATGTTTCATCAAATGTAGTGCAATCTTGTGACATAGTTCTGTTGGTTAAAATAAGGTCACTTTCACGTCCCTTTAAATGTCAACAGTCCCTAAGAGGCTCATAACAGTTGTACTTAATGATGGCTTGGCATGGTCCCAGTAGCTACCTCTTAATTGGTGACCAATGGTAAAATGCCACTTGCTAGCACGAGATTGGGTGCTACTTTTGGTCCAAGCAACACAAATACTTACCTGGTAAGAAACTACAGTTTTACAACTAGAGGTCTCTAATGGCATTGCTGATGCTAAAATGAAAATATAGACATAAACTGAAAACATTCGCACTCAAATATTCTGTAGCATGAGTTTGTAATTGCTTTTGCAAAAGTAAGTGAAATTTAAAATACAGTTTCATAGAAATAATAAATGTGACTATTTCACACTTGTTTTTAGTTTGAATTGAAGAGTCAGCTGATCCCTCGTGTTTTGTCAAAGAATGTTACGGCACATGACTTCACTTTACATTTCTGTTTCCTGGTATGATTTATGTTTCATTCATTAATCTCAAACAATACACAGAAACAGGATATACCTTAAAATGCAATGTTTTGAAAATTACTGTCACCGGTTTTGATAAGAGCCATTAGCACAAGTATAATACCTTTGTCATAACAGTCTTGCAAGGTTTAGGCCTTTCAAATTAAAACATTGAGTCGCGTAAAACAACCAATTTCCTAAAGTGCAGCACTCGTAAATACATATTTTACTGGAACTCTAGCTGCGCACAAGCTGTTTGCACTTCAGGCTGCATTCACCTTTTGAGAATTTTCTCATGCCAAGTGACAGTAATCCTATGTATCACAAAGAGGAAAAAGAAAGTGTCCCTACTCATTGCTTTTGGATTTGACATTTAATGAAGTAGTAAATCTAGTAACTATTTAAACTACATACAACCCTGTAACCTCTCCCACATTCTTAAGGAACATTGATAAGTGCAGACTACTGATTAAAAACAGCAGTCTAATAGTTGATTTTGCCCACTTGCTCACTCCCAATTTCTCAAATTGCATGGCACCATTTGGCTTCCTTAGGAAAGTGCATTCTACAGGTTTTCCATCCTATGTGCAAAGTTGTTACAAAACATCAAATAAAATGAAGTTTAATTTTGCCAAAGATGTAGCAAGGCACTAACTGCTTTCAATCTGTCACAAATTGAATTACCACAATAGGCAGAGACAGAAGTGTCATTTTACTCTGGAAATACAGGTTTGGTGGATACCGATCCTTAAAATAATGAGGAAACACAATAATGTCCGTGAGGATCTTCTTTGAATTATACAAGTTAATGAGAATCATAGGAAATAAGTAGATGTAAGATTGAGATTAAGGCAATTTGCTACTAGTGATGGCAATCTGGATTTGCTGAAAGCATTCAAAAAGAACGGTTTGAGCTTTTAGCTACGGCCATATACTTCCGCATTTGAAACTTAAGGGGGATTAGGGATGCTTGGTGTAAGAGATTCGGGTTTGCTTTCTCCTGTTTCATTACGCTTCTGCAATTTGCATTAAATTAGGAACTGTGGACTCAGTCAACACAGCATTGATGGTCTTGCAGCTGTTAAACAAATGAGTCTGCAGAATTTGTTGGCAGTATTTGATCAGGTTTAAACTCTTTGGTAAGTGCTGCTTGCTTTGTTAAAACATTTTAAATTAAAATAAATATTGACAAATAAGAACATTACAAAGGTAAAACAATACAGTGGTGATGGAGGCAGCTCACAAGTGTTCTAGAATATTCCCTGTGGAAATACGTTTAACTTCTAATAAAACGTTAGTTTGTTAGTGCGCAAGGGTTTCTCTTCCCTTGCAGTGCCTCTTCCCCGAACTTTAAGTCATTGGTTTTGACTTTTGCATTAGTTTTATTTGATGAAGAAAAAGAAACAAACCGGCCAAAACTTTGCTACCTTCAGTTCTGGCGTTTTGCTAAGGGAGACTCATGGCACCTGGTGCACAATGGCTCCAAGCGACTTGAACACAGTCTTCTTTTCATCGCATTAATTACCCACCTAAGATCTTGGGTGCCTTTCTCCGGGAGTTGTTCAGGATAAGAGATAGAAATGCTCACTACTGCTGGGACCTCGTGGCATTCCCACTGGTGGGGAAAAAAGGCAAGTTCACCCCTGTATTGCAGATAGGGACCTGCAGGTGCAGGTGGACAGACTGATAGAGAGGAGGACCATCCTTTTTCCTACAGACCACCAGTGGCTACCAACATAGCCAGCCCTGACACAGATAGCAGTCTGGGTCTGTGTTGACTCCCAGGGTAAATGGAATGTACAATATGGCAAAAAAAGTGGTCAATTCTCTCCTGCGCTCCACAAGGGTAAAAGCCACCAGTGATGTTCAAGTGAACTCTCCACAAGCTCAGAGGCTTTCATCTGGAATGATTTTCTTTCACTGAATCTTCTCCACAGCCAGTCAAGGAAGAAATATCCCGCATCTCCGACACTCAGGAACTACCGGAAACCAAGTACCTGCTCAGTCCCTGGCAGAAGACAATCCCATGGTCTCAGCCATGAATGACTAGATCAAAATGCGCAGGGAGGCACAAAGACTGCAGACAGGTTTGTCTGAAGCAGTCAATAAACAGGATTGATGGATGGAGGAGCCATCAACATTATCAGCACCGTGCTGGCTGACTTACATTTAACTGCTACCCCTTTGGAGAGGTTGCTGCGCAACACACAGAGAACCACCTCCAGCACACTCAGTATCTGCCAGACATATGCACAGACCTGACCTCCATCACACTGCCCATATTGCTCAGCATCAATGGCAGGGCAAGAGGAGAGAAGGGACTTCAACTGCAATTACCCCCAGAAGGCAGGGCAGTGCCAGCAAGGCACCCAGAGGGAGAAGGGACACACACAGGACCCTGAGAAGCTGCTTCTCAGGACACTCAGAGATACTGGGCCCACTCAACACTCTACTGGCAGCAAATCGAAAATCCTGCAGATATTCAAACTGAGGAGGACAAGCCTGGCTCTGGGTCAGGAACAGTCATCAGGTGACGACTGAAAGGCCCAAAAACATCTCAGGATACGTTCAAATCTTCCAGACCAACAGGACCGACTACAGAGCAAGCTCCTTCCACCCGGTCTGCTGAAGTCAGAAGTGAGCTTAGGCATGGTGGGTGGAAGAGGAAAAATAAAACATACTGTGGGTGCATAGATTATAAGGATGGCACATATTGTAAATAACCTCAAATGACTGTCAATATATCCTTACTTACACCCTTAAGGCATCTGCTTTCCAGTGTCATTTTTGCTAATGTAACTGGCTAAGTCACAGCCACGTGAGAAATGAGCAGCCTCTTCCAACACCCCAAGGATGAAAGATGTCATAACAGCTGAGCATTGCACATCTCTCACAAACAACTGACTCATTGACTGCAGGTAGCAACAGATGCAAGGAATCTTTGAAACAGAATATTGAGGACCACAGGCAAGGCATTGCACTTTCATCTGGACAACACTGAAGCTAAAGACAACGTGCAGGGAATGTACTGGGGCCTAGCCTGCAAATATCTTTCCACATTTACATCCACTGCCTGAGTGAGAGCACAGAGTCAGGGGTGATTCCAGTCAACGCTGCCGGGAGAGGTTCATTCAATTTAACAACTTGTCAAAGGAGTGCACTGTCATTCAAGGCTGGTAAATCTGCAACAAGAGTTTCACATGTCCATTAGCGGTCTGCTGATAAAACATGCACAAAGCACTGCCTCTCAAGTTTAATGCTATCCTACGGAATGCTCAAGCATTTCAAGGCAACTTTTCAGTCTACATGCACATGAAACCTTAAAAGGTTAATAGATGATGAATGGGTCAATAGCAATTTGTCTCAAGTTGTCATCAGGGACATCTCTGCACAGCACTTAGATATGACATCCTGACTGAAGCTTCAAGAGTTAGCTAATCTAAGCGCCATGCTGTCTAACTGTCCTGTCTCACTGCTGCTTTTTCCTAAAGGTCTGTAGGACATGGAATGCATAGATACTTTGAAGTGGGATCATCCAAAGACATTAAGTGTACGATCAGAATGATAGCAAGGCATTTATTCAACAACACAAAAGGCAACACAACAGCAACAATAACAAGGTCCACATATACTCTGTACTAAGCAGGGGCTGCTTCCCAGATTAACAACAGAATCATTCACAATTAAAATCCAAAGCTCAAATCATTCAACCATCCTGGAAGCAGCTGTTAAAGAGGTTTCATGCTCAGCATTGCATTGCTCAGTCATGCTCTCTTCGATGGGTTCCTGGTCAATATTCTTATTTCCAGCCTCAGAAAATTGCCCTTGATCTCTCATGTCTTCTTCATCCAGGACATTTACCCTTGTCAGTTCCAAATGCAAAACAGCATAGCATGTCAAAACGATGCAGGCCAACCTTTCTGAGCTGTACTGCAAGACTCCACCACCAGGCATCAAAACTTCATCTCAAGGAGGCCCAGTGTCTGTCCCTCTGTGGCCCTGGTAAAAGCATGGGTAGCATTGTAACTTCATTCTGTATCATTCTGAAGGCTTTGTAGAAGGTGTCATCAGCCACGTCTGAAGGGGACAATCCTTGTCTCGTGGCAAACATCCCATTTTGGCTTGAGCACCTTGGAAGAATGCGGGTACCTGTGTGCAAGAGTCCATCAACTCCCAAATATCTGGTGCAAAGCTCCAAGACTGGGCATCAGTGACCATGTATAATTTCAACACGAACATAGTAGCTCCCTCTTCTGTTGGCAGAAGCTGCAAGTTTGCAATAAGACGTTGTCAAAGTAGTGTGGGGATGTTGATTATCCTGCATTCAGGGAGAGCCAGCAATGGAGGAGAATCTCACTGCCCCTTCTGTTTGACTCTTCTTATTTCAGCAATGATCTGGGGAAAAAATGGCATATATCCTGGAAACATTTAAGGGTCAACGATTTTGAGATGACACACAGTCTGCAGTTACTTCTAGAATGAGGTGCTAGCATAAAAATTCACAACAACTGTGACCTTGACCTGCGTGCAAAATAGTGTAGCATTTTGCAGTTAAAATATTGTTCCTTCTACACTGTCCTTTTTGAGTAATGTGATGACCTGCACAATATTTGCAACTTGTCCTTTGAACTTGATTTTTCTGTTGGCCTTTTTCTGGATACTTCCTACTTTCCCCTAAATTGTTGCACTTGAAAGGTGTAGGCTATTTTTCAACATAGTTGGCAGGTCTGAGCTGCTTGTCAACAGAGTGCCTGGGTTACTTCTTCACACTGCAGGCAAACTCGCCTGTTCTCCCATCCATGTGCTACTGCTGTTGGTTTAGAAGCTCAGATCTTCTGCACATTTATAACTTCAAGAGTCAGACTCCCTTCTCTTTACAGTCATGCTGTCGTGATAGGATTTCTTATGTCTAAGATGATGAATTAATTGATCTTTGGTTACACAAACAAATGGGTTGCTGTGAGCTGAGTTAATGACACCATGTATTAATTAATGGACTCTTGATCACTTCGGTCCCTAATATTGAACACAACAAATTCATAAGTAATGTTCACTTGGAGTTCAAAACATTCCTTTAGAATTTTAAAATTTCTTTTATAAGGTCTTTCTGCTCTTTAAAGAACTATTTGATGTGGAATACACTTTGAAAGAGTATATTCCCATTAGTGATAAAAATGCAATAACTGTCCTGGCTACTGTTGCTATTTTCCATGACTCTGCCATTGTGCTTGGAAGAAATCTCAGTTATGCTTCATACCCCCTGTCATTTGAACAGAAGCCAGGAGGGGAAAACTGCAGCCATTTTCTTCATTTGTAAAAAAAATGTTATTGGCAGCTCACAGTTCAGCACATAACAATGTCTCCCTGCCAGTCGCTGTGTTTTCTCACTCCCTGCAACAAATCACCTCAATGCCACTTCTGGCATTATGTTCAAGTCTACAATACAGCAGCGTGCTCAACATAAGCTCCTTCAATTGAATTTAAGGGGTCAGCCTACAATGTGTCTCTATTGTCGAGATGACATGACTACAGGAAAGACATTTCGATTTACATTAGATTTTATTGTCACGTGTACCCGGGTACAGGAGTACAGTGAAAAGTATACAGAGTTGCCACTCTCCACCTTACAGTGCAATGGTCAGAATTCAAAACAAGAGCCGAAAAGAAACAGAAAAAAAAAGGAAAAGAAAATGTCCATATCACGGTCACTGCCATTGCCATGAGTCTTGAGGCCAGGCTCACCAACGCCGCTGGCACTGAGCCCACCAATTCCAAGGTGCCACCACCGCTGCAACCGCTGTTGTGACACCACCCACGCTGACCCACCAACAAAGAGGCACCATGCTCCAGCACCATCACTCACCGCTGAACCCACTTGGCTGACACTATCTTGGAATCAACTGAAGTGTCAGGGTCCACAACCTTCCTGAACCAATGCAAGAGTGGTAACCTTTCAAACCAGCGCTGACATTAGAGCCGCCCTCGATGCCACTGCGGCCGCTACTGCCTCGAGCCCTGCACCGGGCACACAAACAAAGGCACCATCTCTCACCACTGAGCCCATACTTGCTGCTGCCGCCAGTTCCACCACAGTCGAGCTCACGAAAGCCAACAAGGTAAGAGAGAACTGGAGATAAAAGTAGAAAGAAAAGAAGAAGAAGGAAAAACAGAAAGAGAAATAGATGGAAGAAAGCAGCAGATGCTACTCCACCACTGCCATCTTGACTACGTTTCAAACCAAACAGAATTGCAGTATTTGGGACCTGAAAATTAACCAGGTGTCAGGTTCCCAACTTAAAGACAAACCCTAGACTCCATCTTCCCAACAATCTCCTCACAATTCTGCCCTTCGAAAGAAATGATCCATCAAATTTAAAAGAAAAATGCAATAGTTTAATGTTTGGAGATGCAGGTCACTTCTAAGTGCCCCACCTACCTCTACATCAGTGATCATATAAAGGGCAGGAAAATGTTCCTCTTAAAAAGATAAATAGAAATACTTTACTGAGGTCAACATTTGGATCATCCTTTTCTCAAAAGATCCCCCAATCAGATTTACAGCTGGCATTCAACTCCGGATATCCAGAAGACAATGAGCTACAATCTAATTGAAATAGCATACCAACTGAGAATCCATGTTAAATACTTACCGATGTTCCTAATAAAAGGTGTGAGAAAGAAATGTGCAGGACATTCCTTCATTCTCTTTATCAAATAAAGAATCCTGCCAAGCAATAAATAATACGGAGATTGTTTTTTTTTCAGTACCAGTACATCTAATTAAGGAAAATAAATCTCAGAAGTGGTAAACCATTTTTCACATAACACTCGGTGGCATTACCTGAAAAGTATATTGTTATCAAAGCCATTGTACTTTCTTTTCAAAAATCACAGAATGCACAAAAATATACTTGTCACAAGAAGGCCAAATATGAGCGTGTAAAGCAAAAATGTGACAAGCTCCTCCATATAATTAAAGATCCAGCCTTGCGCCATAGTTTCCATGGTGACCAATGAACCTAATAAAAAATGCAGAACAATGATAGGAAGAGCATACATATCAACTTAAGAGTATTTCATCTTGGTCAGCATTCACTGACCATCTCCGGTATCCCATTACCCCAGTCTCTCATGGCTAAGGCCCTAATTCTCACTCAACCTGCTCTTAAAATTAACAACTTTCTTGACAATTCCCTCATGAAAGCTCTCACCTCTGACATGTGGAGGAACACAACAATTAATGTTAGCAATATGTTGCAAGGAGTGGGAGACATAGTAGAATGTAACTGTTCCATACCCGTGCTCACTAGGAACACACAGGAGAACGACTGGTAACATGAAGGTCCGGTTAAGAATGAACAACAAGGAAAACAATAGTTCATAAGAGAGTGGAGGAAGTGCACTCAAATGGTGGGAAGGGAAGGGGAAGGAAACAGATGGCAAAAGAAAGGTGGCATGGAGAGCAGCAGAATGAAGCGTTAATGAGTGAAAAAAAGGAACATTAACCGGGAATAATGCTTTTGGTAGGATGTATCACTTTGGATTGGGGACTGGAATCACATGTCAGCAGTAACAAAGAAAATGCAGAGAGCGAAACTGCCAGCATGCACTCAGGAGAAGGCTATTAAAAAAGAAGCAAAAATACAGGAAGGGAAAATTACCAGCTTCGATGAAGGAAGCGAAATATCAACAGCTAAACTGGGTTATGGGAGGAAACCATTAGTTTGAATTCATGGGAAAAATGCTGACATGAACCAAGAGGACTGAAGGGGAAAACACTATCACTTTGACTTGGATAGAAAGGAATACTTTGAGGTCAATCTCTGCAGAAGAGTGTACCCATAGGAACAAAAGAAGCAGCAAGTGGACATGGGTAAATGTCTATTAAGGTAATTTTAGGAGCATCAGTAAAATTGCTAAATCAAAAATATGTGCCATTTTAGTTTGGTTTTTTTCAAAATGGACTGCAGCTGTTCAAGAAGGCAGCTCACTACCACTACCTTCTCAAGGGCAACTCGGGATGGGCAATAAATGCTGGCCTCGCCAGCGGCGCCCATGTCTCATGAATGAGTAAAAATAATAAGAAAAGTGAAAATACATCCTATGTTCGTGTATAAGATTCCCACTTTGAGCATTTAAGTACTTGTGTTTCTTATCTTTGTACAAATGAAGTAATATTTTGTGTGCCGACTTTTATAATTGAATGGAATGTATCAACTAACGTTGACCTGTGGTTGGAGTAAAGTTCTGTCATCAATCTCCTTCCAGTTACGTAACCTATCATGGGGAATGGACCATGACTAAGTCTCAGTAGAACAGGTTCTTATCTGAAATAACAAGATGTAATTTATTACACTTTAGTAACTGTGTGCAGGTTGCATTAACTTTTAGGCACAGAGATAGGTAAGATGCATGTCTTTCCATCAGGAAATGGCATCCAACCACTGTAAGCCTGATTTTTCATCAAGTGGCTGTCATATCTCAGGGTGGCCTGAGCTTTAGCTTAGCTCAGACTAACTCTTTCATATCTATTGCCTTATATGACACCGACCACAGAAACTAGAAAGCCCATTAAACTGTGGGTTTTTTTTTTTAAAAATCACAGATATTCTTGAGTTATCTTTTTTTTAAGAAGATTGTGTAAACCTTTTGAAGTGGTTGTCGGATTTTTAGGTTGTCAGATTGTGAATATTGGATTGTGGGCTAGATTTTTACTGTGTGGAAATTAGTTGGTTCAGAGGGAGGAGTTCTGGTAATTTCAAGCTAAGACCAGCATATTGATCTGCCTCTGATCTAATTGAGGAAGGCTGCCTTTCTGCTTCCAACTCAGGGCAGCAAGATGCCTGGGCAACGGGATAGCTAATTGAGCTAATTAAAATGCCTATTAAGAAAACCACAGTGGAGTCCATAGCTGACCAGAGAGGAAGGGAGCTCCCAGATCAGGGGTATTGGTACTTTGTGGTACACCACTCCCACTTACCTGGTGGTCAGAATCCGAAATTTTGAGAGCCATCCTCTCCACAACGGTGATCTGAAGTCTCAGGTCACATTTTATTTTTAAACTTTTACTCACATGTTCAACGATAACATCACGCATCTCACACTTCTCCTGAAGGGGCTACTCCAAAATATATTTGTGTGTAAACTGTAGACATGGCACACCTGACATGAAACAATTCAGCATTTCTTAACCACAAAGCCCAAAACTGAATACAAGAGTCAGGTATATCTAAACTAACATTATTGTCAAATTTATCTAAGAGACACCAAAAGGCATTCAAATATATAAGCACAACAATACTAAAATGGCATGCTGAAAATATTTGCTACATCTGTGAGAAATCAAGAAAATGAGCAATTTCATGAATAAGTCAATGAGCAGCTGACATTTTAGATGAGGCAAATAAATAAAGTACAAGTGTAAATAAAGTAAATTGAAATCATTTTTAGCTTTGATAGAGGATTGGCTAACCAACAGAAAACAGACAGTTGGCATACATGAGTCTTTTGCTGGTTAGCAAGATGTAATTACTGGAATAGTTTTTAACCTTGAGCATGAATGTAATTACTATGGTGCTTGGGCCCCAACTATTTACAATTTTATTAGTGACTTGAATATGGGGATAGAAAGTACATCAGCCAAATTTGTACATGACACTGAAATAGGTGGGAAAGTAAGTTGCAATGAAGAAATAAGAAATTTACAAATGGATAAGGAGAGGATAGGTGAATAGGCTAAAATTTAGCAAATGAAGTTTAAACTGGAAAATTGTGAGGTTATCCACTTCGGTTGGAAGAATAAAAAGGCAGATAATTATCTAAATGGAGAAACACTTCAATACACTTCCAAACAGAGGGATCTGGGTGTCTTTGTGCATGAATCACAGAAAATGAGTATGAAGGTACAGCAGGTAATAAGGAAGACAAATGGAGTTTTGGCATTTGTTGTTAAAAGAATAGATGATAAAAGTAGGAAGTGATTTAAAGGAACATCTTAAGAGAGGACAGAGGTGGAGAAAAGGGAATATTCATGTTTGAACCCATGAGCTTATGGCTTTGACAGCACAATTGTAAATGATTACCCAAGAAACAAAAGGATACACAACCTGTATAGCATCAGAGGAAAGCAAAATCTCAGAGCATTTCAGGGTTTAAGAAGGTTTCAAAAATAAGGAATTTTAGTCAAATTTTAAACCCAACTGAAGACCCAATTTCAGATGCAATTTCCTGATTGTGTCCATGGTAGGAACTCCATGCTTTGGATTCTTAAAAAATGAATTCACTCTTAAATGTATTTTTACAAGAGTAAAATTGCTTGCATATTTGTACACGGCTGTGCTGAAATAACATGGAGCTGTTTTTCAACCATAGTAGCAAAGACAAAAATAAAACACATTGCCTGATAAAATGCATCACCAATCCAGTGAAACTTAATGAAACAGTAGCACAACAACCACCCTTCCCCCCCAGTCAGGATTTATTATCTCAACAAATTGCAAGGATTGATCCTGAAAGCTTTTCTAAAAAAAAGTTAACTAAATCACATATTAAACGATTAGATGGAGACCAGACAATACTTTTTCAAAGGATCATTAGGTCAGGACCAAATTGACTGCTTAATCCAAGCAAAGCCAAACAAATTAAATTCAAATCCAATACTTGTAAGAAAAGGTAAAAAATAGGAAACACATTCTAGAATGATGGAATGTACCAATTAACATTGGCTTGTGGTTGGGGTAGAGTTCTGCTTCATTTCTCATCTAAGGGGCTATTATGTAGCTTATCATGGGGAAGTGGCATGCAACTTGATCTTCAAATCTTCATCCAGCCACAATACTCTTTTTTTATTGCTTTCTGAAACTGTTAAAACAAAAATTTATTGATCTAAGTTACATTGTATATATTCTATATGTAATTAACAAAGCAATTGGAAATGCAATTTCTGAGGAGAAGGAGGGCATTCAGCATGATTTTGACACTCTGTCTTTTTGAATAAAGCAGGATAGTTTCATGCCTGGAGTTATCTCACACTGGTGGGCGAGAGCAAAAGTCCTACTTTTAAGTTAACAATAGTGAAAGAGGTTAGTTGCCATAAAGTATGGCAAACAATAGGCAAGGGCAGGGCAGGAGAAGCCTTAGAGTACCTTAGCAGTGACTATTCAAATTAGCCCATGATAATTCCACAAAAAAAGATATATTTTTAAATTTGCTCTGGTTACTTTTGGCCACCATGGCTTCCATCATCATTGCTGACCCTGCATGAGTTTTACAAATGTCGAGTTAGATTGATGTTGAGAAGCTGATGATATTATTGGGTCTTAACCTGGTAATCCAAAGTAGATCCCTATCAGATCAAGCAATCTTCCAATGCCTTTTCGTAGGTAGGTTAAGGTATTGAGAGGACAGAATGCATTGGCAAAACTATGTGACACCATCATTTCATAAATTTTCCCTCACTATTTCCATCAGATTCCATCAAGAGCATTTGAAGTGTCACAGTGCAGCAGTATTTCGCTTACTAGTTAGAGATCATTGCTACTTAAACAAATGCAATGTCTGTGATAAATAGAATGCTGATTGTAGATTACACTCCAGCTACTGTGATGTTCTTGGCAAGTAGGTTATAATGGCTAATTTTCTCGGTACCATGCCCCAAGAACACCTCAACAGGGGATGTAGGCAACTAGAAATATGTCATTAAAAAAACAAAGAACTGCAGATGCTGGGAACCTGAAACAAAAACAGAAATTGCTGAAGAAACTCAGCAGGTCTGGCAGCATTTGTGGAAAGAGAGCAAGTCAATGTTTCAGGTCCAGTGACCCTTCTTCAGAACTGGAACTCAAGTATGTAAGGCCTGGGCATTGTTATCCATGACATTGTGCATAAGCTTCCAGATTTCATGTCGACAAGTCTTCTCAGCACCAAACCTGAAGCAGATACAGGTATTCAAATAAATGAAATTTAATCCATTTTTGATATCAGAATGTTAAATTAATTTAGGATATCTGGTCACCATGGATCAGTTGGACCGAAGGGTTTGTTGATGTGTTGTACATCTCTATGATTCTAATGTCCTGCAATCCAATTTTCTGTTGTATTGTTCGTCATGAGGTATTTTAGCAGTCCATTTATATAATAGTACTTGCAAATAAAGAGTTTTGGCCACATCAGAGGTTTATTCATGAAATATATGAACTACTTCTGTTATTGGAAAAAGCATTCATTTCTTTATATCGGAGTCTGTCCATGATGGTAGATACAATATAATGGAGAAACTGTATTACGCTTGTCAGGACATTGGTGAGAGAGAGTGTGAAGCTGATAAGACTTCAGATTTAAGGAGGTCCATTGCAGATATCTCTTAAGCAACCATTCACTTTAAGAACTTCTGCATGCTTTCACTACTGGGCATCAACATCACCTTAAAAGCAGCATTCAGACTACTTTGCACTTGTCACCATTCAACAGTCTACAGTGATCTGAAAGAATTCTAATCTTTTGAATGCAGGGCCAGAGATCTTGCCTCTTTGTTTAAAAGAGGATGTGAGGGAGCTTGTGCTTCCTTCAGTGATTGGCCTCCTTTTCTTCCTCCTACTTTATATTTTCCTTCTGTCCAGTATTCAACAGTTGTAACTCAACAATCCCATCATACGCCATCACTCAGAAATAGCTGACAGTTTTGCAGTGTCACTTTTTCACTCAGCATCCATACACTAGTTCTGTGCAGATAACCTCAAATGAGTCAACCTTTATTATGCATGATTTACCATCCTTGCATGAGTCACCATCTTTAAAAAGAAGCAGTTTCAACTAGCTCATTACACTAAGAAATAGGAAGTACTAGGTAGTTGCCACAAGGGTGATAAATATTATGAACAGATGTAAAGCTTCATACTTTCTCTTTTCAGGTAAAGTCATTATATTGCTTTCTGCATTGCTGTTATCTCTTTTTCACAGTGCTGTTTCTGATGATGGCTTCATTTCTTCTTTTTTTGCCAGACCCTTTATGCCACAGCATTCACAAACCTCCTGCAATATCAGGGAAACAGACCATTCTTTCTCTGATCTAGTCCCATCACGGCAACTGAATAGCTTGGCAGTCAAAACAAGGGGAGTCTATGTGACCAGTCCTCTTTACTGGCATTATCATGGATGCAGGTTTCGTTTCATTTTAATAAATGCAACTGTCAAATCTGTTCCTTTTGATACTGTTAATAATTATGGCCTGGCAAATTTCACTTTGAAATAGCACTCAGGATGTTTTGGCTGCAGAGTTTAAGGCTCCACCCTGTCCCACCCACACTCAACAGGCAGAATTTTAGCTACAAAAGGGGAGGTGTGATTGGATGTGAACAGGTAGGGCGGGGGGGTGTGGGTAGGCAGTGGTTGAGGGGTTACAACTGAAAAACTGACATTGGATCAGCAAGCCAAAGTTTGGCCCCCTCACCCTCACCCATCACTTCTGGGCTTAATTTGGGTTCACAGGCAAGCAAACAGATCGAGGCAGGACTTATACACTTAATGGTAACGTCCTGGGGAGTGTTGCTGAACAAAGAGACCTTGAAGTGCAGCTTCATTGTTCCTGGTTTCCCCGGGCAACAGGATAGTGAAAAAAGTGTTTGGTATCCTTGCCTTTATTGGTCAGTGCATTTAGTGCAGGATTTGGGAGGTCATGTTGCAGCTGTACAGGACATTGGTTAGGCCACTGTTGGGATACTGCATTCAATTCTGGTCTCCCTGCTGTAAAAACGATGTTGTAAAACTTGAAAGAGTACAGTAAAGATTTACAAGGATGTTGCTAAGGTTGCAGGGTTCAAGCAATAGGGAGAGGTTGAATAGGCTGGGGCTACTTTCCCTGGAGTGTCGGAGGCTGACGGGGTGACCTCATAGAGGTTTATAAAATCATGAGGGGCATGGATAGGGTATATAGCTAATGCCTTTTCGCCAGGGTGGGGATGTCCCAAACCAGAAAGCATAGGTTTAAGGTGACAGGGGAAAGATTTAAAAACAACTTAAGGGGCAACTTTTTCACACAGAGGGTGTGCGTGTATGGTATGAGCTGTCAGAGGTAGAGGTGGAAATGGTACATTTACAACATTTAAAAGGCATCTGGATGGGTATATGAATAGGAAGGGTTTAGAGGGATATGCGCCAAATGCTGGCAAACTTAGGATATCTGTTTGGCATGGATGAGTGGGACCGAAGGCTCTGTGACTCTACACAGTAGAGTTCTTGTGACACAGTCATGGTATCCTACATGTTCCCAAAGTGTGCTTTAACAGGTTGATATAAAAACTTTAAAAAGAAGATCCCCTATGTCACTGTCAGGTGAGGTGAGTTGAAAATGACTGCCCTTGTCATCAAAGCCATGTTCGACCAAGTGTGGCATCAATGAGCCCTAATCAAAAACTGGAAACATTGGATATCGGGCAAACACTGCACTGGGTGGAGTCGGAAATGGTAAATAGGAAGATAATTGTGATTTTGGGAGGCCAGTCATCTCAGCTCCAAGACATCCGTGCACGAGTTCCTCGAGGTAATGTAATTGGCCCAACCACCTTCAGCTGCTTCATCAATGACCTACCCTCCAACATAAAGGTCAGAAGTGGGGATGTTCACGGATGATTGCACAATTTTCATTCACATCACACAAATGTTAGGCAATGGCCATCTCTAATAAGACACAAACTAATCGCCACCCCTTGACAGTCAGTGGTATGACCATCACTGAAAACCCCCATCAACATCTTAGGAGTTATCATTGACCAGAAACTCAACTGGACTTGTCAGATAAATGCAACAGCTTTAAGAGCAGATCAAAGGCTAGAAATACTGTGGCAAGTAACTCACCTCCTGACTCCCCAAAGCCTGTCCGCCATCTACAAGACACAAGTCAGGAGTGTGATGGAATACTCCTCACTTGCCTGGATGGATGCAGTTCCAACAACACTCAAGCAGTTTGACACTATCAAGGTCAAAGCAGCCCACTTGATTCCATTCCTCAAGCATCCACTCCCTCCACCACCGACACTCAGTAACAGCAATGTGTATTATCTACAAGATCCTCAGACAGGACCTTCCAAACCCATGACCACTTCAATCTAGAGGGAAAGGGCAGCAAATATGTGGGAACATCAGCACCTGCAAGTTCTCCTCCAAGCCGCTCACCATCCTGACTTGGAAATATATCCCCATTCCTTCAGTGTTGCTGGGTCAAAATCCTGGAATTCCTTCCCTAAGGGCATTATGGGTCAACCTACTGAACACGAACTGCAGCAATTCAAGGAGGCAGCTCACCATCACCTCCTCAAGGCCAACTGGGGATGGACAATAAAATGCTGGCCAGCCAGCAACTTCTACATCCTACAAGTGAATAACATTGGTAGTTAATTAAAATACTCAAGTAGGATATTAATTCAAGATTTAGCCTATCATTCTTGCCTTACCAGCTATCGCAAGGCTTTCCTGAGCTGTGTGAAGCCTACCAGGGTCAATGGCACAAGAACAGTTGAGTACAACTTCAGTAAAACTGAGACTGGGAAATCTTCACACAATGCAACCAAACAGCTGCAGCCCTGCCTAGATGACAGGATGACGTTCACAATACTTTCTCTGAGAGTGAGAATTTATTGCTTGACAAGTTGCTGGAAGTCAATTAACCTGTCCTACACATGTTTCACCTTGATGTTCACCTGCCAGTCTACACCACAACATGGGAACTGTTTTTACAGTTCTATCTTGTATCTCTACTGGTGAATGAGAGGACCAGCACAGAAAATACCAGCAGCACCAACTCCCTTCTCCTAGTATTGCAGAAGTGGCAATCTGCTTACCTTAGTATAACTCAAGAAAAGGTACTATATTGAGTTTAACTTGTGTATAAAACATAGGGCATGAAAGTATCTGTTCGACAGCTTTGGACTCTTACATTCTCATTTTGTTCTTTTCTGTATTTTGACAGCAAGATGATTATAGCTTTCAAATTACTCATATCATGTGGGCATCATTGGCAAAGCTAGCAATTATTATCCATCCTTAATTGTCCTATAGAAGATGGCAGTGAGTTATCTTCTTGACAACTGACTGGTTGGCTAGGCTAATTCAGAAGTCAATTAATAGCCAACCACAGTGCTGTGGGTCTGGAGTCACATGTAAACCAGACCAGGTAAGAATGGCAGATGTCTTTCCTTAAAGGCATTTGCAAACTAGAGCAGGGTTCTTATGACAATCCAGTATTTGTAGGACTAATACGAGCCATGTTTTTTCTTACATTCCAAATTGATATTTTTGTATTTTAATTCACCAGCTTCTATTAGACATCATGTCTCCAGAACATTATGCTCGGCCTTTAGATTACCAACCCCTTAATATTCCCACTTTATTACCATTCCCAGAGACAACACTGGATATTCCTCTTGGCTGAGAATGTATATCAAAAAGATATGTTAGTGTTTGACATGAATAATGGGAACAGAGTAAAGATTTTTAAGTTCTGCCATCTGAACCTACCAGGCATAGAAGGTGCACCCACACTGAAGAAGTCAATGGAAATAAAAATCAGGAGACATAAAACAGGTTCCGAGTTTGTTATTACCCATTTTATAATCACACAATGTCAAAATCAAGAACACGGTTCTTTAATGCTAAGTTAAATTGTTTTAACCTACCTAATACGTGACATTAATCAAGCAAATTATTTTAAGACCACTGACTAAATGAGGAAGAGTGAAAAAAAGAGCTTTGACGTGTTAAAAAAGGGAAAACCATTGTTTGTTTCTACTTGCTTTGATGTGTTGGCATGTAAAATCAAAATATGTATCATTTCAGATGCAAAAACCAATCTGTGGCAAAACAACTAACCACATGACACTTTTTGGCTATCTTAATGTCTCCCTAATTTATATCATACTATTGTTAACAACTTGACCCCTAAGAAACCATCCACCTTATGTTGCCTAGCAACTGATGCCCCAGAAAGACTATTTTGTGTTTTTCCATTAAATTCAGGTGAAAAGAAGCAACTACCTTTATGTTTACTTTCACATTACACAATAGAGCTTTTGAATTCAAAAGCACTTTGAAACATCTCTGTACTTAATCTTGTATTTATATAACCAGGATATCACATTTGGCTCTTCTGAAGATTTCCAAATGCAAAAGTAATTTATGAATTATTAAATAATGGTGAACTGTTAATTCACCAATAATTTGACTTCATCGTATGTCACACATTCATTTCAGGCATACAATACAAAGTACTTTTCGCCTTATAGAATTTTTGATGGAAGCCCAAATTTCAACACAGAACCTTGGAGGAAGCATAAACTTCAACAGACCAGTTTTTAATCCTCATTATACACTGAAATTAGATAATCTTCAAATGAGAGATCCTATTCAAATTTACACCAGATAGGATTTATTCTGACATTTTGGCATTTGCTTGGATTCAAATATCGAATCAATAATATTGCGAACTGGTATTTCATCTTGAATTTTTCAAAATTCTGATCTGATCATTGCAAAAAAAGTTATGCAATGTTCAGGAAACAATAATTTTAATTTAAATCACGACAGTATTCTGTAACCACTATTGGGGAAGGAAAGCAATTTTTAATACAGTTGTTGCCTCAGTTTTTGAATTTCAAATTAGATTGCAAGAGAAAAATGGTAGTGCACAAGCTGTAAGCAAAGTAAGATACCAGTTTAATAATATGTGACTATTACTTGATTGACACACAAGGTATAGATACAATTGCAGCATGTGCACATCAATCAACTGAGGACTAAACTAAATTATTTAAATAATTTTATCTACTCATATAACAGAATGCTCAAGTTAAAACTAATTATATTAAACACAGGAGTAGTTATATTTCTAATTAATTGATTTTAGATGTAAACTCAATACTGTGCAATTAGTAATGCTATATTATAAATATAGTTAAACCAACATACTCCTTCAGGATTTTAGCTGAATATTTTCAAGTCAATTAAGCTGACATCAATTGTGTTTACGAAATATATCCAAGACTGCAACAGTTTTAAAAGAAAAATGGTAAAGATTCTGTTTTACTTGCATTTACATCTAATTCTGCCTTACATCAATTAATTAAGCTTAACTTGATAAACCTATATGGTTATTGCATTTATAATTAATGTATGTTTGCTCTATTACTCTCCTTAGTAATAGTGCAATGATCAGTTGATACATAGAGAGAAAACATATAGAAATATTCAATTGCAAAATAGGTTAACATAAAAAATATCTTCCTTACCTAATATATGACTTATTTCTTCAATGCTGAATGTGGGATCCTGAGGTTTATTAAATCCACCCTTCTTCATCCTAGTGTTTGTAATATTTCCATATAATCCAGCTGATCTTGGTTTTGGCTTCCTTGCATACACAGTACTCAAACTGATGCACTGAAAATCAGCTTTTAAATCTAACCACACTCCTTCTGGCTAGAATGCTTCACCATTGAATGAATTCAGTATTTAACATAACAGGATGTGCATCTCACAGCTCATCAGCCAATTAAAATGTGTCTGTCTCTGCTTTTCTACTGCTCTCTGAAGGTGTGATTGACTTTCATGGAATCTATCAGTTTCATTTGTCAGTCCTGCAAATAACCAATCATTAATATTTCACTTTTATGTTTTAATTGGAGAGTTTATCAAAGTTAAAATGATCATAAGTTGAATATCTCAAGTTTTTATCATTTTTACAGTGCATTTCATGGTAATGAAAATAGAAAAGGTTGACTTTTTTGTTAAATTTTGCATTATTAAAGCTCTTGCATGAAATCCACTGTGCTGTTTATTGCAACTTCTGCTCAGCATTATTCTACAAAATTCTAACATTAAACAGAAAAAACCCCAAGGATGTTCAAATTCTGCTTGAAATAAATGCCAGTAGGCATCTCAACTACGATCATTCTTACCGTTGACAGTGCTCCTAAGTTTTATATTAAAGATTTATTACACAAAGAACTGCATGCAAATCAAAGCAATATATTATTCTTAAAAATACCTTTAATTGTGAACAACCTTGCATGTTTTTCACAAGTCTATCTCAATATTCAAGCACACTATATAATCATGCTGTTATATAGGTACTTATACAGTGTAGTTCCTCTTCAGCAAAGTAATGTATACAATATAGGCGGTTCTACTATTACGTGATATTTGCGTTCCTGTGCAACAGTGCCTTATAGAAAATCATGCTACAGAATAAAACCGGGTCTTATGGGAAAAGTAGGGTTAGGGAAGACCACCAAAAAATGTCACTCAAAGTCAGTCAAAAGCCTAACACAAAGGATAGCACAGTTTGAATAAATGTTTAATTCATACCTAATAATGAAATAAAAGTAAACTTAATATCTTACCTTGAAAAATGTCAAGATGACTTGATGGGGGGGGTGAGGTTTTGAGGTTGCTGTGTTGTTAATGCAGGGGTTGACGGTGTCTTCTTCATCATCATCATCATCATCATCACCTTCAGGTGCAGTTGTGGTTGCAGGGTTAGAGCAAAAAATAATTAATCCAGTCGTGGATGGCTGTGGTTCATTGTCTTTTGACTGTTTCCTGGGGGTAGCTTAAAAAAGGCATCCAGTTTTTGCTGACCCACTGACTCCGACAGCTACCTGGACTATACATCCTCACACTCTGCTTCCTGTAAAGACTCCATCCCATTCTCTCAGTTCCTCTGTCTCCATCGTATATGTTCATAAGAGGCCAACTTCGTCAAGGGAGCCTCCAAAATGTCCACCTTCTTCCTCAACTGAGGATTCCCCAGCTCCGTTGTCAACAGGGCCCTTAACCAGGTCCGACCCATCTCCTGCACTTCTGCCCTCACCCCTTCTCTTCCCTCCTGCAACAGCGATAGGGTTCCCCTTATCCTCACCTACCATCCCACCAGCATCCACATCCAGAAGATTATCAGATGCCATTTCCGTCACCTCCAGCAAGATGCCACCACCAGACACATATTACCCTCCCCTCCCTTGTCTGCCTTCTGCAGGAACCGTTCCCTCCAGGACACCCTGCTCCACTCTTTCTTCACCCCCAAAACCCCCCCGACAGCCCCATGGCACCTTGCCTTGCAACCGGCGAAGGTGCAACACCTGCACATTTACCTCCTCCCTCCCCACTATCGAAGGTCCCAAACATACCTTCCAGGTGAAGCAACACTTCACCTGCACTTCCCATAATCTAGTCTACTGCATTCGCTACTCACAATGTGGTCCCTCTACATATAGGAAACGAAACGTAGACTGGGTGACCACTTTGCAGAACATCTACGTTCTGCTCACAAAAAGACCCTGAACTACCTGTTGCCTGCCACTTTAACATACCACCCTGGCCAACATCTCTGTCTCTGGCTTGCTGCAGGGTTCCAGCGAAGCTCAACGCAAGCTGGAAGAACAATACCTCATTTTCCGCTTGGGAACCCTGCAACCCTATGGACTCGATATCAAGTTCAATAAGTTTAGGGCCTGAACTCTCCCATGTCATAGACCCCTACCCCACACACCAGGCCTTGTTATCACATTACCTGCAATTACACAGTACCTATTGTTGGTCACTAATAGTTCCCATTAACAGCTATTCACCCTCTCAGCCAGATCGTTATGAGCTCCTTTATCCTTCCAACTGCTCTTCTCTCTCTTTGGGCTCGATCCTTTATCCTACTGTTTACTGCCTAGCCCGTCCCCCTCCCTATTTTCTGCAAATAAACTGACGTTTTGCCAGCTATCATCAGTTCTGAGGAAGGGTCATCGGTCCCGAGACATTAACTCGGATTTTTTTTTCACAGATGCTGTCAGACCTGCTGAGCTTTTCCAGTAATCTCTGCTTTTGTTCCTGATTTACAACATCTGCAGTTCTTTTGGTTTTTATCCAGTTTTTGTTGCTTTGCCCTTTTTCTTCTTTAACGTAGAAGCTGTTCATAAGGTGCCAAATAAGATATTACTCCACGAACAGCTGCCCTGCTATGTTCTGCATTGTAATCGTTGCTCTCTAAGAGCTGCAACTGCTTCTCAATTTCCCTCAGGATAGAAGACAAAACAGAGGTGTAAAGCTCTCGTGGCACCGCATCCTGGATTTCATCTTCTTCCTTTTGATGGCATTCGCTTCTGGTATAAACCTGTCTCATCCAAGTTGAAACTTTGGCACGGAGACTCTTTCAGCGCCACTGCACACGCTCAGGACAAAGCCTGCGAAACGATCATGTGATGTTGATGCATACTCCTCTGTGCACCAATGAATCACGTTATAGCCAACACATGTTCACGTTTTAGCAATAACATTCCCCTATTAATCAGTCATGTTATAGCCAATTTGCACTGCTGGAAGACGTGTTATAGCAGAACTGACTGCATTTGTATATCATAAAACAGTTGGATTTAATGCTGAAAAAATGTAATTTGTCAAAGCTTTGTCTTGCATGCATCAGAACAATTCACAAGAAATACAAAAGTAAAGGAAAACAACCAATGCTATATGAGAGGATAGTGTCAATTGGTAAGCAGACTCTCACTGGTTGTGACATTGCCATGGAGAAAGGACCAGTTAATGATGATCAAAAGAAATTCACCTATTGACACTCCCTATAGCCCTGCTTACTTTCATTTTCAGATAATAATCTATTTCTTGCTTGAGTACCTCGATTGAACCTCCCTCCACCACACAATCAGATTGTAAATGCCAACCATTTACTGCAGGAAAGTGTTTTTCTTCACATCTCTTTTGCTTCTTTTGGCAGTTACTTTATATCTGTACCTTCTGTGACAATACTATATCTTTAAGAGGTTATTTTGTCCTTTTTTTGAGATAGTTTTAAGGCAGAGGTGATGAGTCATCTACCACAGCCACTAGTGTAGAGTAAACAGCTTGTGAGGCCTTGGGCTGTTTCTTTTGGTTGGAACATTGGAAGCAGTCTGAATGGGTTGGGACAAGCTCTCACAGAATCAGGATTTTTAGTTTTTAGTTTCAGTTGCTGTTGGGATCTTGAAGAAATGAAAGCTATTTAGTCCCTCTCTCAGTTACAGCCGGAAACTGGAGGCTGATTTCCTGCTGCTGGAGTTGCATGTGAACCAATCTGTTTTCTGAATTTGTCTTTTGCCAAGGAGTGTTTATGAGATGTTACTATACTGGAACAGTTAATCTGTAATAGTTATTGTATCTATTATTCTGTTAAGTCTTCCAATGGCATTAAGCTATTCTAATTTCTTCTTATTTTTGTTGTATTTTAACTCTAGTGGATGAATAAAACATGTTTTGCTTGAAATCCGGTAGCTTGACCAATCAATGGAATGCAACATCTTCAATTTACCTTTAAAATAAGAAAAACAGTTAGGGTCTAGACTATCTTCTGAATACTTTGAGAGGATTTGGCCTGGTCCATAACATGTCCCATTCTCAATCCTTCCACCAACAGACTGTTGATAATCGATTGTGAAAACCTCTATCAACTCTCCTTTCAAGCTGTTCCTCTACAAGGCAAACAGACCCAACACCATCAATCAATTTGGGTAATTGATGTTGATTGTCCATGAAACCAATTTCTTGCATGGTCATTAATGCTTTCACATCTTTCCTTAAGTGTGGCACCCAGAATTAGACACAATACTTCAGTTCAGGCCAAATCAATGTTCTATACAGTACAATTTAAACATAATTTCCTTGCTTTTGTACTGTATGCTGCTAATAATAAAACTTAGGATGCCGTATGCTTTATTTACAACTTTCAATGACATTTTTACATATGCACCCAGGTCCCTACTCCTACACACTTTTAAAATTGTAAACTATTTCATGTGGTCTCTCTGCATTCTGCCTGCAAAATTAATGCCTTCACACTTCTCCATTTGAATGTAATCTGATCCTTGTCTACCCGTCCACCAACCTCTATTGTTCCAAAGTTCTACACTATCATCCTCACATTTCACAATGCTTCCAAGTTTTGTATAATCTGCCTCCTTTAAAATTGTGCCTTGTACACCACGATCATTAGTTTATATCAATAAGAACAAGGGTCTCATCACAAGCTTTTGGAGAAGTCCATTCTAAATCTTACTCAAATCCAAAAACTATTCATTAACCACGTCCCTCTGTTTCCTGTCACTGAACTAATTTTGTACCCATGTTGTTACTGTCCGTTTTATTCTATGACCTATAACTTGATTCAAAAATTTGTTGTATGGCAGTTTACTAAATGACTTTTGAAAGGCAATGTACACCACTCCAACATTAGCCTCTCTACCCCTATGTTACCTCATCAAAAATCTTGAGTAAATTAATTAAACACAATTTTCACTCAAGATAGCTATGCTGGCTTTCCTTAAGTAACCCACACTTGCCTATTAATGACTATTAAATTTTGTCCTGAATCATTGTTTCTAGAAGCTTCGCCACCACTGAAGTTAAACTGACTGGTCTGCAGTTGCTCTGTTTATCCACACATGGTTTTTAAACAAGGGTGCAACATTTGCAAATTTCCAGTATTCTGGCACCAAGCCGAGTCTAAGCAATACTGGAAAATTATCTTCAATACCTCTACAATTTCCATGCTCTCTGCCTTAAATATCCTTGGAAGCTGTTGGTCTGCTCTTGGTACCTGATCAACCTGAAGCACAGACAGCCTATCCAATAACCCCACACTATCAATTTGAAACATCTCCAGTGTTACCTAATGTTTTATCATGACCCAGGCAGCATTCTCCCCTTTAATAAAAACAGATATCATAACTCCGCTGTAACCTCCTGCTTCCTTTTCATGTTAGCAGACGGTGTCTTTTTCTACTTCCTTTTGCTTTTCTTATTTGCTTTCTCACTTCATCCGTTTTTTTATTGTTCCTGTAGCTTTGAAATGTTTAAAATGCTGGTTAAGGCAGGTAACTGATGACAGGCATGATTCATTATTTATTTTTTACTTAAAAACAAAACTTATCCATGAATCCCTTGTGCTGATAGTTCCTGATCACAAGAAGCAGAGGAGCATCCTGTGTTATTTCCTGCAGTAATGCAGAAATAATTGACAGCAAATAGTGTGCAAAATTTCTGGAATAATCTTAGGTATGTATTTTTAATTAAAGGATTATTTTCAAATTATCAGTCCAGTCCTCTCATTTCTCAATCACGAAATACTGTAAGTAATGCACAAAAACATGGGAACAATAGTAGGCCCACCAAATCTGACTCACCATTCAATATGATCATGACCACACTTCAATGCCTTTTACTCATGTCATCCTCATAAACCTGTACGTCACAGGAATCAGAAATCTGTCTCTACTTTAAACATACTCAAAGAAACAAAGTCTCTACAGCCCCCTGTGGTAGATGTTCACAACCCTCTGAATAAAATAATTCATCATTTTGTCGTATTCCCCCTGAGTTTTTAAACAGTGCCCCTGGTTTTAGATTCTCCAAACAATCACAAATAAAATGGCACGTGTATAATATTTAGGAATGTATTAAACATAACAACCAATGTATAAAACACAAATGGTTCCATGGCAGATCATCTCTCATATAGTAAATTGCACTAAAGCACATTACAGGAGTCTGATCAGATAACATTTTTGGTAATAATTTATTTAGTGAAATGAATAACATAGGAAATGAAGTAAGCATTTAGCTTCTTTTCCCTTTTATACCATTCCAAAACAGGGACCCTTTTCCCAGTTGGGGAGCTGGTGACATATTGACAAAAATCAAGTGCAGCAGATAAATAAAGCTGCTTAATTTAGTTTTCAAGAGAGAAAATGAAAAAGTGTTCAACTTGTCCACAGTTTTAATGCCTGAGAGTGCTTTCCCTTGGTGAGCCTTCCTATGTTTGCTGGCAATGAAGGTTTTGGTATTTGCAACTGTTTCATTTTTTTCTGCTAATCTGCAATGTAGATGATTCGATGCCAGAGCACGTTCTGAAACTGCTCGCAACACTACCCTCTATTTCCTGTCATTCAGCCAATTCTATATGCATGTTACTACCATCCCCTCTATTCCACGAGCTATAACTATGCTCACAAGTCTCTTGTCCAATACTGTATCAAATGGCTTTTAAATTTCCACAGAAACCACAACAACAGCATTGCCCTCAACAATGCTCTGTCTACTCCCCCAGAACTGAACAACCTGTCGGACAGAAAATAAACCTCAGGTGAAAAAAAATTGTGAAAATAATTAGGTAAATTCCTAATCTGTCTCTATGTCATTCTCCCCCTTTGCCACTGTGTCTCTTGCTTTCCCTCCTTTTCTACTCTCACCCCTCTTTCCCATTCCATCTCTCTGCTGCTCTTATCCTCTTCCCCTTTTCCAATCTCACTGTCTTCCTTTTTGACTTGATCATTTTCACAGTCACCTGTTCTCATTGTCTGTCACTCTTGTTTCCCAATTGCATTATCTCTCCTTTCTATGTCACTATCTCTCCTTTGCTCTCCCACTCTCAATCTGGGAAAGAAGGTACAGCCCCTTGTTTTCCTAATGGTGAAATAAAAGAATGGCTGATATTGTGTCCATCCTAGAGTATTCCTGGACCCCTAAACAAATCCAGATAAATGGAACAAACTTTATCTCTCAGTTAGACTTTCTGTCCGCTGTTGTCTCTTTGCAATGTGTTGACTTCATATTTCCAGGTTCAACTGGTTTCACGTTCAATTGTTGCTGAGTGCTGTATCCCTCAAGATCCCCCACCCCAACCCTGCTGGCTGTATCTGTCACCTCCACCTCACCTCTGTGCTACGTTGCCCAGCCCTCCTCTACCTTTGCTCACTGTATTACCAACCACCACCCCTCCCTCTTTCTGGCAGGATTGGACCAGCTACACGGTTTGTAACAAACCCAGAGTGTGTGGAAGTAACATAGCAGCCTTAAAGAATTAATAGTGAGCTAAATAGAAAAGATCAACATTTCTAGAGAGAACTGTCACACTGTAACCGGTTGATCAAATATATTACAAGATGTCAGTTGCAATTCCAGCAAAACTTAGTGGAACTGACAGGGCGCCTGATTGATTTGCTGCTGCCTTTACCCATGTACATTTACCCAGGATCTTGTTGAGGGCCTGTGAATGGGATTAAACTGGATTCAATCCACACACCAGAGGATTCCCATTCCTGAATAAGATCATGTCTGGTCTGTGACCTAAGGCCGTATACCTGTCTTTGTCCCTTATTCCTTAATACTTCAGAAAATCAAAATCAAAACTAATTTAGATTTAAAATGAGAAATGATCAATTGTCATTTGTGGAAGAAAGCTTCAAATTGCTATCACCCACTGTATGTAGAAGTTTATTCTGATTTCAATCCTGTGAGGCCTGACCCTAACGTTCAAAAATTAGGACCAGATTCCCCAACCAGTGAAAATAGTTTCTTTTAATATCTCAAAACCTTCGATCAAATCATTCCTTAATGGGTCATGATGAGTTAATAGCCATTGTGCTAATAGCAGGAGTGGATTATAAATGATGTCAGATCACATGGAACTGGAATCTGAGGGAATAGGCTTCATACAGAGTCCCGCTAAAGACTGTCTCTGTAAATGGGGTAAATGGTCAATAATTATTCATTGGTTTATACTAGCATCATTTCCAACCCTTGTCTGTCAGAAGTGCCCATAACCCAGTTGTGACATTTGTATACTTAAGATTCTAAATTCCTAGGAGTAAAACTCCATTTGTGCATTCGCTCCTTGCATTTTAATCCACAGAGTCCAATGATCATTTGCACTCCATTTCCTCCAAGCGCAAGATATTCTTTCTAGGGAATAACACTGACACATTGGGACAGGTAACTGAAGATTTGGTCGAAGAGTTAGGTTTTAGGGGTTATCTTCAAGGACAGAAGCAAAATGGAGACATAACACGGATGGGATTTTGGAGTTTAGGACCTAGTCAGCTGAAGGCATGACAGCCGTTGAAAGACCGATTTAAATCAGGGATGCGTGAAGTTCCAAGTTAGAGTTAAGCAGGGAAACAGGCAATGATACATAGGAGATGGTCTCAAACCTGCTTTGTAGCAAGTGTAAAAATAGCAGAGGAATCCACCTTTGCAAATAAAGTCCATACACCTAAATTATGATGTTATCTTGGTAATGTCAGTGGTAAATTTATCTGACTTTATCTGGATTTAACTTTAACCCAGAGTTCTCCAAATTATTCCAAAGGCATATGTCAGCTGGTTTTAATGATTTAAAAATACAACATCAGTGGAATCAGGAAGTAAGTCCAGAGTTCAGTCAGCCTAAAATTAAGTAAAATTGGGATTTCCAGCTTACATCTTACATCTTTCCCAATATAGCGTGACCAGAAATGGACGCAGTACTCCGGGTGAGGCCTCACCAATGTCCTGTACAACCTCAACATGACTTCCCAACTCCTATATTCAAAGGACTGAGCAATGAAGGGAGGCATACCAAACACCTTTTTAACTGCCCTGTCTACATATGACAGAAAGTTCAAAGAAATATATACCTGAACCGCTAGGTCCCTCTGTTCTCCAACACTACCGAGGCACTACCATTAATTGTATAAGTCCTGCCTCTGTTTGATGTACCAAAATGCAACACCTTGCATTTATCCAAATTGAATTCCATCTGCCATTTTTTAGCCAATCGACCCATTTGATCAAGATCCCTTTGTAATCTTAGACAACCTTCTTCACTGTCTACTATGCCACCAATTCTGGCGACATCCACAAACCTACTAACCATGCCTTCTATATTCTCATCCAAATCATTTATATAAAAGGCAAACAAAAGAGGACCCAGAACAGATCCCTGTGGAACACCGGGTAGGTCTCCAGTCCAAAAAGCAACCCTCAACCACCACACTCTGTTTCCTGCCATTAACCCAATTATGTATCCAATTAGCAAGCTCACCCTGAATCCCATGTGACCTAACTTTATAATTAGTCTACCATGCAGAACCTTATCAAAGGCTTTACTATAGTCCAAGTAATCAATATCTACTGCTCTGCCCTCATCAATCTTTTTGGTGACTTCCTCAAAAAAACCAATCAATTTTGAGAGATACGATTTTTCAATTGACTGAGTGAACCAAAGATTAAGCAATTGCAAGCAGAATAATGTGAGGCATGTATTTTATAACGGAATGTCACATGCCATGATGTCATGTCTTAATTTTACACTGCATGTCTGGAATGGGATTCATGCAATGATACAACACCTCTCCTATTTTGTTTAAAGAAAAGGGAACCTCTTCCAGTGAACATGTACAAGAATACATATAGATATTTTACGCGGAAGCTTTACAATAGTTTGAGCAATGTCTGCTATGGCAAGATTTGCAGCAGAATTGGATGGGAGTACAGCAAGCACATCTCAACATTGGGAGCAACTCACATCATCTTCGAAACCTAAAAAGTGTGAGTAGGCCATTCAGCCCTTTAAGCCTGCTCCACCATTCAGTATGATAAGGCTAATCCTCTAATCTCAATGCCTATTTCTCACTTTCTTCTTAATGCTTTTAGTATCTAAAAATATATCAATCTCTTCCTTGAATATACTCAGTGACATGACCTCCACATTTTACATGGTAGCTTATTCCACAAATTGACCACCCTCTGAATAAAGAAATTTCTATACATCTCAGTCCCAAACAGCCTACTCCATATCCTGAGACTGTGACCCGGAGTTCTAGATTCACCAACCAGGAGAAATATTCTCCCTGTATCCCTATTCGAATTTTATACTCTTCAATCTGATCCACTCTCAGTCTTCTAAACTCTAGTGGATAAAGTTCCAGATGAACTAATCTATCTTCGTAGGTCAGTCCTGCCATCCCCGATATCAGCTTAGTGCTCCTCCTCTGAACTCCCTCTATGACAAGTATCTGCTTTCTTGAATAGGAGGATCAAAATAATACTCCAGGTACTGTCTTACCAAGGCTCTACAAAATTGCAGTAAGACACCCCTACTTCTGAACTCAACTTTCTGCTCTGCACAATTGATGTGCTGAGTTTCTTGCTCAACAGCAGCAAGTTACCAATTAAAGGGGTGAAGGTTATTTTTTGTTAAACATCTCATTGACATCAAGAAAACTTGATATGGAAACTAGTGTGAATATCTGGTGAATTCAGCTCTGTGTTTGCTCCAAATGACCTCCACGTCGGACATCAGCATCGCAGGATACACTCCACGGGCATCAGCTACTTGCACCCCACATCCAAGGATACTTGACATCCAATATGTGCCAGCTTCTAACAGCCCTCATATCACATCACTGATCCAAATAAAGGACGCTTGTGCACTTTAACGCTGCATCGTGGACTGCATTCAACCATTATGTAGTGCTACTGCAAGAATATGCCCCCAGCACATAGACTGGACCTGGCTGCATCCCCTAGCTATTTGCTCAATATCACAGTGCACACTTACTCACACTGACCCAAACTGGAGGTTCACAGCCTCCCTGTCTTGCATTGCCTTTTTACACCTCCCCCATTACCATCAGCCAGAGATATGAGGTTCATATTACTTCTGTCTTCCTTTGGCATTTAGCACAGACACAATGACAGGGAGCTCATCATCATGGTCAGCAATCCTCAGTCAAGTCAAGGGGAATAGCCTTCACTCAGGGGTCCAGGCACAGTCAGTCAAGGACTGCATCCAGTACCAGTCCACGCACTTGGACCCAGTCAGTCAGCTCCTTGTGGGATGTGGTCAGAGTCAGGATACCCCTCCACACAAGGGCAAGAAACTGAACGTCAGGCAACCCACTATCCGCCTTAACCTTTTCTGCCCTATTGCGGGCTGTTGTCTTCCTGGAATGAGAGAGAGAGGCAGGTATTAGGGGAGATAAAGGTGGGTGGCACAGCTTTAACTTTCAGTGAGCAAGTATTCCAGGCAAGTGAGAAGACAGCACAGAAGGGATGAAGGGTTATTGGGGTGGGTGAAAGCAAAATAGAAAGACGTTTCAGAAATTAGAGGCATGAAGCAAGAGCCTTGGTGGAAGTTAATGTGAGTTAGAGAAAAGATGATGGTATTCACTCTGGCAAAGTGGAGAAGACCACTGATCTGCTTTCTACAGTGCTGATCATTGCTCCAGATAGCAACCTTGGCCAAGTTGGCATCATCTGGGATTGTAACCTCCACTCCTGGTCCTCAGGGAAGAGGGAGTCCTACCTCTGCAGGACCTCCAGATCCCTCTGTCTGCCATGTTGGAGTCAAATGTCAGGAACTGTGCGGGGCAGCTCCATCCTGACAACCCGTGCCCTGGTGAAGGATAAAAATAGTCACTGAGTAGGAAATTGTTTTGGAAATGGACCATGGTACGATGGGGCCAGAATCAGATTTGAAAGATGTCATAGGGATAGGGTAGGGAATTAATGCAGCAAGTTTGGTAAGCTCTGATCAGAGAGCTCACCAGGTCTCACAGCAAATAACACTCCAAAAAAAAACCAAAACCTAACACAACTCAGACTTACTGAAAAAAATACGAAGATTCAGCTCACTATCTCTCCATATTAAGGTAACACTTTGCTCACGTAAGACATGATTAGATCAAGTCATAATATAGTTAAGATGACCTAGCTATGTACCTTCACTCTGCGGATTGCTGCCTACCATCACTGATTAATGTGCATCATTTGCTGCAGGCATGTTGTTCATCTGGCACTAACATAATAATTTCAATATCAAATGTTTCTTCCCATGTGCCTTATAATTAATTGTATTGTTGCGATTACTTCTAATGATTGACCATAAAAGTCTCAAGTACAGGTTTACTGTCATTTACTCAATAGTATGCAGGGAGATTCTATTCTAGACTAACTAGAACAGAACTCTGGTAAATACAAAAAAAAATCATCACTTTTATACACCTTTATACCTAACACAACTCAGGTTCAGCCACATTTAGAGAACTGCGTACAGTTCTGGTCGCCACATTACCAAAAGGATGCGGATGCTTTGGAGAGGGTGCAGAGGAGGTTCACTAGGATGTTGCCTGGTATGGAGGGTGCTAGCAATGAAGAGAGGTTGAGTAGACTAGGATTATTTTCATTAGAAAGACGGAGATTGAGGGGGAACCTGATTGAGGTCTACAAAATCATGAGGGGTATAGACACGGTGGATAGCAAGAAGCTTTTTCCCAGAGTGGGGGACTCAATTACTAGGGGTCATGAGTTCAAAGTGAGAGGAGGAAAGTTTACGGGAGATATGCGTGGAAAGTTCTTTACGCAGAGGGTGGTGGGTGCCTGGAACACGTTGCCAGCGGAGGTGGTAGACGCAGACACGTTAGTGTCTTTTAAGATGTATCTGGACAGGTACATGGATGGACAGGGAGCAAAGGGATACAGACCCTTAGAAAATAGATGACAGGTTTAGACAGAGGATCTCGATCGGCACAGGCTTGGAGGGCTGAAGGGCCTGTTCCTGTGCTGTAATTTTCTTTGTTCTTTGTTTTTGTTCTTTAATTAGATGTGTAAATTCCATTATTCAAATTCTAACCTTGATAGTACATTATCGTCCAATAAATAGATACTGAGCAAACAGCCAGGAGGTGCAGCCTGGTCCAGTCTATGAGCTGGGTGGGTATTCTTGCAGGAGCACTACATAATGGTTGCAGTGTAGCCCAAGGTGTAGCATTAAAGTGCACTAGCATCCTTTACTTGGATCAGAGGTGTGCTATGAGGGCTGTTCGAAGCTGGCATATATTGGATGCCAAGTGTCCTTGGACATGGGGTGCAAGTAGCTGATGCCCATGGAGTGCATCTGGAGATGTTGGTGTCCAACATGGAGGTCGTTTGGAGCAATCCTAAGTATGTATCTTCATTCACCCAAGCAAGATGATATTTAATCTTACCCAAGCACGGTTCCAACCAGTACTATTTGCTCTATTCTTTATCTGTTTACCCTAATCTCCTCATTCTATCTTCTAATCAGTAATTATAATCTTTGGAAGGTTCCTGCCTTTGTTGACCCTAATAGTGTATAGGGTTGGTTTGGAGAATTCTGTTATTTTATCGTACGCATAGAAATTCCTACATAAGCCTTATAGTCTAACACTTGGAATATGCAGTTTGGATATGCCACATATATTTTCACAGGACTTAACCATTGTTTATTGGAATGTTGCGTAACCTGGACTGAACACAACAATGTAGTATCATGCCATGAAACAATGCATTCGTTTGACATTTTTCAACTCTTCAACTTTATAACGGTTTAAGTTGGGATAGCTGTCTGCACGGTCATTTATCAAGCTTTAATACTATTTTCTCTCATTTTCCCAACAACGATTCAAAGGACATTGATAGGGCAGTGAGTGTGTGGTAAGGAAGAACTGTGTGAATCTGCCTTCCATACAAGAACTGTGAGGATAAGCTGTTGCCTTGAACTTATCATTGCTATCCTAAAATCTTGGCAACTCACTCCTCTTAACGATCATGGATTTTACTGTATAAACAGTGTAATCTGTGAGACCATTAGACTGAAGGCATTGAGAAGAAGTAGTACTATGTCAGACAGCTCCATTTCCTGCATATTCTTGGAATGATGCACTCAGGTACCGTGGACTGTTGTCAGAGACAATTTGTCAAAGAACACCAAACATACCAAGAATGATAGCTAATGTGTCAAAAACTGTTCCACCAGTGGTATTTTTGATTAGTCTCACAAAAGAGAATTTAATTTAATGAAACAGTCAGTGACCAGAATGCAATTGTGTTCTTGGAGATGGAGAATCATTTACACTTGGGTGGCACGGTGGCTTAGTGGTTAGGATGGCTGCTTCACAGTGTCAGGTACTCGGGTTCGACTGTAGCCTTGGGCAACTGTCTGCGTGGAGCTTGCACTGCATCCACGTGGGTTTCCTCCCACAGTCCAAAGATGTGCAGGCCAGGTGGATTAGCCATAAGAAATGCAGGGTTACATGGATAGGGTAGAGCATTGGGTCTGAGTGGGAAGCTCTTCAGAAGATTGGTGTGGACTTGATGGGCCAAATGGCCTGCTTCCACACTGTAGAGATTCTATCAATTGCCATTGTGTGGAATAAGAGGTTCTTTCAATTGTTGTGTTTGAGGAAGCTGACTTGTTTTAAATGAATTGGTCATTATCTTTTTTGATACCAGGCGAAAAGGTAGATTCACGTACCAACTTCTCCTATTTTCTGCATCCATAACCTACATGGTCATGGTCTGGCATGTCATGAAGTAGAACTTATGGAATTAGGACACATTTCCCTTTGAAAATTACATTCATGAAGAATCCTAGTTAGTCGCTAGATGACTAAAAGGAATGCACTATCTTGGTGACCTTTTGAATGAGTTCAGACCACCAAAGGTGGTCTTTTTACACTATTGCAGCTTGTCATCATCTGACATAACTTGCTGAATTGCTCTTCTTGGCTATGGCTAAAATGTGAAATTAATGTTGAAATTATCCTCTAACTCAGATTCAGTAACATTCATTTGTAGGTCTAAAGGAATATCTTTGTTCTTAGTGGGATATGAAAGTCAATGAAGAGCATCAGAAACAGTCATTTGTGAACCTGGTACGTTTTGTACTTCTAAATCATACCCCTGAGTCTTCACAAATTCGCTGGCATTATGGAGGCTCACGAGTGGTTTTTGACAGCTCATTTCCTATGATTTATGGTCCATATGAACAGTAAAACGCTTAAGGAATACGTATATGTGAAACCATTGTGTTCTGAAAATTGCAGCATGAGTTTTTCTCTCTATTGTGGCATGGCTTGAATTGTCTGAAGGATCTTGGCCACAACAGACTTGTCATCCTGTAATAGACATGTTCTGATTCCTTTCTGGGATGCTTTGACTTCCATTATAATAAGCTTGCAGGAAACATGATATTGAACAAAACAATTCTAGGGCTCAACAAATTTGAGCAAACCTCACAATAAATAGCACGGCTGAAATATGGAATATTCTGCCACCTAGTGTAAAAAATGTAGATTCAGTCACTTACTCTTACTGAAAATTCAAATTAAATAAACAAAATCAAACAGAAAAAGTAGAATGAATGGTGATATTCAGGTAAATTAGCATTTAATAAAATGGCAAAAGGGAAAGATTGGAAGCCAAATACAAAAGCACCCAAGAATGAAATTAAAAGTCGACATAAGATAAAAATTAAGCCAGTTTTTGCATAATGTTTTGTTCATTCGCCGGCTGGGCCAGTATTATTGTCCATCCCTAGTTGTCCTTTAGACGGTGGTGGTGAGCTGCCTTCTTGAACTGCTGCAGTCCACCTGCTGTGGGCTAACCCACAATGCAATGAGGGAGGGAATTTCAGGATTTTGACCCAGCAACAGTGAAGGAACGGCGATATATTTCCAAGTCAGGCTGGTGAGTGACTTGGAGGGAACTTGCAGGTAGTAGTGTTCCCATGTATCTGCTGCCCTTGTCCTTCTAGATGGAAGTGTCGCGGGTTTCGAAGCTACTGATTAAGGATCTTTGGTGAATTTCCTGTATTTTGTAGATAGTACATGCTGCTGGTGGAGGAGTAATTTTTTAAACTTACCCATGGGATATGGGCGTCATGACTGGCCAGAATTTATTGCCTGTCCTAAGACTCTCTTGAACTGAGTGTCTTGGTAAACCATTTCAGTGGACACTTGACAGTCAACATCATTGATGTGGGTCGGGAGTCAGATATAGGCCAGGCCAGATGAAGGACATTAGTGAACCGATAACTGGCACAGTCATCAGTTGATTTTTACTTCCGGATTTTTTTAAAAAATGAATTCTGCTGTGGTGGGATTCACAGCCAAGTCCCCAGAACATTACCTTAGTTTCTGGATTAATAGTTCAGCGATAACACCAACAGGCCATTGCCTAAGGATGTTTGTGGACCTCATCAAGCAGGATGTTTTGTCCTTGATGTGTCAAGCTTTTCGAGATTTGTTACAGCAGCAATCATCCGGGCAAATGGAATATTCCATCACACTCCTGATGTGCTTTGTAGATGATGGATAGGCTTTGGAGAGTCAAGAGGTGAGTTACTCGCCCCAGTATTCCAAGCATCTGACCTGCTCTTGTAGTCATTGTGTTTATGGGGTCAGCCCTGCTGAGCTTCTGGTCATTGAATTCCCACTATCAACATCTTGAGGGTTACCATTGATAGTAACACCACTGAATGTCAAAGGGTGGTATTTAGAATGTCTCCTATTGGAGATGGTCATTGCCTATTGTGCAGTGTGAATATTTTCAATTTTATTGACAGCATAGTTACGTAATTGTGAATTAATGGTATATTTAAAAAGATATGGAATATGTTTCTGATGAAAGAAGACCTGAAAGGACTTATTAAAACCTCATCTTCCCCAACTATACTTATAGTCCTATTTTCGCTGAGGTTAAAGGTAAAAGTGGAGGGATTGTATGATCAACACAAAAATAATGACAGGGATTATAAAACCCCTTTCTCTACATTGAGATTATACAGGAATTACACATTACAAATAATTGAAATGCACATTATCAGAACAATTGTGATTAGCACAATGTCTACCATGGAGAAATCTGAAAACTAAATGGATAATATTTTTGGCTTTTATTATTCATTTTCCCTTTTTATGTAGGCTGTTAACTTTGAGAATAGGCAAGGTAGTAGGCTATATAAAGCAAAATATATTGCTGTATAATATGGTGATTTCCCACTTAAATGAGAAAGCAACCCCCCGCAATCAAACACCCCCACCACCTCACAAAGCACTGCCTGATCGTCCCAGCAATCCCAAACCCACACCTGGGAGGCGATAGCCAAGTGATATTATCGCTGGACTGTTAATCCAGAGACTCAGATAATGTTTTGGGGGCTCAGGTTCGAATCCCGCCATGGCAGATGGTGAAATTTGAATTCAATAAATATCGGGAATTATGAATCTAATGATGACCGTGAATCCATTGTTGATTGTTGGGAAAAACCCATCTGGTTCACTAATTTGCTTTAGGGAAGCAAGCTGCATCCTTTCCTGGCCTGGCCTACATCTGACTCCAGACTGACAGCAATGTGGTTGACTCTTAACTGCCTTCTGGGCAATTAGGGATGGGCCATAAATGCTGCCTAGCCAGTGACAACCTCATCCCATGAATGAATGAAAAAAAACATAACTGCACTCCAGGTTGCAGGTCTGAATCCAAGTGCAGTCCCATCGTCACCACCACACCAGGGCTGCTGCTGGGACTGAAGAGCTGCTGGGCCAAGACATCCTGCCTTAAAGGGACAGAAGCCGCAACTTCAAGCAAGTTGCCTAAAGCACATACATTCATATCTTCTAGGCGGGCAGAAGCCAGCTCATTGATGGCTACTGTCTGTGGATGAAATTCTAGCCACCATGACTTCTCTCTTTGCTGGATGTCTCCCAAGCCATCATTTGGACCTCCGCTGAAACTACAGTCTTCTAAAACAGCTTGATTTTCCACATTAGGCAACTCATAAAGGTAAATATTTCTCCAGAAACCGCCCAGCAGCAACAGAGATAGTGACCTCCAACCATCAAAATCATGCAGTAAGGAACCTGGCTCTCAGAATTGGAAGACAACTGCTCTTGAGGACCACCATAAGTGATGGTGCAGGGTAGAGCTGACTAGCAGGATTCCATTGAGGTTGGGAGAGATGAACAGCAATTTTGGTGAGTATGGAGACTTCAAATGCAAAGAATCCTGGAAAACCTCAGGACAGGTGGCAAAGCATAAGAACACAAGCTCCAGAAAGGCTGGTTATTGCTCCACCATGTGAGATAAAGCAGGTCTCTGGAACCAAATCTTAGTGGATAAATTCCAGACAGAATACGTGCAAGCATTTCAAAGTGTTTGATTTTATTTTTAGAAGGTGTTGTGTTAAAAATTACACATTTCCAAACTACTTTTCTGGTTGATTTGGTACGGATTTGTAATTTGCTGTTTAATTCTCATGCATGTTAGATGAAAAGCCTGATTGCATAGACTGACAACAGCAAAAGGAGAAACACAACATAAAACATTACACTTCAAAAAGTTGCAGGGCGATAGAGACTGACCCACATCTCCTGTTGGAATTTGCCTTTATAAAGGAAGTCCGGAGAAAGATGAAGTGGCATTTGTTGAGGTTCATCCCTGACTAGCTACATGATGCAGGACTCTGTGCTCCACGGTCTGTTCCCCAGGACTCATACCAGGGCAAACATCTATGCACCTGGAGGACCATCAACTCGGTCACACACTAAATCTTGGGGTAGCTGCTGCCAAGGCACTGTGGGAAAAGACCACTGTCTAAGGTCTTTCTGCAAAAGTTAAATCAGGATCTGTTCGGTCTGATACCTCAAATATACATAAATATACTTTTGTACAAAAAAAGAGTTGCCTTAGGTTTGTTGTTTAGGTAGAGTCACACTCTAGTGGTTGTTTGTTACACCACAGAACAGAATTGCTTTAGGGACTATGTACATAAAGATAGTTTTATATTTTTGAAATAAAAAGAACTGAACTAACAGAGCAGAGGCAACGGTGTATATCAAAACGTGAAATACTCACAAAAACAGTACTTCAGAAACCTTCCCAGTTACTCTGAAATCAGAGCACAAAACGAAACCTTTTAGCAGATTGTGCCTTTGCAGGATTGTTGAAAAATCAAACGAATTAATCCAACTCCCCTGCTCTTCCCCATAGTGGTAGGAATTTTACTTCTCAAGTATATATCCAATTAGCTAAATTACAATTATATCTGATTCTACCACTCTCTTGGGTAATACATGTCAGAGCATAATTACTTGCTACATTAAAAAAATCACTGCTGCCATCTCTTCCAGTCGTTTGCTAAATACAACACCTTAAATGCATATCCTCTGAACATGAATCCTCCTGCTATAGAAACTAGCATTCTCCCTAGCATTCTACTTCCTTCAGGATTTGAAGGTCCCCATCAGCTCCCATCCTGAGCAATTTTTTTGCTGAAAGAATAACAAGCCCGATTTCTCCAGTATGTCCACACTACAACTGGAAACTTCTGGCTTTCCAAATTAAGTTTCTTATCCCTGGTACCGGTCTAGTAAAGAGAATCACCAAACTAATCCCCCAATTAAACTGTTAAATTTAAAGCAGAATTAAAAAGCATGAGAATCTGAAATTTTGCCAAAATTAGACTCTGCAAATAACTATAAAGATGGGAAGGATAACCTTGAGACAGACAACTACCTGCACTACAGATCAACATCGAAAAATAATCAATATTCAACCCTCAGAATTCTAGGCAATGAACACTTGACAAAGAAAATCATTTCTTTGCTGTTTACAAGTAGGCAAAGACGTTACTTAAAGCAACATGACACATGAAAAAGCACACTGGAATAACTATGTTTTGACTGCAGAGTTAGGATGCACCAGGATCACCTCTGAAACTAGAGAGATTTAGATAAAGATGCATCCACTTACTGCAAAGTCTTAGTGATCCTGTGATATTTCTGTTTGAATATTTCATTAATTTCCAGGTGAACTTTACGATGTGAAAACTTAAAGTAGAATTACAATGTTATGACTGTCTTAGGTGAAAATATGGCCAACACTCCTTGTTAAGTGGGCCAGGCAGCATCAGAGGAGCAGGAAAGCTGACGTTTCGGGTCAGGACACTTCATTTTCTGAAGAAGGTTCCCAACCCAAAACGTCAGCTTTCCTGCTCCTCTGATGCTGCCTGGCCTGCTGTGTTCCTCCAGCTCCACATTGTGTTATCTCTGACTCCAGTATCGGCAGTTCTTACTAACTCCTTGTTAAGTGGAGGTTTTACTGTAGACTGTATAGATCAGTTATATTTACTCAGTGGAATTTTCTTTAATTACCTATAATTACGCTATGCTTTATGATATTGTAGTTGTTACTATAATGTAATCTAAAATTGATTCTTAGAGTCAACATCCTTAAATGCTTATTAAAAGGTCGCAGTTTCACACTAATTTCCTCAAGGACCAAAGCAATATACTACTCTAGAATTTTTAAATTAGGATTCGATGCGCTGTTCTGGCTAATGGAGCTGTTTCTATGATGATATATCTGTAGATATATTATAATCTTGAGATAATTTTGCTAGTCTGAAAATGCCTAAGGAGGAGGACATTTAATTATTAGAACAAGTCAATAGGTAGTAATGCTGTCTAAGTTTCTTTAATGACCAGAAATCTCTCCTAATTGAGGTTATAGCCTAAAAGTAAGTTCAACAATAGATTCATCTTACCAAGAACAAGAACAAAGGACAAAGAAAATTACAGTACAGGAACAGGCCCTTTGGCCCTCCAAGCCTGCACCAACATGCTGCCCCTCACAACGAAAACCACCTACCCTTCCGGGAACCATATCCCTCTATTCCCATTCTATTCATGTATTTGTCAAGATGCCCTTTAAAGGTCACTATAGTACTTGCTTCCACTATCTCCCATGGCAGCAAGTTCCAGGCACCCACCACCCTCTGTGTAAAAAACTTGCCTTGTACATCACCTTTAAACCTTGTCCCTCACACCTTAAACCAAAGGCCCCTGGTAATTGACTCTTCCACCCTGGGAGAAAGCTTCTGACTGTCCAGACTGTCCAAGCCCTTCATAATCTTGTAGACCTCTGTCAGGTCCTCCCTCAACCTCCATCATTCCAGTGAAAACAACCCAGGTTTCTCCAATCTCTCCTCATAGTTAATGCCCTCCATAACAGGCAACATCCTGGTAAATCTTTTCTGTGCCCTCTCCAAAGTCACCAAGTCCTCCAGGTAGTGTGGTGACCAGAACTGAACACAATATTCCAAATGCGGCCTCACTAAGGTTCTAAAAAGCTGCAACATCACCTCAGTTTAAAAATTACCTGAGGTTAAAAATTGTTCTTTGTTTTTTGTTCTTTTAGAACATAAGAACTAGGTGCAGGAGTAGGCCATCTGGCCCCTCAAGCCTGCCCCGCCATTCAGCAGGATCATGGCTGATCTTTTTGAGACTCAGCTCCACTTACCTGCGCACTCACCATAACCCTTAATTCCTTTACTGTTCAAAAATTTATCCAGCCTTGCCTTAAAAACATTCAGCGAGGTAGCTTCAACCGCTTCACTAGGCAGGGAATTCCACAGATTCACAACCCTTTAGGAGAAGAAGTTCCCCTTGACCTCAGTCCTACATCTGCTTCCCTTTATTTTGAGGCTATGCCCCCTAGTCCTAGTTTCACCTGCTAGTGGAAATAACCTCCCTGCCTCCACCTTATCTATTCCCTTCATAATCTTATATGTTTCTATAAGATTTCCCCTCATTCTTCTGAATTCCAATGAGTATAATCCCAGCCTACTCAGTCTCTCCTCATAATCCAACCCTCTCAACTCTGGAATCAACCGAGTGAATCTCCTCTGCACCCCCTCCAGTGCTGGTATATCCCTTCTCAACTAAGGAGACCAAAACTGCACACAGTACTCCAGGTGTGGCCTCGCCAGGAATCTATACAGCTGCAGCATAACCTCCCTGTTTTTAAACTCCATCCCTCGAGCGATGACAGACAAAATTCCATTTGCCCTTTTAATTACCTGCTGCACCTGCAATCCTACTTTTAGCGATTCTTGCACAAGGACACCCAAGTCCCTCTGCACAGCAGCGTGCTGCAATTTTTTACCATTTAAAACATAGTCCATTTTGCTGTTATTCCTACCAAAATGGATGACCTCACACTTATCAACATTGTACTCCATCTGCCAGACCTTTGCCCACTCACTTAGACTATCTATATCCCTCTGTAGACTTTCTTCTGCACACTTTGCTCTACCATTCATCTTAGGGTCATCTGCAAATTTTGACACACCACACTTAGTCCCCAACTCTGAATCATTTATTTTAAATGATACAAAGGTGAACTCTTCTGGATAAGTAATCCATCACGCTGGGTGGACTAGCTCCAATAGACCTTGCATTCATCTGACAAAATCACCCTCTTAACCAGCAACATCCAGAAAGGCAAAACTAACCCAGGTTTCTTTTCACTTCTAACACTGTCACTTTAAAACCCCTTCCCCACACTCTTACTCCCATTATCACTGCAAATTGTTCAATATATCCTTGTCAATAAAAGAAACAGAGAATTCATTGAGTTCCTTTGTCATTCTTCCCCTCCTTTCTGCACATCACAACCTCCGTCAGTCCCCGCTGCCTTCCTACAAACCAAACTTTCGCCAATTGGTCTTACAAATCACAAGTGCTACAGCACAGAACATTATCAATTAGATTCCTTCAAAGAGCAGTGAAACTGCAGAGAAGCCATTCACACCAAAAACACATTATGCATGTCAACCACCGCTTAGTTGGAGGTCAATATTATCTTGAAATCAGAAAAATGAGAGTTCAATCTACTTTCAGGAACTTGAACACAATTAACACTTTGTGCAATGAAGGAATGCATGTGCTGTTGAAGGTGCTACTTAAAAGAGAAAAATTTCATTGAAATCCATCATCCCTGATGGTTTATTTAAGAAACAATCATATAGCACCATTAAGAACAGCAAGAGTTGTACTCCATCAAAACAAACTAGTTGGTCATTAATCTAACAGTTTGTGGGATCTTGCTATGCACAAGTTGGCTCCTGCATTTGTTTCCAGAATGTTAGCAACATTTTAATAGTAATGAATTGGCTGTAAAGTGCTTTGAGGTGTCCCAAAAATGTGAAAGTTTCCATATAAATTTTACACACGCTCTTTTTCTCCCAATATATGTTTACACTACATTCATCGTCTAAACTCCTTAAATATTACATTTTAAACATTTAAACTGAAGAATATTCCTTATCTTTCCTTTTTTTTTCTGAAGTTCTACATATTCTCCAACTCTACCATTCAATTCACTTTCTTCTCTGTGGTGGATTCATTTTGTTATAGTCATAACTCAGTGATTATGGCTTTCGTTGTGTAATCAGTCTGGCTTTATAATGGTTGCAGCTAGGATATCTGTTGCTCCTAATCTTGATATTACACCTTAATATAAAGTTAAGATGAGTTTGCAGAGGTTCACTGACTACCAGCCCAATTGGTTACTTTGTCGTGTTGTGGAGTCCATGGACCATATATAGGATATAGGTTGTGGGTGACTGAACCTCCTTTCCAGTTATTTTAAAAATTTTTGTTCTTTTCTTTTGGTTTCACTTCAGCCCTACACTCCTGCTCATTGGGCATCTGGTGTGGAGGGGTGTGGGCCTCCTATTGCATTTGCTCCTGGGCCTGGCCAGCCTGGCTATAAGGCAGGTCCAAGTAGCAGGCTGTAGAGGAGGTCATATCTGCTGATTGTCTGCCCCTCTTCTGCGTGTCCAGGTGACCTTGGAGAGGACTGTGTCCATAAATGTTTTTGATGCCTTCAGAGAGAGGCGGACACTGGGGATACACTGCTTTGTCAGAAAACAACATGAGTTTTTCTAGCCTCTCCTTATAGCTCATATCCTCTAATCCAGGCAACATCCTGGTAAACCTCTTCTGCACTCTTTCCAAAGCCTCCACATCCTTCCTGTAATGTGATGTTATAGCATCTCTGGCCAGGCTGAAAAGAAAATATATAAAGTAAAAATGAAGTTGGTTTCATTTCAAAGTTTGGAAGAAAGATGGTTTTGGGAGTGAGAGCTTTGGTATGTTAGGAAGGTACATTTAATAATTACCGTTCATGGTTATCATTGATCCCATTATCCAAATTACAATAAAATGTATCAGAGATAATAGGAACTGCAGATGCTGGAGAATCCGAGATAACAAGGTGTAGAGCTGGATGAACACAGCAGGCCAAGAAGCATCATAGGAGCAGGAAAGCTTGACGTTTCGGGCCTAGACCCTTCATCAGAAATTGGGGAGGGGAAGAGGGTTCTGAAATAAATAGGGAGAGAGGGGGAGGCGGATAGAAGATGGATAGAGGAGAGGATAGGTGGAGAGGAGACAGACAAGTCAAAGAGGTGGGGATGGAGCCAGTAAAGGTGAGTGTAAGTGGGGAGGTAGGGAGGAGATAGGTCAGTCCAGGGAGGACAGACAGGTCAAGGGGGCAGGATGAGGTTAGTAGGTAGGAGATGGGGGTGAGGCTTGAGGTCGGAGGAGGGGATAGGTGAGAGGAAGAACAGGTTAGGGAGGTGGGGACGAGTTGGGCTGCTTTTGGGATGCAGTAGAGGGAGGGGAGATTTTGAGGCTTGTGAAATCCACATTGATACCATTGGGCTGCAGGGTTCCCAAGCTGAATATGAGCTGCTGTTCCTGCAGCCTTCGGGTGGCATCATTGTGGCACTGCAGGAGGCCCAGGATGGACATGTCGTCTGTGGAATGGGAGGGGGAGTTGAAATGGTTCGCGACTGGGAGGTGCAGTTGTTTATTGCGAACCGAGCGCAGGTGTTCTGCAAAACGTTCCCCAACCCTCCGTGTGGTTTCCCCGACGTAGAGGAGGCCATGAAGGGTACAGCGGATGCAGTATACCACATTGGCAGATGTGCAGGTGAACATCTGCTTGATGTGGAAAGTCTTCTTGGGGCCTGGGAAGGGGGTGAGGGGGGAGGTGTAGGGGCAGGTGTAGCACTTCCTGCAGTTGCAGGGAAAAGTGCCGGGTGTAGTGGGGCTGGAGGGGAGTGTGGAGCGGACAAGGGAGTCACAGAGAGAGTGGTCCCTCCGGAAAGCAGACAAGGGTGGGGAGGGAAAAATGTCTTTGGTGGTGGGGTCGGATTGCAGATGGGGGAAGTGTCGGAGAATGATGTGTTAGATCCGGAGGTTGGTGGGGTGGTACGTGAGGACGAGGGGGATTTTTTTTTGGTTGTTATTGCGGGGACAGGGTGTGACGGATGAGTTGTGGGAAATGCAGGAGACACGGTCGAGGGCGTTCTCGACCACTGCGGGGGGGGAGGTTGTGGTCCTTGAAGAACGAAGACACCTGAGATGTCTGGGAGTGGAATGCCTCATCCTGGGAGCAGATGCAGCAGAGGCGAAGGAATTGGGAATAGGGGATGGCATTTTTGCAGGAAGGTGGGTGGGAGGAGGTGTATTCTAGGTAGCTGTGGGAGTCAGTGGGCTTGAAATGGATATCAGTTTCCAGGTGGTTACCCAAGATGGAGACAGAGAAGTCCAGGAAGGTGAGAGAGGTGTTAGAGATGGTCCAGGTGAACATAAGGTTGGGGTGGAAGGTGTTGGTGAAGTGGATGAACTGTTCGAGCTCCTTGTGGGAGCACGAGGCTACGCCGATACAGTCATCAATGTAACAGAGGTAGAGGTGGGGTTTAGGGCCAGTGTAGGTACGGGAGAGGGATTGTTCCACGTAACCTACAAAGAGGCAGGTGTAGCTTGGGCCCATGCGGGTACCCATGGCCACCCCCTTTGTCCGTAGGAAGTGGGAGGAATTGAAAGAGAAGTTGTTGAGGGTGAGGACGAGTTCGGCTAAGCGGATGAGGGTGTCAGTGGAGGGGGATTGGTCAGGCCTGCGGGACAGGAAGAAACGGAGGGCCTTTAGGCCATCTGCATGGGGAATGCAGGTGTATAGGGACTGGACATCCATGGTAAAAATGAGGTGTTGGGGACCGGGGAATTGGAAGTTCTGGAGGAGGTGGAGGGCGTGGGTGGTGTCACGGACGTAGGTAGGGAGTTCCTGAACCAAGGGGGAGAAAATGGAGTCGAGATAGGTGGAGATAAGTTCGGTGGGGCAGGAGCAGGCGGAGACAATGGGTCGACCAGGGCAGTCAGGTTTGCGGATTTTGGGAAGGAGATAGAAGCGTGCGGTGCGAGGTTGGGGAACGATGAGGTTGGAGGCTGTGAGTGGGACCTATGATGCTGCGTGGCCTGTTGTATTCATCCAGCTCTACACCTTGTTATCTACTTTACATTTTATGACTGCAGATTCCTGAAGAGCTGCAGCTGGCCAAATTCTAATGAATCACTTCTGCAAAGAATGTCAGGTGAAATTAATTCTTTGTTGAGCAGTCAGTTTAATTTTTTAACTAAATTTGATACTTAAAAGATCAAACAAGGTGTGATCTTTCCAAAATTTACTTTGATATATTGCTTTAACTTTGTCTCCATTTTCCATAGGTATGCTTAGAATTATTCAAATATAGGCAATTCTTATATTTCCACAGCGGCAGCCAAATGTACCCCTCATTTTCAAAATATAAGTAAAAAGATGGCGAGGAAATTTCAGGTGGAAGCAGGCCGTCTTTTGTGATGAAATGATTGAGAGGTGAAAACTGAGGTTGATGTAAAAATGTATAGCCAATTAGCTCAGCGCACAAAGGGGTGGAACCTGCAAATGTTCTGGCCTGCAATGGCCAATTACTCACATTAAAAAGTGGCAGAAGTAGAGATTAAAATGCAGAACTAGTGATAAATTAAACTTTCAAATTTTACAATCAGTCCGCAGCATGGTTTCCAGTTTCAAAGATATTTCCACTAGATGGTGCTACGTGCACAAGACAAAAGCAAAATAGAACAAAGTCTTAGAAATGAGGGCAGTGCTTCCAAACTATTTTTCGTTATGTCCCCATTTTAACATGTGAAAACCTATAACGATACCAAGAAATACTAAATTGCAATAAAGCAGCACTGATTCATTCAGTGCATGATTGTTAGACTTTGCATATTATAGAGCAACATATAGTAAGTACATCGTAATACATTGGGTTCTGAAGAAGGGTCATTGGATTCAAAATGCTAACTTTGTTTCCCTCTCTAGAGATTCTGCTGAGTTTTTCAATTAGCAAAAGTGCTAACTGGCCCAGTAGTGACTTTGGCACTGCATTAGCAAGTGCTGGGTGCAATGTAGAGGCAAGGCTTCATGAAGAGTGAATAGAGTGTGGGACAGCCTGCCAGATGCAGCACCAGACCAATCTGAAACTGAGGTGACAATCTGGCAGAGCGATAGGAATACTTACATGTCAAACAGGGTAATCTGCATGGGATAGACAGGGCCACAACCAACAAATCAGGTCAAAGTTCTGCAGTCCTGCCACAGTTAAACAACTAACAGGAGGAGGAGGCTCCACAAATAGCTGAGATAACAAGGTGTGGAGCTGGATGAACACAGCAAGCCAAGTAGCATCATAGGAGCAGTAAAGCTTGATGTTTCGGGCCTAGACCCTTCATCAGAAATGGGGGAGGGGAAGAGGGTTCTGAAATAAATAGGGAGAGAGGGGGAGGCGGATAGAAGATGGATAGAGGAGAAGATAGGTGGAGAGGAGACAGACAAGTCAAAGAGGCGTGGATGGAGCCAGTGAAGGTGAGTGTAGGTGGGGAGGTAGGGAGGAGATAGGTCAGTCCAGGTAGGACGGACAGGTCAAGCGGGCAGGATGCAAATAGCTTAATCCTCAATGATGGGGGAATTTAGTACATTAGTGTGAAAGACCAAGCTGAAACAGTTGCACTCACCTTTAGCTGAAAGTGCCAAATGGCTTGGCATCCTCCTGAGATCCCCAGTAGCACAGATGGCAATCTTAACCGATTCTACTCACAGGAATAAGGAATAAGAGAATGACCGGAGAAAGAGCAGGGCCGATCAAGGATTGTAGAGGGAATTTGTGCACAGAGCCTAAAGTGATAGGACAGGTCCTTAATGAATACTTTTCTTCCGTATTCACAACTGAGAGAGACCTAGTTGTAGAGGAGGACAGTGTGAAACAGGCAAGTAGGCTAGAGGAGGTTGATGTTAGTAAAGAAGATGTGCTAGGAATTTTGAGGAAGTTGAAGATAGATAAGTCCCCCGGGCCTGATGGGATTTATCCAAGGATTCTATGGGAATTAAGGGAAGAGATCGCAGGGCCTTTGGCGATGATCTTTTCGTCCTCACTGTCCATGGGCATAGTGCCGGAAGATTGGAGAGAGGCAAATGTCATTCCCTTGTTCAAAAAAGGGAATAGGGATAACCCCGGAAATTAACAGCCAGTTAGTCTGACGTCAGTGGTGGGCAAATTATTGGAAAGGGCTCTGAGAGATAGGATTTATGATCATTTCGAAAGGCACAGTTTGATTAGTGATAGTCAGCATGGATTTGTGAGGGGTAGATCATGCCTCACAAAGGTTATTGAATTCTTTGGTGAGGTGACCAAACACGTGGATGAAGGTAGAGCAGTGGATGTGGTATACATGGATTTAAGTAAGGTGTTTGATAAGGTTCTCCATGGTAGGCTCATGCAGAAGATAAGGAGGCATGGGATAGGGGGAAACGTGGCAGACTGGATTCAGAATTGGCTGACCCTTAGAAGACAAAGGGTGGTAGTGGACAGAAATTATTTAACCTGCCCCACAACACATTTCCAGGCAGTGATTTCCATATCTTAACTCCATGCTATGTGAAAAAGATTTTCTCTCACCTCCTGTTTGCTTCCTTTGCAAAGCACTGAAATTGGGGTCTCTAGTTCTCAACCTGTTTGAGTGGAAACAGTTTCTCCCCAACTACTCTGTCCGGACCCTTCATGATTTTGGAAATTTCTCCCATGTCTCCTCTTAGCCTCTCCTCTCCAAGGAAAATGGTCCCAAGCCTCTCCAAACTCTCCAAACGCCATAACTGAAGTCTCTCATTCTTAAAATCAGTGTTGTAAAGGTCTTCTGCACTCTCCAATGCAATCACATCCTTCCTGAATTATGGCACCCAGAACTGTACACAATGCCCCAATTGAGGTCTAACAAGTGTTTTGGAAAAATTCATCATAACCTCTTTGATCTTGTACTCGATGCCCCCATTTATGAAACCTTGAATACAGTCTGCTCTATTAGAGCTCTGTCTACCTGCCCTGTCACCTTTAATGACTCCTGGACACAACCATCCAGGTTTCTTTGCTCCTACATATCGTTTAGAATAGCATAATTTGTTTTCTATTGTCACCCGCATGTTCTTTGTACTAAACTCCATCACTTCACACCTTTCCAAATTGATCTTCATCTGCCACCTATCTGCTCACTCCACCAACTTAGCAACGTTCACCTGAAGTTCTACACTGTCCTTCTCACATTTACAATTCTCTCAGGTTTTGTATCATCAGCAGACTTTGAAGTTGTCCTCTGCACACCAAGATCTAGGTCATTAATAAATATCAGGGAAACCAAGATTCCCAATACCTAGCCCTGTAAAATTCCAACACAAATGTTCTTCCAGCCTGAAAATTCCCCATTAACTATTACTTTCAGTTTCCAACCACTCAACCAATTTTATATTCACGTTGCTACTGTCCCTTTTATTCCATGAGCAATAAGTTTCCTCAAGTTTGTATAAAATTATATCAAATGCTTTTTGGAAGTGAGGGGAGAGGGACTGCCAAGGCAATATGTCATTGAATGCTACAGTAAGGAGACTTAGCAACATTAAATCAATCAGAATTAAGGGAAAATTTTCCACTGAAAATTTCACACCTAATACGCAGGAAGATGGCTGTGGTCATCGAAGTCAATCATCCCAGTCTCAGGGTATTTCTGCAGTTGTTCCTTAGAGTATTGTCCTCAGCCTAACCATCTTTAGCTGCTTTATCAATGGCCTTTCATCCAGCATGAGGTCAGAATTGGGGCTGCTCATCGAAGATTTTGTGATATTCAGCATAATTTGTGACTCCTCTGAAGAAGTTTCTGTCTATATGCTGCAAAACCTGGACAATCACCAGGGTTGGGCTAATAAATGGCAAGTAAAATTCACGTCACACAAACAAAGAAAATAGGAGCAGAATTAGGCCATTCAGCCCTTTGAGCCTGTTCCACCAATCAGTAGGATCATGGCTGATCATGCAACTCAGTATCATGTTCACAATTCCTCCCAATACTCCTCGATCCCCTTAGCTCTAAGAACTATATCTAACGCCTTCTTGAAAACAGCAAATATTTTTATTTCAAAACACTTTGTAGCAAAGAATTCCACAGGCTCACTACTCTCTGGGTGAACATATTTCTCCTCATCCAAGTCCTAAATGGTTTTCCTCATATCCTTAGTCTGAGACTCCTGAATCTAGACTTCCGGGTCTTCGGGAGTATCCATCCTGCATATATCCTGTCTAGTCCAGTCAGAATTTTGTAGCTATGAGATTGCCCCCTCATTCTTCTGAACTCCAATGAATGTAATCCTAACGAATCCAGTGCCAAGCAATCACCAACGTCAACAAGGAACAATAAATCATCTGCCACTGACAATTACCACGGTCAAATTCTCGACTATCAAGTTCTAGGGATCATCATTGAGCAGTGGTTCAATTGGACGAGTCATATAAATACTGTGGTTACAAAAGAGGTCAATGGCTCAAAATTCTGAAATAAGAAACAAATTCTCCAAAGTCTGTCCACCATGTACAAGGCACAAGTCATGAGTGTGATGGAATATTCACCACATGCCTGGATGAGTGCAGCTCCAACATCACTCAAGATTGGTAGACACCATCTAGGACAAAGTTTGACTGGCACCCTATCCATCTCATTCATTATTCACTCCCTTTACCACTGACACACCAGTCACAGCATTGTCTACCATTTACAAGATGCATTGAAGTAACGCGCCAAGGCTCAACCAAACCCAACATCTTTACCGCCCAGGAGGACAAAGCATGAGAACACCACGACTTGCAATTTTCCCTCCAAGATGCACTACATCCAGGGTTGGAATTATATTGCCGCTCCTTCACTGTTGCTGGTTCAAAATAGTGGAACTACCTCTCCGGCAGCACTGTGGATGCCCCTAACACAACATGACTGCCGCACATCAATAAAGCAACTCACCACCAACTTCTAAACAGTACATATGATAGGGAACAAATGCTGGCCAGGAACACCCACATTCTATGAATTAATTTTTAAAACTTCTTGACATTACATCCAGGTCACTTCATGAGTTAGGAAACTTACTTCATGCACAATGCAAAATTCTTTTCAACTAAAATCAGCAGGGACTAGTTCAATGAATAATTTTAGACTCAGAGATGAATAGATTTTTCTGGACAAGGAGGGAGCAATACATGAAGCCAAAATGCTGGCTTAAAGCCAGGCTGCCTTCAATGCAGACAAGTGCAGCAGGAGCCACGCTGTCTGGCCCTCTTCATAATGGCAAAGGCTCCATCTCAGTCTCCTGGCAGCATCAATACCTGCCCCAATTAAGTCAGACACAGCCAATGTGAGGGCCTTGGCCACTGGCAGTGAAATGCAATTGGGTTTACGAATGAGCCCAGAGATACCATTGAGTCTAGGTGGTGGCTCAAGGATTCAATGGAATTTGCACAACTTCCTCTAAGACAGCCCAGCAAATTTTTAAGAACATTGGTCCTTCCCCACAAAACTGACAGGGATCCCTACCAGGCGAAGGGCAGGGGGAAACCAGAGGACTGGGAAGGTTACAAAGACCAACAGAGGGTTGTGAGAAAAAGAAATAAGGAGGAAGAAGATTAAATATGAGGGTAAGCTACCCAGTAATATAAATGAAGACTGTAAGAGTTTCTTTAGGTATATAAAGGGCAAAAGAGAAGCAAAAATGGGCATTCGACCACTGGAAAATGACGGTGGAGAGACAGTAGTGGGGTACAAGGAAATGGCTGAGGAACTGAATAATTACTTCGTGTCAGTCTTCACGGTGGAAGACACAAATAATCTTCCAAAAATTCAAGAGAGTGGGGGGCAGAGCTGAGTATGGTGGCCATCATCAAGGAAAAGGTGCCAGTAAAACTGATTGGCCTGAAGGTGGACAAATAACCTGGACCTGATGGATTACACCCCAGAGTTCTAAAGGAGATAGCTGAAGAGATAGTGGAAGCGTTAGTGGTGATCTTTCAGGAGTCACTAGAGTCAGGGAGGGTCCCAGAGGACTGGAAAATCGCTAACGTGACACCTCTGTTTAAAAAGGGAGTAAGGCAAAAGATGGAAAGTTACAGGCCGATAAGCCTAACCTCAGTCGTGGGTAAGATTTTGGAGTCCACTGTAAAGGATGAGATTTCTGACTATTTGGAATTGTATAGTAAAATAGGGCAAAGTCAGTATGGTTTAATCAAGGGGAAGTCATGCCTGACAAATCTGCTAGAATTCTTTGAGGAAGTAATGAGCAGGGTAGACCAAGGAGAGCCAAAGGATGTTATCTACCTGGACTTCAAGAAGGCCTTTGACAAGGTGCCGCACAGGAGGCTGCTGAGTAAGATAAGGGCCCATGGTGTTAGAGGCAAGGTGCTAGCATGGATAGAAGATTGGCTGTCTGGCAGAAAGCAGAGAGTGGGGATAAAGGGGTCTTTCTCAGGATGGCAGCCAGTGACAAGTGGTGTTCCTCAAGGGTCAGTGCTGGGACCACAACTTTTCACTTTATACATTAATGATCTAGATGAAGGAACTGTGGGCATTCTGGATAAGTTTGCAGACGATACAAAGATAGGTGGAGGGGCATTGAAGAGTATATTGAGGAGGTGGCAAGGCTGCAGAAGGATTTAGACAGGCTAGGAGAATGGGCAAATAAGTGGGAGATGTAGTACAATGTGGGAAAGTGTGAGGTCATGCACTTTGGTGAGAAGAATAAAAGCATGGACTATTTTCTAAATGGGGAGAAAATTCAGAAGGCTGAAGTGCAAAGAAACTTGGGAGTCCAGGATTCTCTCAAGGTAAACTTGCAGGTTGAGTCAGTAGTCAGGAAGGAAATGCAATTATGGCATTTATTTTGAGAGGACTTGAATATAAAAGCATGGATGTACTCCTGAGGCTTTATAATGCTCTGGTCAGGCCACATTTGGAGTATTGCATGCAGTTTTGGGTCCCATATCTCAGGAAGGATGTACTGGCCCTGGAACAGGTTCAGAGGAGGTTCATGAGAATGTTCCCAGGAATGGAAAGCTTAACATATGAGGAACATTTGAGGACTCTGGGACTATACTCATTGGAGTTTAGAAGGATGAGGGGGGATCTAATTGAAAATTACGGAATACTGAATGGCCTGGACAGAGTGGCTGTTGGGAAGATGCTTCCACTGGTAGGAGGGACTAGGACCCGAGGGCAGAGCCTTAGAGTAAAGGGAAGACCTTTTAGTACAGAGATAAGGAGAGACTTCTTCAGCCAGAGAATGGTGAATCTATGGAATTCACTGCCACAGAAGGCTGTGAGTACATTTAAGACTGAGATAGATAGGTTCTTGATTGTCAAGGGGATCAAGGGTTATGGGGAGAAAGCAGAAGAATGGGGTTGAGGAACTTATCAGCCATGATTGAATGGCGGAGCAGACTCGATGGGCTGAATGGCCTAATTTCTGCTTCTATGTCTTAAGGTCTTACTCCAGCCTGTGAACTAGTCCAGTGACCCTTCTTCAAAATTCTGCTTTCTCTCCACAGATGCTGCAGGCTGTTGAGTTTCTCCAGCAATTTCTGTTTGTTTCAGATTCCCAGCATCCAAATTCTTAGATTTATTTTCACCTTCAGCTGTTCAATGACCTTTGCCTTGTCATGTGACTAGAAGTGAGCATGATCACTGGGAACAGCACAATGATCAGCACTATTAGTGACTCAGCAGAAACTGAAGCAGTTGATGGCCATGTGTAACAAGACCTAGACATCATCCAGGTTTAGGCTAACAAGTGGTATCATTCACACAACTTGCAGGCAAGACAGAATCTAACCATCTTCCTTGATGTTCAATACATCTACATCGTTGAATCCCCCATCAACAATATCCTGGTTATCACTGATCAGAAATTTGACTGATCCAACCATATAAATAATGTGGTTATAAGAGGACATCACCTGCTATATCTGTTGACCATCTCCAAGTCAAAAGTCAGGAATGTAAGGTACTCTCTTCTTGCCTGGATATATAAGTCTCCAATACTCTCAAGAGGCTTATCATCATCCAGGTCAAAGCAACCTGCTTCACCAGCATGCCCTCCATCTCCTCAAACATTTCTTCACTCTACCACCAATGCACAGTGGCAACAGTCTGTGTAATTTTAAAAACGCACCAATAAATTTTATGCAGCATCTTCTAATCAACCTCTGCAATATGGACAATAGAATTATGGGATCACCACCACTTGCAAGTTCCTATTCAAGATGATGTTACCACTGCATTCGGTGTTGGACTGGAATGGACAAGGTCAAAAATCACACGACACCAGGTTATAGTCCAACAGGTCTATTTGAAGACACAAGCTTTCAAAGTCTCAATCCTTCTTCAGGTGTCAGTGAGAGAGGTGACATCGGACACAGAATTTATGTGCAAAAAATCAAAGGCTCATAGAACTAATGTGATGCTGAACGAACCTAAGACGGTTGTTAAATCTTTAACCATTTGAAAGGATCAACATGCTAATTCTTGAATTTCTTTCAAGTCACTGCCCTGAGATAACTAAAGGTTTTATCAGTTCCCTCAGTATACCTGAGGTGACATCACAGGTAAGATAATGCATTTTAGGTGTAAGGCCTTGTTTAGAATCTGGCTGTGTATTAACTTGGAGTCAGTCTGCTTTTATTTCCAAAGTAGGAATTTATAAAATACCCCATTTACTGTCTACAAATTGTGTGCTTTTTGAACAAAATAGAATGTATTTGCAATTACAAATCTGCAAATGTAAAATCACCCCATGGATTTGTGTGTGTGTGTGTGTGTGTGAGGGGGAAGAGAGGGAGAGAGAGAGAGAGTATGTGTGTGTGGGTGAGGGTGTGCGTGCGGATGTGTGGGGCTGTTTGTGTATGCGAGAGGGTCTGTGTGAGTGTGTGAGTATGTGTGCGGTGAGTGTGTTTGTGTGAGAGAGAGAGTGTGTGTCCCTGTGTGAGAGTGCATAGTGCGGTGGGGTCACTTGTGGTGTGACATGAACCCAAGATCCCCGTTGAGACCATCCTTATGGGTGTCAAACTTGGCTATCAGCTTCTGCTCGGTGACTCTGCGTTATTGTGTATCCCGAAGTCCGCCTTGGAGGACGTATACCTGAAGATTCAAGGCCAAATGTCCTTGACTGCTGAAGTATTCCCCTACTGGGAGGGAACATCCCTGTCTGGCGATTGTTGTTCGGTGTCCATTCATCCGTTGTCGTAACGTCTGCATGGTTTCACCAATATACCATGCCTGGGGGCATCCTTGCCTGCAGCATATGAGATAGACAACGTTGAGCAAGTCACTTGAGTATCTGCCATATAGGTGGTGGATGGTGTTCCCACGTGTGATGGTAGTATCCATGTCGATGATCTGACATGTCTTGCAGAGGTTGCTATGACAGGGTTGTATACTGTTGTGGTCAATGTTGCCCTGAAGGCTGGGTAGTTTGCTGCGGTAGTTTGGATAAGGTTTGGCTGCTGTTTGAAGGTGAGAAGTGGAGGCGTAGGGAAGCTCTTGGCGAGGTGCTCATTGTCATCAATGATGTGTTGAAGGCTGCGAAGAACATGACGTAGTTTCTCCGCTCCCAGGAGGTACTGGACGACGAAGCCTACCCTATTTGCCATATCCTGTGTCTGTCTTCTGAGGAAGTCATTACAGTTTTTTGCTGTCGCATGTTAGAACTGGTGGTCAATGAGTTGAGCATCGTATCCCATTCTTATAAGGGCGTCCTTCAACACCCTCAGGTGTCTGTCAAATCGCTCCTCATCCGAATAAATTCTGTGTATGCATAGGGCTTGTCCATAGGGGATGGCTTTTTGAATATGTTTAGGGTGGAAGATAGAGAAGTGCAGCATTGCGAGGTTATCCATAGGCTTGCGGTGGAGTGAGCTGTTGAGGAATCTGTCTTTGATGGAGATGCATGTGTCCAAGAATGGGACTGATTCTAAAGAGTAGTCCATGTTAACTCTGATGATGGGATGAAACTTGTTGATATCAATATGTAGTTGTTTCAGTGACTGCAGAGAAACCACGCCATGTAATTCGCAGCCTTCAACACATCATCGATGACAATAAGCACCTCACCAAGATCTTCCCTATGATTCCACTTTGCGCCTTCAAACAACTGCCAAAGCTCAAACACACCACTGTTCGCGGCAAACTACTCAGCCTTCAGGACAACATTGACCACACAACCCTGTCATGGCAACCTCTGCAAGACATGTCAGATCATCGACATGGACACTACCATCACACATGGGAACGCCACCCACCACCCTGCACAGCAGATACGTATGTGACTCAGCCAGCATTGTCTATCACATACGCTGCAGGCAAGGATGCCCCCAGGCATGGTATATTGGTGAAACCATGCAGACACTATGACAATGGGTGAATGGACACCGAACAACAATTGCCAGACAGGGATGTTCCCTCCCAATGGGGGAATACTTCAGCAGTCAAGGACATTTGGCCTCAGATCTTCCGGTAAACATCCTCCAAGATGGACTTTGGGACATATAACAACGCAGAGTGACCGAGCAGAGGATGATAGTCAAGTTTGGTACCCATAAGGACTGCCTCAACCAGGATCTTGGGTTCATGTCACACTACAAGTGACCTCACCGCACTATACACTCACACACATGGACACATGCACACGCACACGAACGCACACACACATGCACACACACACACACACACACACACACACGTAAATCCATGGGGTGATTTTACATTTGCAGATTCGTAATTGCAGATACATTCCAGTTTGTTCAAAAAGCACACAATTTATAGACAATCAATGGGGTATTTTATAAATTCCTACTTTGGAAATAAAAGCAGACTGACTCCAAGTTGATACACAGCCAGATTCTAAACATGGCCACACATTTAAATAGCATTATCTGACCTGTGATGTCACCTCAGGTATACTGAGAGAACTGATAAAACCTTTAGTTATTTCAGGGCAGTGACTTGAAAGAAATTTGGGAATCTGCATATTGATCATTCCTAACTGATTAAAGATTTAACAACCATCTTCAACACCACATCAGTTCTATGAGCCTTTGATTCTTTGCTTATAAATTCACCTCTCTCACTGACACCTGAAGGAGGAGTGAGATTCCGAAAAGTTGGGTCTTCAAATAGATCTGTTGGGCTATAACCTGGTGTAGTGTAACTTTTGACCTTATCCACTGTATTTGAGAAGGAGATTGTGCCGTTGCAGGTTTGTGGATAACAGTTCATGATTCAATAATGCAATCTTTGGAATCATCAGTTAAATAATGAACTGCTTTTTACTCCCTGGCCAGTATATTAATTATTATCCTGTGCGTGTTTTGTATATGGTGATTACTCAAGAAGTAAATGAGCTCTAGTGTAGAATTTGCATACAAATACAGTAGATTACAGGTGAACTGTCAATTGCACATGGCAACAGTGCATCTGATGGGGCTAAGTGGCCTCATGAATATTACACAGGCAATGAAGTGCTTGCCAATTTTATTATGCATTTTTTTTTAATCTTTTCTTCAAGAGACCCACTCACAGAGTCCAGAATATACACTGCATGTATTCAGAATGGTTTATGCAGTTGTATTTGCTGCTCTTCATCCCTGATGATTCATTTCTTTAAAATTATTTTTCAATTTTGTTTATAGCAAATGACGTTGTGATAAAATTAGATACAACAAATTTTATATTGTGTTGAGATATATTCACAAATCTTATGAAAGGGATCAAATTCAGTTATTTATGGTCTTTTGTTCATAAACATTTTCTGTGGTATACTTTGAGAGGCAATCACGTTCAGAAATTGAGAGATCTTCAATTTATAAAATGGGTTCTTTTCGAGTACAATTAGCTCTATTACAAAAGATCCTATTTTGCAAACAAAAAAGCGGGATTCGAAGAGACTTTGAAAAACAGGTTTACATAACCACATTTTCTCCTAAAAAGCCTAAACGTTCAGTGTGAATTTGCTAATAAATATTATAAGTGCAATTTTATAAAATAGCAAACAATATTCATAATAGGTGTATTATTAGACCTGGATTGAAGAGAAGATGTTTAAGTGTGTAAATCACTTTTATTTGCATAAATTACTCTGGCTTTAATCTGTTCCATTTGCAAATAACATTAAAGGAGAATGGCAGAGGCATAACATGCGGCAAATTTTTTGCAAAATGTATTAGAATGATATCACTAGTTGACATAAAACTGAACTTTTTCATTGGAAAAAGTAAATATTTGGTTAAAATATAAGAGCCTTAGTTAATAAGTGAAACTGTAGTAACACATGGACGTCATGGATACTGCAATACGAAAAATCTGCACTTGCATTGTGCATTTCTAGTGAAATACCACAAGATTCTCCAAATGGAGCAGTCCAAATATCAAACAAATATAAGAAGGATAAGAAGGTGACTAAATGTGTGGTTGAACAAAAGTTACTGAGACGTGGCTATAACGCATAGGAGCAGAAGTAAGTCATTCAGTCCATCAATTGTGCTCCACCATCTCACCTCCACTTTCCTGCCTTTTCCCATCATCTCTTGATCCCCTTGCTGATTTAAAGTGGCTGGTTTGCTGGTTTGGAATATTGAGCGATACCAATAGCACAGCTTCAATTCCTGCACTCGCTGAGGTTACCATGAAGGTCTGCCTTCTCAACCTCACCCCTGAGTCCTGGTAACCCTCAGATTAAACCACCAGCAGTCATCTCCCTCTAACGAGTGGAGCCCTATGGGCCTGTGGGAATACGGCAACTTTACCTTTACTGATCAAAACTCTGACTATCTAAATTTGGATACACTTAACAGCAAAACATCTACAGCTCTCTGTGATAAAGAATTCCACAGATTCACTACAGCTTAAGGGAGAAAAAGCATCTGTCTCAAATGTCTCTTACTCTGAAATTGTGTCCTCTGGTACTAACCTCTCCCACAAACAAACTCTCAGTATCTGCCATGTCAAGGTCCCCAAGAATCTTGGATGTTTCAAGAAGGTCACGTCGATCTTCTAAATTCCAATGAGTAAAAAGGAAAGGACCCTGGTTTGAAGCAGTTATGGGCAACAGTTACTTTCAGAATAATTGACATGGTCCATATGAAGAATGGTAGAGAGCTCTTCAACTCAATTTGGTGCATCTCCACACCAAACATGTAGCACATTGAAACAAATATCATTCTTGGTTGGAGGAGCCTTCATTAACATTGTACAAACTACTTTAATATGATAAGGACAATGTTAATATATTCTGCCAGCAGGGTAGCAACACCTCCACTGGCCTTGTCTCCCATGCATCCCTTTCTGCCCTCCAGCATCTTCAGTGTCTCCTGGTCTGGCTTGGTGGCAGCCATCTTGCTGCTGTCTCCAGGCAACTAGCCTCATCTCCTTCCTTACATCATCTCCTCCGCAGAGGAGCAATTCCACCATAAAGAATAATCCCTGTTTGGTTGAATGAGGATTTTTGAAATCAAGTCTTTTCATAATGCGATCTGACAGAAGCTCCCTAACACTGAGTTTCTGAAAATGAATACAGGATGCAGCACATGACAACACAGTTTATGAAAATTAAAACAGAAAGCCTACAGGGCAATGACGCAACCTTAGCAGAAGATTTCAAACTCCAAGCTCTGCCATGTCACTACAGGCTGTTATCCCATCCTTGGTCAAACAGGGGCCTCTAGCAATTCGCACATGCTCCTTTAGCCCAGGTGCGCATAAAACCAGATGAACTGCAGTAATTTTAATTTAGTGGATTAACTGGCCTTCAATGAGGATGGAATGGTTTCTGAATTGAGTCAGTCTGCCTCTTATACAATTGAAAATCAAGCTTGAAGACATCAGGAAATTCTCCAAACATCACCGTGTTCAATTTTACAATGTGTTGTTTGGGTCATTCACCTGCTCCATATCATTAAATTCTGCCCAACATTCATCTCTTTTTAGAAGCACTTGACTATGCACTTCAAGTGCCATAACCCACATCACTGAAAATTGGCATTAAATTGAATGGTACTTTTATAGCCAGCACTGATGTTATGGGTCAAATGGCTAAATTCTATGCCATAAATTCCAATGCTCATACTCTTTGTTTGTTTGTAATAGCAGTGAACAAAAGGCAAAATTAGTCTTAAGTCCTTCATAACAGAAAACCAACTTTCATTTTTACACTTAAGTGTAATTCTAAACAGCCTCTGCCTCTTACAACTTGCAGTCAAAAAAAGTATTTCACATCTTGTTCACAGTGCAGTGTTTTAAAGGGTAGTAAGACATTTGTTCTGCTTTTAATTTTAAATAATAGAAAAATATGCTGCAGGAATTGCAACAGTTGATAAATATTGAAGAGACTTGATTTGCAATGCAATTCAATTACTGAATTGACAATGGTGGCAAGCATGTCTTCTACTATTTATTGGCAAGAGAAACTTGGACATTCTAAAAATTATGACAATAAATCATTAGAAGTATGTGAGTTTGCAAAATTCAAATTTTTGCAGCAAATCTAGCTTGCAAAATGGCAAGATTTTTATTTGCATATAACCTTATCAAATTATCAAAATACAAGGGTGGCATGGTGGCTCAGTGGTTAGCACTATTGCCTCACAGCAGCAGGAACCCGAGATCCATTCCGCCCTCGGGTACATCAATGGGTAATGCACATCCTAGCCTGCAGTCACAATGGTGGAAAGCTATTCACAAATCCAGTTAGATTTCTGCTTAGGGGACAAATCGGCAAAAAAAATTATGTTAGAATTGTAATTTGAATTTTTTGCTCAACTATATCTTCAAGTCATTTCATATCAACAGATTTAAATATCCCATAGCCAGCATACCTACACAAAACATTTTTTTCTAAATGTTTATGACAAAGTAATTCCTTAAGCAGTGATAACCTCACAATGATTTATTAACGTAGCTGAAAATGAGTTTTTCATAAAAATATAGGCAAATCTAAACAAAGGGCTAGATTTTGTGGCAGTGCTGTGCAGATCCTGATGTTGAGACCCCATGCTATTTCTGCTGGGATAGGAGTTTGCTGGCCCTCTGGTAACTCTCTAATTAACAAAAGTTGGGGGTGGGTGGGCATTGATTATCCATTCAAGGTACAGAGGTACTACAGGCACACTCAAAGTATGTTTAAACTGCTTTCAGCATTGGATGTATTGAGGACTGCCTGGAAATTTAAGAGAAATTTAAGGGCACCAGCTGCATTTGGTATTCACAGATGAAAACCCTGTGAAACTTTGCATTTCTTGCGCTAAATACAGGATTAATGAATTGGTGTCACATCTCCTTCCATTGGCCGCTGCACATTGTGACTTTATTGGGGTAGATCCAAAAGGTTGAGAAAATTGTATGAAACACCCAAGTATAACTCCAAACCTCCCCTGTACATATCTCATGTCACTTGGTCAGTAGTCCCTTGTTCATCATTCATTGTCCGGTCAGCAGCCCCCTCCACTTCCTCATGGGAGGGGTCAATGCGATTAACAAAATCCACACTATTCAGGCCTCCCATTTTGCATCCCAGGTTGTGCAATGCATAGCAGACCACAGTGATATACAAATGAAGGCGTTAATGAAGGCAGAGTTATCCCTGTATTTAAGATGCATCTTAAGACCACCTACAGCCTCCTCGATGGTTGACCCATGACATGTGTTGTACCTCTTCTCTGCATTCATAGGGGGCCTCACCTTCATATGTAGCCATGGATAGCCCTTAAGTCTGTTCATGAAGGCTGAGCCAGGGAACAGGATGGGAAGCACAGGACAGAAAACCTGTGGCACATGGAATTGTTTGTCGGAGCGGCTTCCCAGGAACCATGAACATATCTACAGGATTCACCTACAGAGGTCACAGAACATTCGCACATTGAGTGAATGGAAGTCCTTCCTGTTGATGAAATCCTTGGCTGTTCTGTGGAATACTTAATGGTCAGATGCATGCAGTAAATCACACCTTGAACCTGGGATAATCCAGCAATGGTCTAAAACCAGTAGTTTTGTCAGCTTGTCTGGATCAGTGCAGTAGTGCACATATTTGTCAACCCTCTTGTAAAGAGTCACCAACTTAGCGTATTAATGCATCGCAGATCATAATGTCCCGCATGCGTTTCCATTGGATCCCTGGAATGATCCAGAAGCTTAGAGGTTCAGCAGCTGACATTGTGTGGCCACCACATCTTTTAAAATGCAGATAGCAGGAGTTTCCTCAGGTATTTAAAAGAAATAGCATAATTAAAAGACACACTGGTCTTCTAAAGTCAGAGAGCTAGGATGCTAATAATGGGAAATAAGAAACTTGCAAATCGTTGAATTCCTACAGTGTAGAAGCAGCCCATTCAACCCAAGTCCACACTGACTCTTCGAAAAGCATCCCACCAAAACTCACCCCCCTACTCTATCCCCATAACCCTGCATCTCCTATGGCTAATCCACCCCAACCTACACACACCTGGACCCTATGGGCAATTTAGCATGGCCAATCCACCTAGCCTGCTTAGTTTTGGACTGTAGGAGGAAACCAGAGCACCCAGAGGAAGCCCACACAGACATGGGGAGAATGTGCAAACTCCACACAGATAGTTGCCCAAGGGTGTAATCGAACCCGGGTTCCTGGCGCTGTGAGGCAACAGTGCTAGCCACAGAGCCACCCTCCCATTCAACACATGGAACAGATATTTTGGTCCTATTTTTACAATAGCTAGATAATTTTACAATGGCCATTTCCCAGTGTAGATGGGAGTTGTGGGTGGAGACACTGCAGAATCGCCACCACAGCAGACTCCAAAGAAATTGTCCGGGAAATTGAAGATTCTGTTGGGCAATTCCCTTCCCCTACATTTAACCCTCCAAGTAACTATTTACTTCGAGAACTTTCTGCTTAAATCAGAGAATTGAAAGGGTTCCACTGAAGTAAATAGTTACTCAGAAAAAGGACAATTAAATACCCAGGCTAACTACGAACCTTCCAATCCAACTCTCATCCTCAATTACCAAGACTATTAACATCCCAAAACTCTGACATGGCACTCACTGCTCCCATCTCACACAGGACTTTCCAACTCCTTTCCAGGACCTGACCACCTCCTTCCCATTTCGCTTTTGACCCCACCCTATCCGATTCAGATTTGACACACTGTTTCTTTGCTGCTGGACCCAACACTCCCTCCCAGATCAGGACCTGACACCAGTGTTCCCTCATTTCAGACCAAGTACTCACCTATTTCCCTGCTGCCGGATCTGACCGCTGCCCGATCCGATACACCACTCTACCTTCTGGACTCAACACCCCCATCCACTCGAGGCCTGACAGCTACCCTGGCGACACAGTCCTGACACTTCCCCCTTCACCCTGGGCTGCAGCCAGTATGTGCCACCCACTTCAACCTACCCTAAACATTCCATCACTTGTCTGGATTTTTACCACCTTGTGCCCTGGCACTATACTTACAGGCACCCTACACACTTGGTCCCTAACCTCACATGTGTCTTATGTACTGACCCTTTTACAGGAAATGTCAAAGTGTCTGTGTGTTATGCTGGACCTTTCAATGTCATTTTATGGCAAGCGAATGTTGTGATAGTTTGCCTTCATTGTAGAAGGCACAAATAACATCCCAGAAATAATTATAAATCAAGTGGTGAAAGGGAGAGAGAGGAAATACATTCAAATGCAACAGCAGGGAAGGGTGCTAAGAAAATTAGTACTAATTAAAGTCTTGGTAAACTTCATCTTGTACTGTCTTTTATCCCCCTTTAAGTTAATAGACTAGAAAATGGCAGTTGGACTGCAATGTAGCTAAAAGTACCAGGACAATTTGAAACTTGAAGATCAAGTGGAATTCTGCTTTAAAACAAGATTATGTAACTTTCTGGATCAGTAAAGTGGATACTTTATGAGACACACTGACGCAAGGGTCTTTATGTTAAGGAGAAACTGCCGAATGATGTCATTAAGATTAGTCTAACTGCAGTTTGTAACAGACCTACAAATGAGAAACACACAGAATGCCTACATCCCACATCATCACTTAGTGAAAATTTGAAGACCCTGAAAAGAAAGAATTCTAATCTAAGGCCAGGTCTACTGATCAGCTAATAAATCACAGGTCAACCCTTGCTCTTAGAGAACACTGCGTCACCAACTCTAAAAAAAATTCTTAAAAACTGAAAGAAACACCTCATCCCACGTCAGAATCTAGTTCTAGACTCAAAGTGCAGAACGTTTTTCCTATCTATATTTTTCCACCCGTGATATTTGCATCAAACCATCAGTTTGTGTATCTTATTTGTGAATGAGTGTATGTTTGGTACTTTAAAGAGGTGTAGTTCAAGTTGCATAATGGTCATGAACTATCCATTTTTATTTGCCATTTGTTAAAAAGGAGGGTGGCACAGTGACTCAGTGGTTAGCACTGCTGCCTCACAGAACCAGGGACTTGGGTTTGATTCCACCCTTGGGCGACTGTCTGTGTGGAGTCTGCACATTCTCCCCACGTCTGCGTGGGTTTCCTCCGGGTGCTCTGCTTTTTTCTCACAGTCCAAAGATATGCATGTTAGGTGGGTTAGTCACACTAAATTGGGTATAGTATCCAGAGATGTTCAGGCTAAGTGGATTAGTCATGGAAAATGCAGGGTTACAGGGATAGAGTTGGGGGGAGGGGAAGTTGAGTCTGGGTGGGATGCTCTTTGAAGGGTCGGTGTAGACTCAATGGGCTGAATGGCCTGCTTCTACACTGTAGAGGTTCTATGATATGTTTTGAAAAATATACATAAGAAGTAATTTGCCGGGTATGGAAGGTTTGCATTATAAAAAAAGGCTGTTTAGGCTGGGACTTTTTCACTGGGGCATAGGAGGTTGAGAGGCGACCTGACAGAAGTTTATAGAATAATGAGAGGTATAGGTAGAGTTCATGGTCATTGTCTTTTGCGTAGGAAGGGTGATTTCAAGACAAGGGCACTCATTTTTAAGGTGAGAGGAGAGAGATTTAAAAAAAACATAAGAGGCAAGTTTTTTACACAGAGGCCAGTTGCATTTGGAATGAACTTCCTGAGGAAGTGGTGGATACGGGAATAATTACAATGTTTAAAAGACATATGGACAGAGACATGAATAGATAAGGTATGGAGGAATATGCACCAGGAGCAGGCAGGTGGGACTACATTAGTTTGGGATTACGTTCAGCATGGACTGGTTGGAGCAAAGGGTCTGTTTCCGTGCTGTATGAGTATATGACTCTATGAAGGTTGAAACCTGGTGTGAATAGCAGACCATCAGTTTAGGTGCTCGGTCGTTACACGCTTGCAATAAGTCTTACTATTTCACACGATTGCACTCTTCCCAATTGAGTCATGATAGTCTTAAAAGAGATGGGAGATGTATTCATGTTAATTTTTCAAAATTTCCTATATTTTGGAAAGGTCCCATCAGATGGGAAAACAGTGCATATAATTCCTCTATTCAAGAAAGGAACTAGAAAATAGGCAACCACAGGCTAGCTAGCTTATCATCCCTCATAGGGAATGTTGGCAAAATCATTAAAGGTAATTATAGCAGCATACTGAAAAAAATGCAAGGAACGTAGAGTACAAGACCAGGGAGGTTACAATGATCTTAAGCAAGACTGTGAATAGAACTTAGCATGAATATTGTGTACAGTTCTCGGCACCACACTACAGGAAATGTGTGAATGCATTGGAGTGTGCAGAAGTTTATGAAAATAGTTCCAAGGATGAGAAACTTCAGTTAAGAGGAAAGATTGGAGAAGTTGTGCCTATCTTACCTTGGAGAGAGTGTGCCTAAAAGGAGATACGACAGAAGTTTCCAAAATCATGAGAGGTCTAGACAGAGTGGAAACGGAGAAACCATTCTCACTCAAACAGATTGAGAACCAAAAGGCAAAGTTTTAAAGTATTTTTGCAAAAGAAGCAAACAGAAGGTAAGAAAAAACTTTATCACAGAACAACGAGTAAGGGTATGGTATCTATTGCCTGGAAATGTATTAGAGATTGGTTCAATTCAAGACAACATTGGATGATTATTTAAATGCAAACAATTTGCAGGGTTTCAGACAAGAGCAGGTGATTTGCACCTAGTCAAAATGCTGAAAGGGTCAGTACAGACATGGTACACTGAATGGCCTTTGTCTGCACTTTTCTATGATTCTAACAATTCTAACAATTCTATGATTCTGTGGTTATCAGGCAGATGGTTTTGTGTATTTGACTAATTGAGCTCTTTGAGGAATGGCAACAAATGTGGATAAAGATCGACCTATAGAAATGGTGTACTTAGATTTACAGATTGATTTGGTATCTTGTCAAAAACAAAGGTTACTAAACAAATTAAGAGCTCAAGGTATAACTGATAATATATTAGCAGAATAGAGGATTAGATAGATAACAGGAAAAAGACAGTGGGGATAAAATGGTCATTTGTTGATTTGGCAAGTTGTAACGAATGGAGGGCCACAGGGATGAGTGCTAAGACCTCAACCATTTACAAATATTGGTGGCTTAAATGGAGAGACTGAGTCAACAGTAGCTATATCTGCTGATATCATGAAGATAGGTAGTACAGTAAATTATGAAAAGGACACAAGGAGTGTGCAAAGGGATATAAGTAAGTAAAGTGAGTGGCAAAAAATCAGGCAGATGGAATATAATGTTGGAAAATGTGAACTTGCGTACTTTGACAGGAAAGTAAAAACCACCATGTTACTTAATTGGAACAAGATTGAAGAACTGTTAGAGGGATCTGGGTGGAACAATATATGAATCATAAAAGATTAGTATCCAAGCACAGATTAGGAAGACAAATAGGATTGTGTTGTTAATTGTAAGACACATGGAATGTAAAAGTAAGGATATTTCACTGCAATTGTACAGGGTGTCGGATTGAAGATGGAGTAGATGAACAGTTTCGCAGAAAACTAACGTCTCTTCTAAAAAGCTTGCACAGCAAAATACCTCCCTGTCAATTAAGATCAGTTACAAGATCCTAAAAAATGTTGGTAGACATAACTGATGAAATTCATCATCCTTTTCAATGGATCAGCCTTCAGTTGACTGAGGAAAAGAGTACTTGAGAATCAGGAATTCAATCTAGAGACTAAAGTCATTTGTTTCTGGGCAGTAGTGATCCTCACACTCCTTTAAGCTCCAGAAACAGCTCAAAGCACTGGAGAGGCACCACCAGTGCCTTTGCAAGATCCTTCAAACCCTGTGGCATGAACAGTGGTTCAACAGTGGCATCCTCTCCCATTGAACTTGTCAGCATTGAAGGGTTAATCACTCAAAACCAGTCCTGCTGGACAGAACATGTCATTTGTACACCTGACAACATTCCTTGAAATGCAGTCCCACCATGACTGAGCACTTAAGAAAGACTGTAATGTTTGAATTTATAGCTTTATTTCTTTATTTTCTACAGAAAACTATGAAGGTCTGCAATGTGTACCTTTTAAACTTATGTCATATGTTTGACACTATAGTTACTCAAGGTTTAACTTTAAGCTTTGTCCTTGCTTTCTGCCTTGTTTTTAAGATTCTGTTCTGGGTATTTACCCAAGATGGCACCTTGTGTGGCAACATTATGCACTTTTTACTGCACTCCTGTACTTCTGTACTCGAGTACACATGACAATAAAATCAAATCAAAACCAAATCATCTGCTCTACTTGAACTCGGTCATGGCGGACTCTCCCAGGCAGACTTTTGCAACTTTACATATGTCCGTAAAACATCCTTGAAAGGTTTAAACATTCCTGCCAACACACAGATGACACTAACTTGTGACCCAGCAAAATGGCTTTTTCAGGAAGACACAAAGTACAAACAGAGACTCCATGAGGAATGAGGAGAGGTGAAGGTGACGTGTGGGACTGATCCAACCCTAGATGTAGCCAGCCCATGTTGGCAGGGTCTGCTGATCCTACCAGCCATCTGAGAATTCATGGACCAGGGGGTGGAAGTGAGTCTATTCTCTATTCTGAGGGGCTACCTCAGGACAAGACACTTAGACTATTCATCCAATTAGTCGAAACAAAATTGAATCCACTGAATTCAAACTTTTGTTCCAATATTTTCCAGGCGATGCACCTCTTTTTAGACTTCCTTCACTTTGTCCAGAATGAATTCTGAGTGCCAAACGAAACTACTCCGCGAGTAAAACTAAACCATGAAACAAACGTCTAAATGTCGAATGAATTTGTAAAGTTAAATAGTGACAAAGGAGTGATAAGAAGCCGTGGGAAGGGGACAGCAGGTTTGTGCAGATCCACTAACTTGAGCATGGGGTTGCAAACAAAACACACCATTTAGCTGAGGACCAACCCAAACTTCTCGTTCTCTCTCTCCCTCTGTCTGGGGGCTCTGCGTGTTTCTGTCATCTCTGCATCAAATGTAATAACAGCGGTGAGGGGAGCTGTGCTGATGTCCTTACCTAGGGACTGCCTGCCTGCAGCTGGACGGCTCGGATCCGATTCCCGACAGGAGCGTCTTCCCTTCCTGGCTTCCCCGCGGCCGTACCGACCCCTGCAACCTTTCACCTTATGTGGCCTCTGGCGTTTCGAGGAGCCGCTTTCTCCACCTGGATCCGGTCTGAAGCGAATGGACGAGACGGTGCCCATGAGGAGGAGATAGACAGTGCCACCGATTCAGTAATACAGAGTCCGGGCATTTCCCACGTACTGTACAACCAGCCTGCTCCTGTGGGAACTGAAACCGCAATCAATTTTCTCCCTTCATGGAACTAATCCTCCTTGGACTCGCACAAATGGTCCTCCTTTCATTCTCCGGCTGCACATTAGTGCTGAATTACAAAGAGAGAGAGAATGGATGAAAAGATTCTGTGACTTTCAGTGTTGTCATTGCTTCCAACTTCATTCCGGTCTAATGCAGACCGCGTTACATAACCTGTTTCTCACACACTGTTCAAACTTGCGAAAGAACAGAGCCAGCTGAACAGATACTGTCAGGTAACCTGTTGATAAATGTCTCCCCGCGCTCTCCTGCAGACCTAGATAGCAGCAATTGCATCATGAATGCAAGATAACATGGATCAGACCGGGGGAGACATCTACATTCACTCCGCACAGCATCAAAACAAAAGCCTTGTACACACTGCCTTTTGTTTTACGGCGCCTCACAGCTACTGAAGTATTTTTGACGTGTAGTCACTGCTATAATATAGGAATCACAACAACTAATTTAAACTCCACCATCATCAATGCGTCAATGGCAGGATTGTCTGTTTTTCAACATTGGCCAGGACAATGAGGAAATACTCCCCTGCACTCAAATAGGTTTCTTTACATTCCAAAGAAAAGGCAGTTGCAGTTGTATGCCAATGCCTTGCTTATCTTTCTACTGTACCAAATGGAATCAAGTAACTGATATTTCCCATGAATGTAGCCCAGTTGTGGTGGAATGGAACATGTAGAGTTGACTTATGATGTTGGAGTGGAGCCAGAAAGATGGTACCCTGACCGGAGAACTGCATTGTGGGTATATGAACAAGAAGGCACCATGGGAACTAGATCAATACACAAACATGCTAAGATGAAGATTTAAGTCTGTGCTAGTGCCATGAAATAGAGAGGGTCCTCTTGTATGCTTGTTAATACCCTAAAAGTGCCTCTTCTCCTCCAGCATCGGAGACTGATGTGGGTGTTATCCAGGATGTGTAGCTCAGGAGAGAACTGCCTGGAGTATGGCCTTGGATGGGGCAGAGAGAGATTACATCAGGCAGAGTTTCACACAGGACAGTGATGCAATTAAATGAGACAAAACTACACATTACCATATATGGCACATAGCCATAGCAAGAAGCAGGAATCAAGAAAGGCTTTGAAACAGACTTGTCACTGCCGTGGGTAGGGCAGTGGTGGTTAGCTACCCTGCAGACATGCTGTGAGATCTGTGGATGGATTGACCTCCTGAGATGAATCCTAGCTCGCAGGACAACGAAACAAATCAGATTCACTGAGAGTGTGTACTACTATTGAGAGTCATAGAGATATACAGCATGGAAACAGATCCTTCGGTCGAACTCATCCATGCCAACCAGATATGCTATACAAATCTAGTCCGATTTGCCAGCATTTGGCTCCTATCCCTCTAAACCCTTCCTATTCATATACCCATCCAGAAGCCTTTCAAATGTTATAATCGTACTAGCCTCCACCAGTTCCTCTGGCAGCACATTCCATACACACAGCACCCTCTGTGTGTAAAGATTGCCCCTTTGGTCCCATATGTATCTTTCCCTTCTCACCTTAAACCTATGCCCTCTAGTTTTGGACTCCCCAACCTCAGGAAAAAGACCTTGCTAAATCACCCTATTCGTGCCCCTCATGATTTTATAAACTTCTTTAAGGTCACTCAGCTTTCAACGCTCCAGGGAAAATAGCCCCAGCCTATTCAGCCTCTCCCAATCATTCAAACCCTCCAACCCTGGCAACATCTTTGTAAATCTTTTCTGAAGCCTTTCAAGTTTCACAACATGCTTCCGATAGGAGGGAGACCAGAACTGCACACAATACTCCAAAAGTGGTGGAAACAATGTGCTGCACGCCGCAACATGACCTCCCAACTCCTCTACTCAATGCACTGATCAATAAAGGCAAGCTTACCAAATGTCTTCTTCACTGCACTGTCTGCCTGCAACTCTACTTTCAAGGAACTGTGAACCTGCTCTCCAAGGTCTGTTTGTTTAACAACACTCCCCAGGACCTTACATTTCGTGGTTTAATAAAAGTATACCATATTTAGTGGAACAGTATCCAAGTTGTTGTGTATCACTATCATGTTTCATAAATGATTGGGGCAAAAGGATGAGAATTAAGAACAATGAAAAGAACAAAGAAAATTACAGCACAGGAACAGGCCCTTCAGCCCTCCAAGCCTGCGCCGATCCAGATCCTCTGTCTAAACCTGTCATCTATTTTCTAAGGGTCTGTATCCCTTTGCTCCCTGTCCATCCATGTACCTGTCCAGATACATCATAAAAGACACTAACGTGTCTGCGTCTACCACCTCCGCTGGCAATGTGTTCCAGGCACCCACCACCCTCTGCGTAAAGAACTTTCCACGCATATCTCCCGTAAACTTTCCTCCTCTCACTTTGAACTCATGACCCCTAGTAATTGAGTCCCCCACTCTGGGAAAAAGCTTCTTGCTATCCACCTTGTCTATACCCCTCATGATTTTGTAGACCTCAATCAGGTCCCCCCTCAATCTCCGTCTTTCTAATGAAAATAATCCTAGTCTACTCAACCTTTCTTCATAGCTAGCACCCTCCATACCAGGCAACATCCTGGTGAACCTCCTCTGCACCCTCTCCAAAGCATCCACATCCTTTTGGTAATGTGGCGACCAGAACTGTATGCAGTACTCTAAATGTGGCCAAACCAAAGTCTTATACAACTGAAACATGACCTGCCAACTCTTGTACTCAATACCCCGTCCGATGAAGGAAAGCATGCCGTATGCCTTCTTGACCACTCTATTGACCTGCATTGCCACCTTCAGGGAACAATGGATCTGAACACCCAGATCTCTCTGTACATCAATTTTCCCCAGGACTTTTCCATTTACTGTATAGTTTGCTCTTGAATTAGATCTTCCAAAATGCATCACCTCGCATTTGCCCGGATTGAACTCCATCTGCCATTTATCTGCCCAACTCTCCAATCTATCTATATTCTGCTTTAATCTCTGACAGTTCCCTTCACTATCTGCTATCACTACTCACTATCACTATTAAGATAGACACTTACAGAAATAAATGTTTATAATATACTATATTATTATAATAGAACAATTTGACATGGAGCAGGTACAAAATTGTTCTGTCAGAGTCAGTGACTCTGTTCAGTGATAAGTATGAACATAGTATGCAGCCAAAAACTCAGTTACAATTTGTTTTGTGGTAAGACTAAGAGTATGAGAATGCAAGTGTTTATTGTTTCAGTGATTTGTAATAAAATACAATTGGGGGAATAAGTGCATATCCTCTGAACTATGGAATTATTGACAAGAATATAAATTACTATGTTTAACTACACATAAATAGGAATCTGTAATTAAGAGTCTAATGATGACCACGAATCCATTGCTAATTGTTGGAAAAACTCACCTGATGCACTAATGTTAAGCAAAAATTTAAATTACAAGTCGAATGTGATCCCTGACCCTTAGCAATGTGGTTGACTCTTAACTGCCTTCTGGGTCAGTATTAATGGGCAACAAATGCTGACTTAGCCGGCATTGCCCTCATCCTGTGAATGAATTAAAAACAATGTATTCAGACTTCAAAAGTTTCTGTCTGGTCCAGAGGAATAATGACTGCAAATGCTGACAGTTCTGTCAGGTTTAGCCCTAGCTGTTTGGAAGGGTAAAACAGTAATATTGTTTTATTTCTCTATAAATGTATTGTTTAAAGATATTGTATGCATAGAGATTTGGTCTCATAGAAGAAGAAGTGACAGTTGCATCCATATTTGGTGTCAGAATTCCAACTTACAGTTGTTGTTGTTGCGATGCAGGGTTACAATTTGTACATCATAAATCTCCACATACAGTACTTAGATAACAATGAGATAGCAAGAACTGCAGATGCTGGAGTCAGAGTCAACACAGTGTGGAGCTGGAGGAACACAAGAAGGGTCCTGACCCGAAACATCGACTTGCCTAAGTTTTGATGAAGGGTCCCAACCCAAAATGTCGACTTTCCTACTCCTCTGGTGCTGTCTGACCTGCTGTGTTTCTCCAACTGTGTTGACTTTAGATAACAATAACTTGATTTTTACTGGTTCTTGTGATTGAATAATGCGGAATAGAACCACGATGTTCTTCTTCAAATCATACATACAAGGTTTGACATACCTCACACAGACAGCACTCTAGTTTAGTATCTCATCCAGAAGATGGCCCGTCCAATAGTTCAAAACTGTCAGTCAAATTTACACATTCGAGTCTCTAGAAGGGAACTTGAATTCATAACTTTCTGACTAAGAGGTACAAGTGTTACCATTGAGTCAATGCCAATACCTTAGTAAGGTCTTTTATGCTGGTTTAATTATCTTCAGGATGTCCTGTGCATTCTAATTTGACAAACTGAACAATTTTAAAATGGGTGAAGGAACAGAAAGAACTGTGTGTACAAGTGCACAAATTGTTGTATGTGGCTAGGCAAGTTGACAAAGTGGTTAAAAAGACACATGGGATCCCGAGACGTATAAAGAGAGGCACAGAAAAGCACAGTAAGGAAATTAATGAATCTTCAAAATACATTGATTTGGCCTCAGCTAAACTATTGTTTCAAATTCTGGGCACCACACTTTGGGAAAGATGTGAAGACTTTAGAGAGGGTGCTGGGAAAAGAAAATACACAAAGGAGTTCAAGGAATAATGGTTTCTGTTTATGTGGGGAGATTGATAAAGCTTGGTTATTCTTCATGAATAATTGAAGATTGAGAGGAGATTTGATGCAGGAGTTCAATGTCATATCAGGACTGAAAAGCATAGGGAGAGAAACTGTTTTCTATGGTGGAACAGTTGAAAACTAAACAACACCAGGGTAAAATCATTGGCAATAGAAATCAAGATGATATGAGCAAATGGTTTTAATGTTGTGAGTGGTAACGATTTGGAATAGTCTGCCAGAACTGGTGGAGGCAGTAGATTCAATCAAGGCTTTCAAAAGGGCATTGTATATATACCGAAAGGGAAAACAAAATGTCAGGCTTAGGTAAGAGTGAGGAATAAGGCTAGATAAATAGCTCTTGCAAAGAGCTGTCATGACATAATAGACCAAATGGCCTCTTTCTGTACTATAACTGTTCTCTGATTCTGTGATTCTATATAAAGAGGTTTAAACATTAGAACTTTGAACATTTGTACTGTAAAGGTTAGCACTGAGTATGAAATATCCTCTGAAGCCTTAGAGACATGTATAGCATGTAATATAATATTTGCAAATTTTTAATTGAATTAAGTATATTAAAACATTGTTGAGGAGTCTGAGTTACTGATAAATCTTCTATGCGCTGTATTATTAAAAAAAAAAATTATTTGTTTAACAAGAACTTAATGTACTCACAGTCCTGATACAGTTTCTTCTCTTTTATGAAATATCAGTTAGTATCCTTAGAGGGAAAAGAATAGAATTAATGTTAAAGAGAAAAGTTAAACTAATATAAAAGGGAAGATCAAATAAGAAACATTTTAAATGTTAAATTTGTTTTAGGAATTATTACTATTGATTTAACTTTGGTATTACAGCATTGAAGATATTCACTACATTGGCTTATTTGGAGTTTGCTTCAGTATCAAGTCTTGCAAAATCAAGGTCTTCATATAAAAAAGGCAGAAACGGTAACAACAAATCCTGAAAACATACAAATCATATGAATCAAGAGCTAGGAATAGGTTGTTTAAACCCTCAAACCTGTTCCACCGTTTAGTAAGATCACGGCCGATCTAATTGTAACTTCAAATCCCCATCTTTGCCCAGCTCTGATAACCTTTCAAAATCCTGCTCAGCAAGAATTTATCCATACCTGTCTTAAAAGTATTCAAACAAACATTCTGCTTTCATGACCTTTCCAAAAACCAAGTCCTCAAGACTCAAGTTCCTCCGAGAATAACTTTGCCTCACCTTTTTTTTAAATGGATGACACATGAGTTTTAAATGGTGACTCCTATTTCTAGATTCTCCCGTAAGAGGGAGAACCCCATCTGCCTTTATAAAAGTGGAGGATGCTGTCCAGGGAAGCAGACAGAAGAAAAAACTCTGTCACTAGGAAGATCCAAAATTAATAAGAAGTCTTGGATAGACTGTTGGTACTTACAGTTGACAAGGCATTTGAACTGGTTAAGAAGAATACAAGGGTCTTTGAAGGAAATGCGAGTAGAAATTATGGGGGCACACTTTCTGTTTTCACTGGAATTGGAAGAGGTGCTAGATGACGGGAAAAGTGCAAACATTACAGTCCTTTTCAAGAAAGGATGTAAGGATAATCCAGCAATTGCAGACCCATCCGTTTAGCTACAAGTGATGGGGAAGCTCTGGAAACAATTATTCATGATAGGATTATAGTCACATGGAAAAAGTTGGGTTGATTAGGTAGAGTCAGCATGGATTTCTAAAGGGGAAGTAACATTCAAGGAACTTTCAGGAGCTTTTTTGAAGTGGTAATAATAAGGCTCAATGAGGGTTAAGCTGATGTGGTGTACATGGATTTCCAGAAGGTGTTTGCTACAGTGCCACACAAAATTTTGAGTAAAATTATAGCTCATGGTATTAAAGGGACAGTAGCAATGTGGATGCAAAAGTGGATGAGTGATAGTAAATGGTGAGGAATTTTCAATGAGTTTTTTTTGGGGCTGGAGAAAGGTTTCCAGGGGAGTTCCCCAAGGGGCAATAGTGGGACCCTTACTTGCCTTGATATTTATTAAGGATCTAGATTTTAGTATGCAGGAGGCAATTTCAAAATTTGCACAGAACTTAGATGAATTGTAAACTGAGGACGGGGTAGAACATCAGAGTGACCCAGACAAGTTGGTGGAGTGGGCAGAGAGGTGGCAGATGATGATCAATGCAGAAAAATGTGAGGCGATATGCTTTGATATGAAAAACATTGAAAAACAACATAAAATAATGGGTACAATTCTAAACAGTGTGAAGAAGCAGAGGGACGTGAGTGTATATGTACACAGATCATTGACCATGGCAGGACAGTTGGAGGGAGCAGTTAACAAAGCAGAGCGTCCTCAACTCTATTAAGAGTGATAGAGTACAAGAGCAAGAAGGTTACATTGAACTTGTTCAATCTCAGCTGGAGTATTGTGTATAACTTTGAATGCCACATAATAGGAAGCATGTGAATGCATTGGAGATAGCACAGAAACAATTTGTAACAATGGTTTCAGGAATGAGAAACTTCAGTTATGAGCATAACGGAAAGAAGTTGGGACTGTTCTCCTTGGACAGAAGGTGCTGAGAGAAGACTTGACAGAGGCTTTCAAAATCATGAGTAGTCCGGATACAGTAGATAGAAAGGAGCTGCTCCAGCTTATAAAAGGAACAAGAATGAGACAGCATAAGTTTAAAGCAAATGTGCAAAAGAAGCAAGAGTGATATAATTTTTAGTTACAGGACTGTACCCCAAACACAAGCTGCCAGTTCTTGGTTCTGCAAATATACAAGGCAAATATCATAACAAGATAGAAAATTAACACAAGGTGTTTTGGAGTTTTCTTCATTCTTAGGATGAATGTTCATTCAATGTATTTGTTCCATTAGTTAAATATTTCCTGAAGAGGTACATGGCCACCTTCTCAAAAATGGTCAAAGTATGTAGAATCCTTCTACAGTATCAGACATTACATTCCAAATTGTTGCAAAACTTTTCTGTCCCGCTCTGTGTTTTGCAGCACTGTCCAGCCATCTTGGCAGTGAGAAACCTAGCAGTTAGTAAAAGTTCTGCCTCTCCCCGGCTAACACGAGTAGTAATTCTAAGTGATTTAGTGACACCCATAGTGATACTGTTTGTTCATCTCCCTTCAGTAGCCTCCAGAAGAACTTGGAGGTTTGAATTATTATATTCTTCTTTTTTCACTGAATTCCATACCTTAGTGCTCCCACAATCATTGCATAATTCTATACAGGTTTAGTCCAAAATAGTATTCCAACCTTTAGTGAACATACTAGACAGTCAAAGTAGAGTTAAGCACCCATTTTGTTTTACCTGCTTGTCCATTAGTCTGCTGCTAAATAACAATGGCTGAACTGTCAGTTAAAAACGGTGCAAAAGCTTCCTTGTAATTCAGTTGCTTTTACATTGGCTTCACCTGAGTTTCTTGTTAATACCAATGCTGTACCAAAAGATATGAGAGTAAGCAGATCAAGAAAACTCTTATGCTTATCTCCCCCTGGAGGCCACTGGTGAACAAAACACTCTTTTGAAGGAATAGTAAGAACTGCCGATGCTGGAGTCAGAGACAACATACTGTGGAGCTGGAGGAACACAGCAGGCCAGGCAGCATCAGAGGGGTAGGCAAGTTGACGCTTCGGATCAGGACCCTTCTAAATCCCATCAGACATTTTGAGCCTTTTGTACGATTGACATTTTTAAAGTATTCTTCTCCAAAATGTAAAGGTGCTAGAAGATCAAGAGCAAAAGCTGACAAGCATCATAGTTAACAAGATGCAGAGCTGGATGAACACAGCAAGCCAAGCAGCAATGGGGGACCCCATTTCTGAAGAAGGGTCTAGGCCCGAAATGTCAGCTTTCCTGCTCCTCTGATGCTGCTTGGCCTGCTGTGTTCATCCAGCTCTACACCTTGTCATATAAGATTCTCCAGCATCTGCAGTTCCTACTATCTCTGAAGCATCATAGTTAAATTAGATTCTTCTCTCAAAAGTGACAAGTAGTGTCCCAGGTGTATTGCTTCTGCTAAACTTTTTTATGAATTATACAGAAGGGATCTCGTGGGGCAATGATAGCATTTAAGCCAGGAGGCCCAGTTTCCAATCCCACCTAGTTCAGCACTGTGCAATAACATCCTTCTATAGGTTGATTAGAAAGTATTTATGACCTAAGTAGAAAATCACTTCAGGGTAGTTATAGGGATAATTATATAAATTAGATTGCAAGTGCTACGTACCTAAAAGTAAACAGATAAATTTAATTAAATGTACATTTTATGCAGTATGTGCCAGGGGCATATACGTTTATTTTTCTTTAATTAACATATAATTTAACTGGAACAGGATTGTCTACTAACTTGAAAAACTCCAACAGGTTCTTACAAAACAGGAAATATTTATTGCTAAGCTAGCTTTACAACCAGCCCTCAGACATGTTTCCAATTAATAATGGCTCCACAAAGGACACCCCAAACTGTGAAGTTCCCAGGGTGAGGAGCAATGAACTGGGTCCCTTTCTTTATTCACCTATCCTCTCGACTGGTCACAACAATATTGATTTAAAAAGGATCCCTTTCCTTATGCATGACCTTCTCTCAGACCCAAATTAATATGTGTTTTAAAGAAGGCAACTTAACCAGGCTTCAAGGCATTGAACTGAATTGAATTAGCTTTATTGTCACATGTACTCAAATGAGTACAAAGTCACCACTTACGGCACCATCTCAGGTAGAAAGGTACCTAGGTACAGATACTTAAGATCAAATTCTGAGGGAACAAAACAAGTTAGAAAAGTAAAGTAATAAATGGTTAAGTTAAGAAATAAATAAGTTAGGAATAGAATGCGTTTACTCATGACAAAACAGAAGAGATAACAACGTCACGTATGTACATACTGAATAGAAATGAGATGTGAGCATAGAAACACAATCAAAGTTAAACATCAGTCTCTTGTGCTCTGTGAAGAGTGAACAGTGGGACCTAACAGCCATTACCTAGTTCGCTGAATTACCTGTTGTACTGATGTTGGCAGTGAAGCAGTTGATTTTGAGATGCTTGGTGTTCCAGGTCAGCTGACAGGCCTCTGTCTTGCTTCCTTTTCATTGCACCTCTACAGGTGTGGAAATAGGCCATTCGGCCCGAAGAGCATACCACCCATTATCCCATCCCTATAACCCTGCATTTCTCACGGCTAATCCAACTAGCCTGCACATCCCTGGACACTATGGGCAATTTAGCATGGCCAATCCACCTAACCTGCACATCGTTGGACCATGGGAGGAAACTGGAGCACTCAGAGGGAACCCATGCAGACATGGGGAAAATACGCACAGTCCACACAGACAGTCAACCAATGGATTGAACGCAGGTCCCTGGTGCTGTGAGGCAGCAGTGCTAACCACTGACCCACCGTGCTGCCTTATGTAGTTTCACTTATTTTCTGGTTTCCAGCAAAACATGAAAGACTTTCTTCCTTTTTAACCTCAGTGCAAAGATGACACAAGGTTTTTTTGATCAGTGACTCTCAAAGCAAACACCCTTCCCCACTTGATCACACAGACCAATGTTTTTAACCAATGTTCTTGAGTATTCTTGACAGGGAACCCACAAGCATATCTCTTGGTCAGACTGCTCTCTTTTTTCCATTATGCCCACAGTTTAAGATAACTTTAAAAAATTCAGTTACTACTCCCTTTTGGATTTCTTTTCCTTGAAGCTTCCTTGCCACTTATCAGGTGTGACATTCTATGGTCACCTCCGAGGCTGGGAAAATCCACACTGACGTTACAGATATCCACTGAACTACAAATCAGAATTAACAATCACAGTCATTTTTTAGCTAAAAGTCCTCTTTCTTATATGTGACAGTAAGTTAAATTTGTTTGCAAGTAATCCAGGGTTATGGTATATCATTATGACACACGCAATCCATGGAAAACGTTCCCATCAAAATACGCAATTAGATTAAAAAGTACAGCTACTTGGATAAAAACATAATAAGATAGTATCTTTTTTCAATAAATAAATACCTGAAATTGAAACATGTAATGTCCATTGCAAAAAGTGATGGTCTAATGGTATTATCACGAAACTATTAATCCAGGTGATATTTTTACTTCAATAAAAGTCTGGAATTAGGAGTCTAATATTAACCATTATCAGGAAAAGTACAGCAGGTGGTGAGGGAGCCAACAAGAGGGACAAACATAGTTGATGTCATCGTTAGCAATATGTTGGCTGCAGATGCGTCCATCCATGACAGTGTCAATTACAGTAACCACTGCACAATCCTTTTGGAGACAAAGTCCCACCTTCACATTAAGAATATTCTCCATCATATTGTGTGGCACTATCACCGTGCTAAATGGGACAGACTTCAAACAGATCTAGCAGATCTCTCAAACAGATTGAGACTGGGCATCCATGAGGTGCTGTGGGCCATCAACAGCAGCAGAATTGCACTCCAGCACAATCTGTAACCTCAAGGTCCAGCATATCCCCCACTGAATCATCGCCATCAAACCAGGGATCAGCCCTAGTTCAATTGAGAGTGCATGAGGGCATGCCAGGAGCAGGACCAGGACCAGGCATACCTGAAAATGAGGTGTCAATCTGATGCAACTCCCAAACAGGACTACTTGCACGCCAAACAGCATAAGCAGCAAGTGATAGCTTGAGAAAAGCGATCCCACAAACAATGAATCAGAATTAAGCTCTGCAGTCCAGCCACATCCAGTTGTGAATTGTGGTGGACAACTAAACAACTTACTGGCAAAGGAGACTCCACAAATATCCCCATCCCCTAGGATGGAAGAGCCCAGCACATCATTACAAAAGATAAGGCTGAAACATTCAAAGGAATCTTCAGTCAGAGGTGGTGAGTGGATGGTCCATCTCAGCCTCCTCCAGCAGTCCCTAGCATCACACATACCAGTCTTCAGCCAATTCGATTCACTCCAGGTGATGTCAAGAAACGACTGGAGTCACTGAATATTGCAAAGGTGACAGGCTCTGACAACACTCCAGCCATAGTACTGAAGACTTGTGCTTCAGAACCTGCCACACCTCCAGCCAAGCTCTTCTAGTACAGTAACAATTCTGGCATCTACCTGACAATGTGGAAAGTTGCCCAGGTATGTCCTGTACAGAAATAAAGGACACATCTGACACAGCCAATTACTGCCCCATTAGTCTGATCTCAATTGTCAATAAAGTGATGGAAGGTGTCATCAACAGTGCTATCAAGCAGCACCTGCTCAGCAATAACCTGCTCAGGTACGCCCAGCTTGCATTCCGCCAGGGCCACTTAATTCCTGATCTCATTACAGCGTTGGTTCAAACACGGACAAAAGAGCTGAATTCCAGAGGTGAAGTGAGAGTGACAGCCCTTGACATCTGCATTCAACGGAGTGTGGCATCAAGGAACCCCAGGAAAAGTGGTTGTACAGGAAGACAGTAGGGGAGGGGTGGAATGCGCTAATGTGTACCATTATTTAAGAAAGGCTGTAAGGAGAAGCCTGGAAAGTATAGACCTGTGAGTCTGCCATCAGTAATGGGAAATAGGTGATTCTGAAAGATAGGAAATACACGCATTTGGAAAGGCAAGTACTGTTTAGGGATCGTCAGCAGGGTTTTGTGCGAGGGAAATTGTGTCTCACTAACTTAATTGAGTTTTTTGAGGAAGTAACCAAAAAGATTGATGAGAGCGGAGCTGTGATGTTGTTTACTTGGACTTTAGTGAAGCCTTTGGTAAGTTTCCACATGGTGGACGCATTAGTAAAGTTACAATACATAGGATTCAGGGTGAGCTTGCCAATTGGATACAAGATTGGCTTTAGGGCAGGTTACAGAGGGTGGTGTTGGAAGGTTGTTTTTCAGACTGGAGGCTTGTGACCAGGGGTGTTCCACGTGGATCACTATTGGGTCCACTTTTATTTGTCATTATGTAAATGATTTGAATGGGAATATAGAAAGCACGGTTAGTAAGCTTGTGGATGACACCAAAATTGGTGGCATAGTGGACAGTGAAGAAGGTTGGCTAAGATTACAAAGAGATCTTGATCAATTGGGTCAAAGAGCTGAGGAATGGCAATTGAAGTTTAATTTGGATAAATATGAGCCACTGCATTTTGATAAAACAAACAAGGGCAGGAATTATACAATTAATGGTAAGGCCCTGGTAGTGGTGTAGAACAGAGACACCTAAGGATTCAGGTACATAATTCTTTGAAATTTGCATCACAGTAGACAGGGTGATTAAAAAGGTGTTTAGCACACATTCCTTCATTGCTCAGACCTTTGTATATAGGGGTTGGGACACATGTTGAGATTGTACAAGAGTTGGTGAGGCCTCTTCAGGAATACTATGTGCAGTTCTGGTTGCCCTGTTATAGGAAGGATGTTATTAAACTGGAGACGATTCAGAAAAGATTTACCAGGACGTTGCCGGGAATGGAGGGTTTGAGTTATAGAAATAGGCTTGATAGCCTGCAACTTTTCTCACTGGAGTGTAGGAGGTTGAGGGGTGATCTTAGGAGGTTTATAAAATCATGAGGGACATAGATAAGGTGAATAACAAGGGTCTTTTCCCTAGAGTGGGGGTGTTCAAAACTAAGCAGCATATTTTTAAGGTGAGAGGAGGAAGATTTAGAAAGGACATGAGGGGCAACATTTTTACACAGAGAGTGGTTACTGTGTGGAATGAACTGCTGTTGACGTGGTGGATGCAAGTACTATTATAACGTTTGAAAGACATTTGGATAAGTATGTGAATAAGAAAAGTTTGGAGGGATAGGGGCCAAAGGCGAGCAGGTGGGACTAGTTTAGTTTGAGAACATGGTTGGCGTTGACTAGTTGGACCAAAGTGTCTGTTTCCATACTGTATGACTCAATGCAATCAATGGGTAGCAGGGGACAAACTCTCAACTTCTTTGAGTCATACCTGGCACATGTGAAGATGGCTGTGGTTGTTGAAGGTCAGTCAACTCAGCTCCAGGATATCTCTGCAGGAGTTCCTCAGGGAACCATCTTCAGCTGCTTCATCAATGACCTTCCCTCATCATAAGATCTGAAGTGGGGATGTTTGCTGATGATTGCACAATGTTCAGCACCATTCGCGACTCCTCAGATACTGAAATAGTCCATGCTCAGGTGCCACAAGACCTGGGCGATATCCAGAATTGAAAAATGGCAGGCAATATTTGTGCCACACAAATACCAGGCAATGACCACCTTCAAGACAGAATCTAACCATCACTCCTTTACATTCAATGGCATCAAAATCAGTGTATCACCTACTATCAACAACCTGCAGATTACAATTGACCAGAAACTGAATTGGACAAACATTTAAAGATGATTAAACCATATCTACAAAAGCAGGTCAGAGTTTTGGAATCTTGGAGCAAGTGACTCACCTCCTGATTCCTCAAAGCCTGTCCACCATCTACAAGGCACAAGTCAGGAGTGTGATGGAATACTCCCCACTTGCCTGGATGATCACAGCTCCAACAACACTCAAGAAGCTTGACACTATCCAGGTCAAAGCAGTCCCCTTGATTGGCACCACAAACACCCACTCCTTCTACCATCAACCTGCAGTAGCAGCAGTGCATACCATCCACAAGATGTGTTGCAGAGATTCACCAACGTTCTAAACCCACAACCATTCCATCTAGAACAAGGACAACAGGTAAATGGGAATATCACCATCCGTAACTTCTTGTCCAGGCCACACACCATCCTGACCTGGAAATAAATCCCCGTTACTTCAGTGTCACTGAGTCAAAACTGGAACTCCCTCCCTAATGGTATTTTGAGTCTACCTATAGCACATGAATTGCAGTGGTTCAAGAAGGTAGCTCACCACCACTGTCTCAAGGGCAAATAGGGATGGGCAATAGGTGCTTGCCCAGCCAGCAATGCCCCACATCCCATGAGTGAATAAAAAAGAACAAATTGTGAGTGGCCTGTATAGAATAGATGGAGAGGACTTAATTCTCTGAGCGGAGGTCAGTGATTAGAGGAGAGGTTGATTGAAAGATTAAATGAGGAAAGACATTTGGCTCAGACGGTAGAGGTATCTGGTACTCGGTGCCTGAAAGTGTCATAGAAGCAGATACCTACAATCAGTGGTTAGCACTGCTGCCTCACAGCGCCAGGGACCTGGGTTCAACTCCACCCGCAATCTGTGTGGAGTTTGTACATTTTCTTGGTCTATGTGGATTTACTCCAGTTTCCTTCCACAGTCCAAAGATGTGCAAGTTTGGTGGATTGGCCATGCTAAATTGTCCATAGTGCCTAGGGATGTGTAGGCTAGGTGGGTTAGCCATGGTCAATGTGGGTTTGCAGGGGTAAGTCTGGGTGGAATACCCTTTGGAAGGTCAGTGCAGACTCAGTGAGCCAAATGGCCTCTTTCTACAGTGTAGGCACTCTATAATTCAATGATCTACACACTTATTTAAAATGTACATTGATCTGTGTCTCAAGCGCCATAACCTGCAGTGCTTTGGACCAAACACTGTTGGTGTAATTAGGCTGGATGGGGCATTTTTTTGACTGGTGCATAAAAAATAAATAATATAAAAGTGGTCTCCTTCTGTGCCATAAACTTTCTGTGATTCAGGTGGGGGCCCAGACTATTACTCCGTTACTGGACCTAGCAAAATCGCAAGCAACAATCTTGTTAGTCTTTCTGTACTGTATGAATTCGGTGATGTAGTTAGATTTCACCTTAAAAAAAATCCTCAGGTACTATCTGCAATGATTTACACCTTCGTTTAAGTGATGCACTAACGTTGCCTGACACAGACGCCTTTAATCTAAGATTGAGATGGACTTTCTACACATCTTCCTGCAGCAAAGTGTGGCTGAGAGTCATTTGCCATCGATGGGAGCAATCTCTACGTGCAAAATCAGAGATGTTAATACACAGCGCCGGAGCAGGTTGGTCTTAAACCCTGGCCTCCTAACCCAGAGGTGGGGACATTATCAGTGTCCCACAACAGTTCTTCGGTGTATTTAAAGCCCAAGGGTTTTAAGCTTCTTGGACTCACTAAGTGTAACGTGTCATAATCGCCCAGAGGGCTTTGCCCATTGTCTGAAAGTAACAAGCCTGGCCCTCTCCCATTGGCCACAGTCCCCCAGCCGGCTTCCACGTGGCGTGCACTGGGCCCCTGACGTCATCGGCCCATTGTCTGCGCATCCTGGAAATGGGTCCGGCCCGGGGAGGAGCCTTCTGGGGGGGGAGGGCGTGAAGATTCGCCGGATCTAAGTGCGTCGGGTAGAGGAGCCCGGGGCGGGCGAGTGCCGGTTCAAACAGGATCCGAGGTGGAAGCGCACTGGCCGGTTGGTGAGTGAACCGGGGCCTGGCACGGCCGACGAAAGAGCCGACCCCCGTTTTCCTTCTTTCTTCCCGTGTCCCGTCGATTGCCGCCTGCCCGCTCTTTGCGGTTTCCGCCGGCACCGTACATGTACGTCTGAAGGGGTGTAAAGGGGGCAGGCAGTCGCGTTTCAGGGGGGAAGCTAACTGTCAAAACTGGAGACTCAGTCAGTCTGGCTGGAGGGAGAACGAGGGGGCAAAAACAAGGGAATGGAGAATTCCAGAAAGTACAGAGTGTGAGGAATTATGATGGGGATTTCATGTGCCCAATTTGGCAACTACTTGGCAACAGTTTGAGGAAAGGAGGTATCAGGTGAACTTTACAAAGAAGTACCTTTGCCAGGCAGCAAAGAGGAAAATTTAACAATAAACGAAATTGGCGTAACGCAACTTTTAGGAAGTTCTAATTTGAAAGTAGAAAAGTAAAATGATCGTTAGAAGTTTGTTGCCGCTGAATTCATTGTTTGGATCTGAAGTGCTACAGAGGAGCTCGTTCGACAATTCAGTTCCGATTTCCTTCTCTTGTTGCTATGGTTCCCAGCTGATCTGTTTACAAGTATTAATTCATTGGGTTTTGTTTTGAAAACCTCCCATACGTCTCATTTGAATCCAATGAAAGAGTTTGCTTTTCTTCCAAATTCATTTGGACATTGAATCTGTACCTGAAAGATTAACCCTTTGAGGCAAGATGCTTCATTTAAAAAAAAAGACTTTCTGCATTTTCATTAAAATTCATTTCTGATATAACAAGCCTGTATATCACTAAGTGACTACTTGATCATTTCTAAAATGTCAGATAGTTCAGAAGAGTTAAACACATTTTGTTATTTATGTAATTTTACACGGTGAGTCTTGATTTTGAATTACTCATGCTTTGAAGATTTTTTTTGTTGTAGTTGACTCATGGAAAGCCAAAGGAAGAATAATCAGTTTCTTTCAATTTAGAATCCTAAATCTTAAGTAATTTATTGCTAGACTTATTTCAGGACTAATTTGCAAGTTCAACAAAATACATTTGCAGCTGCTACACAAATTAATCACTCCAGCACTTTTGTGTCAACTATTTATAAAGAACAAAAATATGCCTGTAAAAATGTGCAATGTGTATGCTTGATTATGATTTATCTAAATATGGGAGTTCTGGAATATTTAGTTCAGATTGTTTTTTTTTTTAACCCTGTATAAAACTACTGTAAAACAGTTCTGTGCTGCAAGTGTACTACTTACCGTAGAATCCATGATCAGAAAGAAATCAATTTGATAACAACTTTTGATGCTGTTTTGGACAAACTTGCTTTCAAAGCCACCTTCTTTAGCTGTAGTTCAAAAATCAATGAACAGTGAAGTCAAAACTGCCGTCACCAGATGTGGTGAATTAAGCATGGGATCTGCAAGTCTACAGATTGGCAGTTCTAATGTAAAATGCATGTAATCACAGAATATTACTCCAAAAATATTTGGATTGTTGTGTTGTTATCTTGTTTGTATCTGTTACGCACACTTGTTTCCACAATGCCACCTTACTCACGACTGCACGACAGTAATGCTGAGTAACACATGGCATGATTTGTGAAATGACTTTGAATAAAATTCACACTGAAAGACCTGTGAATGCTGTAAATCAGGAACAAAAACAGAAATTGCTGGAAGAGCTCAGCAGGTCTGGCAGCATCTGTGAAGAAAAATTAACATTTCGGGTCCAGTGATCCTTCCTCAGAAGTCAGAGTAGAATTAGTTTTGAACATCTATGCTACATAAGAAACTCTGTGATCTGTGTACTAAAAAAAAAGGATGGTGCATTCCATGGAGATGTTGTCAACTAAAATGCAAGCATTCAAATAAACCAGGGAAACAGCTTGATTGATGCAGTAAAATAAGAGCAAAATATTATATATCAAATGGAAAGAAAGGTTTACAAAAGCTGTGGAAGAATACAAGTTCACAGATACAAGGCAATGTCCTGTGTATAAATAAAAATGCAGAGTTTGTGGTGAGTCCAAAGATGGCAAGACAATTGCTTGGAGAGCAACAGAGCAAATAAAAAGGAAAAGAAGCCAATATATCCATATCTGGGAAAAGGATGATGTGTTTGAAGATACAATAGACCAAGGAACCATACAACTGCGTGAACTGTGCGGGTGTGAAAGGTTTGAGAGAAGATATGCATAGAACTCTCCAGTTTGAAAGAAAATGAAAAATAAGCACCAATTGTGAAGCTGAAACTTTATCCTAGAAGCAGAGCTGGACCATTCTGCTCAGCCTCTATCAGAAGATTTTTCATGTAAGCTCGAATGAAGAATAACCTGAAACAGAGCAATGTTATGTTAACATGTTGGAAGAAATTTGATAACTACTAACAACCCAAATCAGAGGGGCATGCAAAGGAAAGTATGTTAGTGGCATGTTGTCTGTCACGGAAACAGATGGCCCTGCAATCTCTGGTTGAGTAGTTGCAAAGTACTACAGCTCATTTTGGTAAACAATGAAATGAAGGAGGCATGACTAAAGGTTGAAGATAGTAAAACTGATATGAGGAAAAGTCTGTGATCAAAAACATGATATCTGCCATAAATATACCTAGAATGTTTATGATGAGAATGTTGCATGCTTTAAGATTTTTCATAGCACATCACTTGATCCAGAGGAGAAAACAATCCAGCTCCACACCTTGTTATCTCGGATTCTCCAGCATCTGCAGTACCTATTAGCTCAGTCATCCACACACACTTGACCCCACCCCCATGTAAAATGCCTGTACAAAAGGAAAGCTTTAAAGAGGAACGGAAGAGACTGATGCCTGAAAAAGAGAATTTATAGATTTGTGTAATTCCATCATGGTGAGTGAGATGCCATAATAGACAGTTACCTTTTGGTCTGGATCCTAAAGATCTACATTTTTTTAAAAAAAGCAATTACTACCTTATTTTAACACTGGAAGAATCACACTAACAGTGGCAGGAGCAAACATTTTCACTAGGCTTGAAACCTGAAAGGCTTTTGGAATTCGAAGTTTGACAAAGAATCTTTGCTGTTGACAATATTCGACATACCTTTATGGATGGCACCAAATCCCGCAGATTACCTTTCTCAGCCTCAAAACTGAGCTACAATGTATTCCAGTAGAAAATAGATGAAACAACAAGGAAGTGAAGATGCAGTTGTCGCAGCTGATGATATCTATATGGAAAAAGATCATAGTGGCCATCTACATGAGGCCATAGAGAGAATCAAGAAAGTTAGGATCAAGCTCCATACCAACAAATACATTGTGGAGGTGTCAGAATGCCAGTTCTTTGGCGTGGTGCCAGACTGAGACAAGTCAAGTCCTGACAGTGTCCCATCAATCTTTGGGACAGACGCTCCAAGAGACGACAACGATCTGAGAAGTTTGTTTTGGCTTGATCAAATAGGAGTTTCATAAGTCAGATTCAGAATATACACACAGCAAGCCTACAAGAGTTGTTGAGAATCAATGGTCAGACAACATTAACCGAGCCTACGTGTGTCAACACAGATCTTTTGACAATCGTGCATGAATGTGAGAAATGTTATGATCTTTCTCCCAAAAATATATACAAAGTAGGGAGTGATCATTGTAGATCTGTTCCAGTGGACATGTAAAATCCATGTCGACACCAACAAGACTGTAGAAGTTACTCTTGAGGCTTCAGAGTTACAATTTAACTCAAATAAAAGCCAAGATATGAAATTGTGCTAGCAGGTTGTATTGTCAATGCAAGAGAATAAATAGTATAAAATTCCACCTCCTATTGAAGCTTCACCAGCATATAGGCTTCTCCAGTTACAAATGACCTTTGTGTAAGCTCAGACAAATCAGTTGTGTGGTGGGTAGGCATCTGCAAAAACATCAATAGAACATTATCTATGTTCAACATTTACCAGAAGTACAGAAATACACAGCAGAAAGAGGAAATGATAGCTACCACAAAGTACCACCCAGACGATGGTGTACTGAGAGAGCATTCACCTGCAAACCAGGATGGCATCTCTTTCAGCTTTTAATAGTATGTCTAAAGTTAATGATTTGAACAATCCTTTTGCTATATGCAGGCACTATCTTTTTAAAGAGGGATATTATTTACCCTATTGAAGAGTTAGGAACTATAATGTTGTGCACATTTATATCCAGAACGTTACTCACTACTCACTACTGCCCTATAGTCAGGTGCTGAGCAATACTGTATTAGACTGTAGCACATGGTGTGACCTGTGAAATATATTTGAAGGATGGTGCAGAATTATGTATCCAGAAATGTGATTATTTGAAACTGCTGGGAACCACAGATGTCGTAACAGGAATACTTTGTAAAATAGACTGTATTTACATAGTTACAGTAAGTGGCAGAGTTAGATATAAACTTTACTAGTTGAACTGCCTTGCAACTTGCATTGGGTCCGAAACTAAAGGAAGAAACCCACACTGACAGTCATAAGTTTGTGAATTAATATAGAAGAAATCAAATGATATGTTAAATGGTGGTTTTTAATTGTAAAGCAGACTTGTTTTTAAAAATTGATCCTACAGTTCGGACTCAGATCCTGTCTACTGTTTTGTTAAAGTCTTGGATTCAAGCTTGAACCCCATGATCGTGGCAGGTGTACTGTACTAGAGTCAGTGCTTCAGTTCCTGTGCAAAATTTTAGGGAACATATTTGCAGGCGCCTGAAAGCTACACAGTCTAATGGTGACAGATAGCATAAAACCTTTCAATGGCAAGTCAACTTTTTATTGTACACACTATATATAGTACTTGATCTGCAGGCATCCAGAAAATGGTCAAAGCTATTGTTAATCTAATGGGATTACCTCTTTAACGTAGTATGATGTTTTCATTTTCTATTCATATTACGTAATTTAGTTCAGAATGAACCTAAAGTGTGAATATTGCTGTACTCTCAGGATGTCGATTGTTTGGCTGGGTGTGTCACGGATGTTGCTGTAGTTAGTTAACTCAGCAAACAGGTGTTTTGAAATTCAATCCAACAACGTGGCAGTTTATCTGATGGTATTTACAACTGGGTAAAACTTTAGAATACATAACAAGAAACATATTCATAGCCAATGCATTAAGCACTGTATAAGGGCACATTAAATGGACTCTGTAGATTAACATTGATCACACACCTGAGGAAATTTGTGAAGAAATTTGTTTCTTGTTGTCAACCAGAGATCCAGTGGTGCCCCAAGATTTTTTGAGCATCAGTCCAAATATTCAGAAAAGTAATTTAGCAATATGCTTTAATATTATGCTAAATGGCGTCAAATACTCAATTCATTTCTTCAAGTTAGTTCTACTAATAGTATTATGTCTTAGGATCCTCAAAAGTAATTTCTCTGGATAAAGCTTATATTTGAAAGGACAAAATCAAGCCAGGTGATTCCTTTGGATTCAGTGCACATATTGTGATTTGAAAATGGTGAAACACTTGGCCTTGATTTACACAGTTTGTCAAATTTGAGGCACACATGCAGACTGTAGACAAGCAACTCATACTGCACTTCCATCAATGGTGTGTGGAGAAAGGATCTCGAGTTTTGTGACAAAGGATGAACCCATGAAAGCTATCACCTTCAGACTACCCTGAAATGTTATGTTTTTCCTCTCCCCAAATAATCTTCACTTTGCGGTACCTTTTTAACTTTTATTTCAAATTTCTAGCATCTACATCTTTAACACTTTTTCTGGATATCCAGTACCATATGTGGTGGCATATGAACAGAGCTGATTTGCAATTGAAAAGTGTTATGTGACATGGCATTCTTAAAAACAATGTGAACCCATGCTCCTGTGTGGATTCAAGTGTCATTGAAGGGTTAAAGCACATGATCTTGTCTGATAGTTCACTGTAATGTTGATGAGAGTGCTATAGAGTCAGATGTTTCACCTTTAGGATAAAAGATTAAACCAAGATCCAGTTTCCTTGCTTAGGTGCTATAAAAAACCCTGTGACACTTCGAAGAAGAGTACGGCAGTTGTTCCTGTGTTCTAATCAACCTTTATTCCTTGGCCAGTGACACCAAAGCACATCATCTGGTCAGTTACCTAATTGCTATTTGGAGGTTTTTTTCTGTGTGACAGTTAGTTGTACAATTTGCCTAAACACAACAATTAATGTGTTTCAAAAGAAAGGCATTTTATGGGTGTGTATTCTATCTTTCATTTCACTTTATTTGATTTTTTTCTCAAAAATATTAATGTATTGTAATTGGTCATTCAAAAAAATTGACCAGCATTAACGTAAGGAAATGTGCATGTGTTTTCCACCTGATTTAGTTGCATGTTCCCTTTTCCACTGAATTATGGGTCTGGCTAAAACATTTTGTTTTTGACAAAAGCAAATAGTTGTGGATGTTAGAGATCTGAAATATAAGCAGAAAGTGTTGGAAATACTCGGCAGTATTGGCAGCATTTGAAGATGAAGCCCAGCGTTAAAGTTTCAAGTCAGATCTGAGTCTTCTGAAGGAAAGTAGAAACCTTGGTTGTACAGGGAAAGGGAAGGAAGAACAAAAGGGAAGGTCTGGGACAGAGCAGAAGGCAGGAGAGATGAAATGACAAGGATGTTATGGAACAAAAGGAAAAGAGAGTGCTAATTGTTGTAGTAAAGCAACATGGCGTTTGCCTTGAATGTGAATGTCCAGAATAATAATACTCTGTTTGAAAATAAAAACATGTAAAACAAGATTCACACTGGCTCATCCTTTTTCAAAACAAAAGATGCTGTCTCGTGAGCTTTACTAAACACTGCAACAGGTTATGGCCTGAAATGTGAGTATGAGAGCAAAGTGGTGAATTAAAATGTCAAGCATCTACCAGTGTGGAGTAATGCCTACTGAATGGACAAAGCACTCACCCAATCTGCATTTGGTCTCCCCTGTGTAGAAAAGACCACATTCTAAGCAGCAAATATAGTGTACTTAATTGAAATAAGTACAAGTAAATTGTTGCTTTTCTATCAGGAATGTTTAGGACTTCGGACAGTGAGGGAAGAGGAGGAAATGGGTCATGTATTACATCTCCTGCAGCTGGAACGTGTTGTGGGACAGAGTCAAGGTGCAGTTGAGGAGTGAACCATTTTGTAGAGAGTGCAGTCCTTTCGGTTTGCTAATGGAGGGAGAGATGTGTTTGGAAGTGACGGAAATGGCACAGTACGTTTAGGCTGGTGGGGTGAAAAATGACGACTAGGTACTGATACTAATTAAGATAACTGAAAGCTTAATTCTGAGGAAGGGTCACTGGACCAGAAACATTAACTCTGATTTTTTTTCTTCTCAGATGCTACCAGACCTGCTGAGCTTTTCCAACAACTTCTGTTTTTGTTCCAGATTTACGCATCCGCAGTTCTTTCGGTTTTTATAACTGAAAGCTTATTCATCCCCAGCAATCAGTCAGACGAGTTACTTTCAGAAAGCCAGAAGTTGCTTTGACAAATCACTAGAATAAAACCAAGAACTGCAGATACTTGAAATCTGAAATGAAAACAAAAATTGCCAGAGAAACTCAGCAGGTCTGGCAGCATCTGAAGAGAGAAAGCAGAGGCCTGATTATGCTGAGGTGAATTGATTTATTGTCGCGTGTACCGAAATGCAGTGAAAAGCTTTGACTCCGAGCAGTACAAGTAGATCATAGTAAGCAAGGATGTATGGTTGGTTCTGATATAACAAGTGTTTCTTCAATGCGAATTGGCTTTAACATGATTGAAGAATTTAGACCGCTATTTGTGGAACGCGAACTTTTCTTACCTGTATTGGCTATAACGCGATTCTAGCCTCATTACTTTAAATGGCGCAGCTATTGCATGATTTTCTTATGACGCGAGCTTGCATAAGAACAGAACTATCATGTTATATCAGAACTGACTGTACAGATCAAAAAGACTTGGACAGAGGCATGCAGCTTAGGCGAGATCAACATTAGCACGATCAGCATTACTTGAGGCTAGAGAGTCCATTCATCAGTCAAATAACGGCCGGGAAGAAGCTGTTACTGAACTTGCTCATGCATGTGTTCAGGTTTCTGTATTTTCTGTCTGACGGAAGAGATTATAAGAGATCTTTAGTGGGGTGGGAGGCCTTTGATGTTGGCAGCCTTCTGTGACAGCGAGCCATGTAAATGGAGTCCATGGATGGAAGGTCGGCTTCTGTGATAGTCTGGGCTAAGCACACCACCTTCTGTAGTTTCTTATGGTCCTGGGCAGAGCAGTTGCCGTACCGAGCCGTTGTGCACCTGGACAGTATGCTTTCAGTGGTGCATCTGTAGAAATTCGTGAGGGGTCCTTATGGATGCGCCAAATTTCCTGAGCCTCCTGAGGAAAATGAGGCATTGGTGTGCCTTTGCATCTACGTGGGAAGTCCAGGACAGGTTGTCAGTTATCGTCATTTCAAGGAACTTGACTCTCTCCACTACGTCAGCCTCAGTCCCATTGAAATTAAATGGGGAATTGATTCCTTCATCTGTTCTAGTGTTCCACTGTCATGTATGAGTTCTGAAGCTTTTATGAATAAGTAAAGCAATTTTTAGCTAACTTATTGCATAAGAATAAAGTGGATTTGCTTCTGTTTGTTCCTGTCATAAAAAGGAGCAAATGTAGTAATAGCTGAATTTCTTTTGATTACAGATTATAACTTGGAAGACAGCATGACAACCAATTATTGAAATAACCTCAAGAATAAGGATGCTGTTGTAAACAAAGACCAAGAACCATGCCAGCAACTTAAATGAACACTCAGGCCAGGCATATTCAGAATTGATTGAAATTCTGTTCTGCAAAATGGAGCATTTCTGTCTTGATTTTCTTGCTTCAGAGAAGCGTAAACTGTCCTCAAACAAAATTATTTTATGTATTTTTGTTATAACATGCTTATCAGTTCTAGTTTACACTGATGAGGACTACTATAAATTGCTTGGATTATCAAAAAGTGCAACTAATCGCCAGATAAGGCAAGCATTTAAGAAACTTGCACTCACAATGCATCCTGACAAAAATCCGGTAAGTGGGATAATTTTGATTAATGACTTCAAATGTAGTATTAGATATACTATATTTGTTAAAACGTGCAGTAAAGAAAGACCTGCAGCGCCCTTTTGACGTGAACTCAAAATACAGTCTGATGCAGAATAAGAAGTTCCCAAAATCAGTGAAGGTGTAGCAGATTCTACATTATAATGCTATTTAATAAATTTAGCGCTCAGCTATGTAAGGAAATTATTCTGGTCAGTGTTAAATGCCTTCTGACAGCACAGTTTTCAGAAATTGGAGGTTGGTTCATTTTTTTTATTATGCATTTTGAATTTGGATGGTGTGGGTTAACTACATCTTTTAAATGAAAATACTACCTATCTCTTCGGTCCAAAATTGCACTTTCCAATGATGATGTACATTTAAGGGGTTAGGATTATATGCAAATTATGAATTCGTGTATGGCAAGGAAGAAGCAACTCTTGTTGCAATATCTCTACAAAAAACTTGGTGTGTAAGTGTCCTAAATGTTACGATGCTTCTATGATAAAATTTTGAATAGTGTGTGTGTTATTTAGACTAGCAGAATATTATACAACTGTTTGACACCTTTATCTGAATGTAAATCTAAAAGTCTCCTGGTCATTTCTGTGTTAAATTATCTTATTGAACTTGGTGAAAATTAACAATAACTAATGAATGGAAACTTTGTCATGCTTAATGACCTGGCCTGTGTTCCATCAAAGTACTCTTGGTGTGAAACATGACCTGAAAAATCTCCTGTCGAAACTTTATTTATTAGCTGTACGTGCAATGGATCACAGCTTTGTATTGTGGAAAATAATTGTGAATCTCTCTTTCTTGAGAGCATTTACTTGCCTTAACAAGTTATTGCCATTTTTTTTTCTTCTAGGTTTCACTAAACATTTGTCCTTGGGCATTTGTTTTGAGTTGCAAACACAAGAAGTGAAAAAGTTTCAGACCTTTCAGAGAACACTGATGTGACTTGTTCTGCACAGTTATTTTTTGGCATCTATTGGAAAGGGTCATTGTATTGAATAAGACGAGCACTTACTTCTAATCCCTAATTGCCCTTGGTGGTGATGAGATGCCTTCATGAACTGCTGCAATTCACGTACCAATGATAGATTCCTGATAATATTAGGAAGTGAGTTCCAGAATTTTGACTCTGTGACAGTGAAGAAATGGCAATATAGTTCCAAGTCCAACTGGTGTATGGCTTAGAGAGAAACTTGCAAGGAGTTGCACTCAAGTGCATTTGCTGTCTATGAATCTTTAGGTAGTAAAGGTTTGGAAAGTGCAGTTGAAGGAGTTGTGATGAGTTGCTGTACTGCATCTTGTTGGTAGTACATACCACTGCCACTATGTGGAGAGGATTAATAGGGCACCAGTCAAGTGCAGTGCTTTGTCCTGGATGGTATAAAGCTTCTTGAGTGTTGCTGGTGCTGGATTCATCCAGGCAAGAGAAGAGTACCGTATCACACTCCTGATTTGATGGATGGTCTTTTTGGTGTAGGGAGGTGAGCTACTTACTGGAGAATCTGTAGCTTCTGACTTACTCTTGTAACTACTACTAGTAGGGGAGGTGGTGGTCGAGTGCTAATGTTGCTGGACTGTTAATCCAGAGACCCAGGAATGTTCCAGGAACCTCCATTCGAATCCTGCCATGGCAGATGGTGTAATTTGAATTTAATAAAAAGAAACAAAATCAGGAATTAAGAATAATGATGACCACGAATCCATTTTCAATTTCAGGAAAAACCCATCTGGTTCACTAATGCCCTTTTAGGGAAGGAAACTGCTGTCCTTACCTGGTCTGGCTACATGTGACTCCAGACCCACAACGATGTGGTTGACTCTTAACTGTCCTCTGGGCAATTCGGAATAGGCAATGATCGCAGGCCTAGCCAGCGAGGTCCTTTATCCTGTGAATGAATTAAATTTAGAAAAAACTAAAATATTTATGACTGGTCCAGTTTATTTTCTAATCCTTAGTGATTCCAGGATGTTGATAGCAGAGAGCTCAGCAATGGTAATACCATTGAATATCAAGAGGAGAACGCTAGGTAATTGCTTCTTGGAAGTGGTCACAACTGACCTTAAGTGGTAAATAATATTCACACCTCATATCAGCCCAAACTTGAGTGGCCAAGACTTGTTACATATAGACTGGTTCAGTAGCAGTGAACTCAAAAGATACTGAACGTGACGCAATTTTCAGTGAACAATCCCACTTGTGCCCTTATCATGTAAAGCAGCTCATAGATGAAGCAGCTGAAATGGTTAGGCCAAGGATACTACCCTGAGGAACCTGTGCAGTATTGCTCCAGGGCTGAGATGATTGACCTCCGACAACCACAATCATATTTCTTTGTGCTAGACCAAATGCTGCTTTAACGTCAAGGGCAGTCGCTTTCACCTAACCTCATCCCTGGATTTCAGCTCTTCTGTACATGTTTGCTCCAAGTCTAATGAGGTCCGGAGCTGAGTGACTCTGGTGAAACTGAAACAGGGCATCGGTAAGGTTACTGAGTAATTGTCACTTGGTGTCGCTGGCAACAACCCCTTCCATCACTAATTGCTAATGAGAGTATACTGATGAATTGCTGGGTTAGATTTGGTCCACTTTTATGGACAAGGTATAGTTGAGAGCTTTTCCACATTGTCCGGTAAATGCCAGTGTTGTAGCTGTACTGGAACAGCTTGGCCAGGAGACGCACTGCAGAATTAATTGTAAGTCTTCAGACCAGTTGGTGGGGTTTCAGGAAAAGGCTATGGTGGATTATCTACTCATCACTTTGGACTGAAGATAGTTACAAATGCTTCAGTCTTGTCTTTTGCATTGATGTTCTGGGCTTACCTTTGGCTGAGGTTGGGAGTATTTGTGGACCTGCCTTTTTCTATTTATTGAATCATCCACAGCCATTCACTTGAGTTGTAGTAGGATTGTGGAATTGAGATCTGATCTATTAGTCGTTGGACTGCTTAGTTCTGTTTGTTGCGAGCTGCTTATGCTGTTTCCTGTTGCAGGTAGTTCTGTGTTTGTAGCTTCAACTAGGATGATGGCTTGTTCTTAGGTATACCTGGCGCTGTTGCAGGTATGCACTCTTCCTTGAACCGAGATTGAACCCTTGGCTTGATGTAGTGGTAATTTGGGGGATAAAGCAGAGCAAAATGTAACAGATTTGTGGCTGAATAGGGTTCTTTTGCTGCTGATAGCACACAGTGCGTCATGGGTACGTAGTTGGGGTTGCTAAATCTGCTTATCGCTGTGCTAAACAAATTTCAGTGCCACACAATGCAGTGGGACGTAGGACCATGACACCTGGGAGCATTTGGCCTTTTGACCAGCTCCCCCATTCAGTAAGATTATGACTGACCTAGTTATGCTCAGATTTCTTGTCTGCCTCCATTTACTCTCAAATTCAACTCTATTATCTATTGAAAATCTTTCTGACTCAACCTTGAATCAATTAAAGACTAATTCTCCACTGTTCCCTGGAGAAGAGAATTCCACACTCTTGAGTACGGAATTGTCTTTGCAATAAATGATAACGTTCCATGTGCTTTATAATCACTTGCTGTACCTGCTGCTGACTGTTTAATTACCTTAGAAGGAGACACAGATCCCTCTGTATCACAAAGTTCTACAACCTTTCACAATTTTAAATAATATACTGATTTTCTAGCCAAATAGCAAAGTCTGCCAATCTTTTGCCCATTCATTTAACCTTTGTTTTCAGTCTCCTCTTGTGAATTACTTCACTCAATGTGAAGGCTTTGTCTCTACAAGGACTGTGGAGTATTTACTTCTTTCAACACTTTTTCATGAATAGATGCATCTGCTGCAGGTAGGTTAGTATGGACAATGTTGAATAGGTCTTATTTGTTAGTTCCCTCATTGTAGAACTTGCCCAGCTGGTGTTTTCTTTAAGACTCGGGAAGCTTGGTCAGTAGTGGTGCTACTGTGCTATTCTCTTGCTGATGGACCCTCACAGGGTACATTCCGTTATTTTGCCACATTCAGTGCTTCATCCAATTGGTGTTTCATATGAAGGAGTACTGAATAATTCTCTGGAAAGGGTGGGTGTTATGTGGTGTGGGCAGTTACAATCAGTGCACCCATTATCTCTACAGTCACTTCTTTTGAAGATCCTATGTGCTGGTCCAAGGGACTTGTTAGCCTTTTGTCCTATTAATCTCCCTAGTACTTTTTCTTGTGTTGGCAATTTGTTTTTAATTCACCCTATCTTTTGCTGCTTCTTCTGTGACAACAGGTGCAAAATATTAGAGATAACAAGGTGCGGAGCTGGATGAACACAGCAGGCCAAGCAGTGTCATAGGAGCAGGAAAGCTT
>JAHRHZ010000145.1:32693322-33033940 GCA_024137785.1 Ginglymostoma cirratum | reverse complement strand
CTCTCACCAACTGCATAGGCCTGATCTGACAGATATACCTTTCAGGACCTGCCCACCTTGGTCTCTAATGGTGCTCCTGGGCCTCTCCTCTTCACCTTCCGTTCATTGTCCATCTCATGTTTGACATGGAGGAGCACTGATTTCGTCAGTTGAGGGGGGGATGTTAGGTAGTAATCAGGAGATTTTCTTGCTCATGTTTGACCTCAAGTGATGAGATTACATAGGGTCGAGAGGCAATGTTGAGGATTCTCAACATGGTGACTCCTTGACTGAACAACAGTGTTGTCACTCTTAATGTGCTGCTAGATTGGATGCACCCAGGGATGGTGATGGAGCCATCTGGGATATTATCTATAAAGTATGATTTAGTCAGTATAACCATATCAGGCTTTTCCTTGGCAAATCTGCAGGGCAACTCTCTGAAGTTTAGCACAGATCCTGAAATATAATACTGAGGGAGACTTGTACGGTTGATTTGGGCAGGATGTGGCGCTATACCTATGTTAATGCTGGGTCGTTCCTTATGATCTTATTCCTTTGCAGCTTTTCTGAAGGTGGAGAGAGGTAACAAAAGTGGCATGTTTATGAAAGAATTCAACTTGGAGCAAAGACTGTTAATATATTCCAAGTATCAGGGATGTTGCCCACCTACTCTTGCAAATTAGCAAACAATTTGTGACTCAAAATTTGTAAAGGAACTTGTATATGCCTGGAGGGAACATCCATGTTTGTGGATATATCTGAATTGCTTTCACATTTGTGGGGGTTTTCTCATTAGTTTATACCATGCAGACAAACAGTGAATCTGTCAAGCTAGAAGAATAGGAAAGCCCTACAAGTACTGTTCTCGTCTGTCTATGCACTTGCACTTTGCCAGAAGTTGTAATCCCTTGTACTAAATTCCCCAGTTAGCTGAGCTTCTAGTGATTGAATTAAAAAAGTAGTTGTAAGCTGACTGGAAGGCACAGTTTTGAGCATTGTAATGGTAAATGTAGTAGTGTTTGTGACTACTGTATTATGTTAGAAGCATCCATGGCAAACTTTGCAAGAGTTTTCCATCTGAAATACATAAATAGTTCTGCACTGCTCACACAGGTTGCCAGGAAATATGCTAGCTGTTAGAGGGGGATGTGAAGTGAAGTGCAGTTTTAAAACATGCAGTTTCAACATTGGATGTTCACTGAGAATAAAATTATGTGAAGCTCATTGAAGCAGCGTTTGATGCATTTAAGAAACCAGGGACATAATGCTGGGGAATTGCGACAAAAGACCATTGTCATCGCCGGGGTAGAGGAGCATCCCTTTCAGAAGGTTACAGCTTTGGAATAGGTATTGGTTCAGGTGAACACTTGCCCATAAGAGCACCTCAACACCGATCAGAGAACATTAAGGGCATTTGATTAATTCAGTGCATGGTGGGAGGGAGGGAATGTTCAAAGGAAGCTGATGACGGAAGACATCTAAAGATGGCATACATTGCCCAAACCCATGAGTGGGAGAAAATAACATTCTAACCGTGATGGTCATTTGACAACAGTTAGATTTTCTGACAAATCAGCAAGAAAGCACATACTCAACAACAGCTTCTATAAAAGCAAGTACTACAAAGCCTCTCCAGCAGTTTGAAAGTATCTGTGCTGAGAGAAACAAAATTAATGCTTCGTGTCCAATGTGGCTCTTCTTCGGTACTGCATTTATGTAACACTGCTAACAACATAAGACATCACAATGTGTTACACAAGATCATTATCAAGCAAACTTTAACACCTAGCTGCATAGAGATACTGAATTATGTGACAACAGAAGGTCTTAATCTTGATTTAAAAGGAGGCTAAAGAGGTGGTGAAGAATCTGAATTTAGCACCTAGGCAGCTGAAAACGTAACTGCTAATGATCGATTGAGCTAAACTAGTGAGGATGCGTGAGTTGAAGTTCAGAGATGTCAAAAAGGTTTTAAGGTAAAGGAAATTTAAGGAGAAAGCCAGGAGGGGACATGAGAAGTCTTTGGCAGGTAGGATCAAGGAAAATCCTAAAGCTTTCTATAGGTATGTCAGGAATAAAAGAATGACTAGAGTAAGATTAGGGCCAGTCAAGGACAGTAGTGGGAAGTTGTGCGTGGAGTCCAAAGAGATAGGAGAGGTGCTAAATGAGTATTTTTCATCAGTATTCACACATGGAAAAGACAATGTTGTCGAGGAGAATACTGAGATACAGGCTATTAGACTAGATGGGATTGAGGTTCATAAGGAGGAGGTGTTAGCAATTCTGGAAAGTGTGAGAATAGATAAGTCCCCTGGGCCGGATGGGATCTATCCTAGGATTCTCTGGGAAGCTAGGGAGGAGATTGCAGAGCCTTTGGCTTTGATCTTTATATTGTCATTGTCTACAGGAATAGTGCCAGAAGACTGGAGGATAGCAAATGTTGTCCCCTTGTTCAAGAAGGGGAGTAGAGACAACCCTGGTAATTATAGACCAGTGAGCCTTACTTCGGTTGTGGGTAAAGTGTTGAAAAGGATTATAAGACGTAGGATTTATAATCATCGAGAAAGGAATAATTTGATTAGGGATAGTCAACACGGTTTTGTGAAGGGTAGGTCGTGCCTCACAAACCTGATTGAGTTCTTTTGAGAAGGTGACTAAACAGGTGGATGAGGGTAAAGCGGTTGATGTGGTGTATATGGATTTCAGTAAAGTGTTTGATAAGGTTCCCCACGGTAGGCTATTGCAGAAAATTTGGAGACATGGGATTGAGGGTGATTTAGTGGTTTGGATCAGAAATGGGCTAGCTGTAAGAAGACAGAGGGTGGTGGTTGATGGGAAATGTTCATCCTGGAGTTCAGTTACTAGTGGTATACCGCAAGGATCTGTTTTGGAGCCACTGCTGTTTGTCGTTTTTATAAATGACCTGGATGAGGGCATAGAAGGATGGGTTAGTAAATTTGCGGATGACGCTAAAGTCGGTGGAGTTGTGGATAGTGTGGAAGGATGTTGCAGGTTACAGAAGGACATAGATAAGCTGCAGAGCTGGGCTGAGAGGTGGCAAATGGAGTTTAATGCAGAAAAGTGTGAGGAGATTCACTTTAGAAGGAGTAACGGGAATACAGATTACTGGGCTAATGGTAAGATTCTTGGTAGTGTGGACGAGCAGAGAGATCTCGGTGTCCATGTGCATAGATCCCTGAAAGTTGCCACTCAGGTTGATAGGGTTGTTAAGAAGGCATACGGTGTGTTAGGTTTTATTGGTAGAGGGATTGAGTTTCAGAGCCGTGAGGTCACGTTGCAGCTGTACAAAACTGGTGCGGCCGCACATGGAGTATTGCGTACAGTTCTGGTCGCCGCATTATAGCAAGGATGTGGAAGCGTTAGAAAGGGTGCAGAGGAGATTTACAAGGATGTTGCCTGGTATGGAGGGAAGGTCTTATGAGGAAAGGCTGAGGGACTTGAGGCTGTTTTCGTTAGAAAGAAGAAGGTTAAGAGGGGACTTAATAGAGACATACAAGATGATCAGAGGATTGGATAGGGTGGACTGTGAGAGCCTTTTTCCTCGGATGGTGATGGCTAGCACGAGGGGACATAGCTTTAAATTGAGGGGTGATAGATATAGGACAGATGTCAGAGGTAGATTCTTTACTCAGAGAGTAGTAAGGGCATGGAATGCCTTGCCTGCAGCAGTTGTAGACTCGCCAACTTTAAGGGCATTTAAATAGTTGTTGGATAAACATATGGATGATAATGGAATAGTGTAGGTTAGATGGGCTTCAGATTGGTTTCTCAGGTTGGCGCAACATCAAGGGCCGAAGGGCCTGTACTGCGCTGTTATGTTCTATGTTCTATGTTCTACGACTTGAATACAATGATAAGGATTTTAAAGATGAGGCATTACCATGCCGGAAGTGTGAGTGTAAGACAGCTCATACACGGCTGAAGTATGAACCGGGTCTTTTTAGTTTTGAGTTAATATACCAGAGGCAGATTTTTAGATGACCTCCAAGTTTGAGGTTGCGAAATGGGCAGCTGATCATGACCATATCGAAACAGTCATCGGGAGGTGGCGAAGACCAGATTTGAGGGCTTCAGAAGGTCAGCTGACGAAGGGGTGGAACAGGTTGATCTTAGAGGTGAAAATAGGCAGCCAAATGTGGATATGTGATTGGAAACTCACCCACAAGTCAAATAGTCCGATTCAGCTTCATGTGGCAGGGAATAAAAGTAATAACATTGGCCTTTCCAATATGAATAGATCCTTGGAGATTTCAAACGTAACAGTGCAGGAGCAGGAAAGGAAGCACTTGCAGGTGATTCTCTAACTAGTAGTCATAGTCGTAGAATTTCGATCCAACTCATCCCATGCCGACCAGATATCCTAAATTAATCTAGCCCCATTTGCCAGAATTTGTCCCTTATCCCTCTAAACCTTTCCAATTCATGTACCCATCCAGATGCCCTTTAAATGTTGTAATTGTACTAGCCTCCACCATTTCCTCTGGAAGTTCATTCTTAAGTAATTTCCCAGAGAAGCCATTCACTGATGATGAGGCACATTTTAAAAAAAAATTTCCACCAACATTTGCATGCTCACAAAGCAATTCAACTTTTAAGAAAAAGTGGGACCTGTACAAAGCAGCATGAGCATTACTAAAATTACCTAACTTAAGAGGTATATGCATTGTTCACTCTGCATTTGCATATTTACCATAATTGCCGTATCTAATTCCTTGATTAAATCTGGATTTCAATCCAATGAAATGGTTGTGGGCACACGGGTTGGAGGCAGACAGAGGTGGCTCCAGTTCTATTTTGAAAGTCCGGCAGGGCCGCCAAGACAAATAATAAATCACCTGCTATAAAGGTCTAAATGAAGCCAGTTAAAGGAGTCAAACCAGAATCCCAGGTTCCCATTGCAAAGGTCAGATTCGGTACTGGACACAGCCTGGTAACAGCAAGCAAGGTATTTACCAACCTGGAGGAAATCCAGCACCTAATCTTCATGCTGAAATATATTCAGTCATGATCAATCATAGCATTATATTGACTGCTAAGCCACATTTCGTTGCAAGGAGTGTGTTGATATCATTGTGGCATTTAGTGACTGTATTCCTAAAGTTGTCCATGAGGTGCCACCAGCTGCAGGCGAGTGTCTCACCGTGTATGCATACTAACCTGCAGTAACTAGCACACAGATATTTATTCTGATGAGTGTAGTCTTTGGGTGGGTAATAAGTAAGAATAAAAGCAGCAACAGAGCACAAACAAGGTGCTGAGTTTAGGATAGGGTACCACCCACCTTTGAGCACTTGCACTTCAAGAAACGCTTTGCACAGAGCTTATCAGCTATTAATGGAATCCATTAAATGTATTTGTATAGGGGTGTATTCTAACTTCACAGAATTGCCTTGTACCTAATGCACTTATTAACGTCGGATTATCTGCAGCTAAATCCACACAGTGGGTGCTTTTGTAGAGACTTTGGCATCCATTATTAATGAGTCTGCTGTCTCCCATTCATGATGGAATTTGTAGACATTCAGACATTTTTTTACAGCATTCAGTCCACATCCACATAGTTCACGGAATATACTGAGGGAATGCTCAGCAGTAGGGGAAATCAAGAATAGATACTGTTAAGGGACCTATCTATCAATGGACACACATCCATACCATCCATCTGTCTAATCCAAAGACACATTTTAGGCCAGAATCAATTCAGACCTAGGCAGCCAACATAGCATCAGATGTCAAGCCAGCAGTTGCTAAGCCATAATACAAAGAGCAACCTGCATTCTTGAAGTTGCTGAGATTGTTCACTAGTCAGCTCACTACCTTCGCTTCTTGGTTAACACCTTAAAGGAGCACTGAATTAGGCAGTAGGATACATTCAACATACAGTCTCAAAGCAGAAGCATTGAAAGGAAAAAACACTTTATATTCTATATTCTCTTCCTACCTGCCAAATCTATAAAATGTTTATTTTCTTTTCTCCTCCTATCTGTTGAATATATCAAGGAATCAAAAATGATAAATGATTGCAATTATATTTGCACATGGTACAGAACATCGATTTAGACTGGACTAACAACTGTTTCATGAATTGTTTGCTGCCCCAATCTCTTTGGAACATGTATGCTGAAACTCACATTAAATTTTGTAATGGTTGTTTTCAAATCTTGTTTAATCTATCGTTCTCATTGCAGCTGTGGTGTTGTCAGCAGCTCTTGAAGCTCAGCCTCCTTGCTATCTTCAGGAAGTGCTGAGGCTACTGCACGTGACTTTTCTGACTACAGCAGCATGTTCGGTGGTATAAGAAACTTTTACTGTAAAGGACATTAAAGCCCAGACAGCAAACTTACTTGTCTATATCGTGACTTTTGAATGAAGTGATTCATGGTGCTTTACAAATGTGAAAATAAGAAGTGGATTTAAGATGGGAGTTAGTATAGTTGAAAAGGTGGGTTTTAAGTATCTTTTAAAAATCTAGGGAGCAGTGAAAGGGTTCATGATGAAATTCACATGAGGAGGGCTGAGAAGGTTGAAAACTCCAGCATTTAATGGTGAGAGGAATGGAGAGGTATGCACAAAGCATCAGTAGGAAGGCTGAACGGTGCATGAGGGGATATGAGACTAGAGGAAGTTGCAAATTTAAGATAGGGTGCAGCCATGGAAGGATTTAAAAATGATGTTAAATTCAGTGCACTACGGAACATCCAAGCCTTTGTAATTTAATAAGGTTGGCAATAATGGGGTGAGCGGAATTTTGTGCAGGGATCCACATATGAGCAGCTGAATTGTAGCTAATAGAAACAAAAGTAATTTGGAAGACATTGAATCTTTGTGATGGACGGTGTGAAATTTAAAAAAAAAAACTGGTTAAACTGGGTGTACAGGTTTTGTATAACAAGGTTCAATTTAAGGAAATTGGCAAACAGAATGGAATTATCAATATAGGAGTGAAGTTAAATGCAGATGCTGATGCCACAGTCCTGGGAAAAAATTATTCTTCAAGTAGGGAAGATCTGCCATTATTAAATCAATTTTCAATCTTTTATCGAGTTGTTAACTATAACTTGCTGCAAAACTAGCAAGCCTAATGACACATTGTTTGCTTTTTTAAAAAAGAAGGCAGTATAATCCTAGCCTGCAGGAGTGCTGCCACAAACTAGGATTTTCTAATCCATGTCTGTTGCTAGGTGTGCACCCTCACAACTGCAGCCATTAAAACAATTCTCTTGACAGGTAATTTCTTCTTTTATTTAAAAATGATTGAGTAAGTTAATGAAATGTTATGTTTCCATTAGTCTATAAAAATTGATATTTGGAAATATGTATAAGACACAGAAATAATCCTAATATTACGTAAATTTAATGGGCAGAATGTTGCGGCATATCGTATTCTTTGCAGCACCATCCCCGCCACCTCTAAAAAAGGTCGTTTTTTTCTTTCAGTCCGCCTACCAAAAAGCTGGTTGCTCTATAGCCATATTAAAGTGGGAGCAACCTTGATTATTTGATTTCCCATTTAAGAAAAAGCACTCCCTTGACAGTCCCCAGCCAGTCTGAATTGCCTGGCAGTTCTTTTGTCCCAACAGTGCCAGGATTAAGCAGTCGCCACCTCTGGGATCACAGGCAGTCCCTGAGGATTAAGACTGACAGAGCAAGGGCTTAAAAGTAAGTTGGGTTTGTGCATTGGCCCAGTTGGGTACATTCAACAAGGGGAATGGGAGCCAACTTTCAGAGTTTAGTTTGGTGGGTTTGCCTCCAATAACAAGAAGGAAAGGGTGATTACAACAACAACCACCACCACCCCTCACTTCCTCATCACTACAACAGCAGCTCACACAGTGAAAACTGACAGGCTGAGCATCAAGCCTCTGCCTTCCCCTGCTGCACAGAAAATAGTGGTAGATGCAGAATTAGACCACATTAATTGGTCACTTAAGGGCCTGTATATGTTCAACGGTGGATGGGTTGCCTACTTTCTTCCCTGCACACCGTAATGTGGGAGGTGTATATGGTGTGTGGGAAGGCCAACTGTTTATATTATGAACCTTCATTCCATGTCTTTATATTTGCTGGCCGGGGTCAAATGTTTTGATTTGTTTCTACTTTGTGCTTCTCACAAGAGGAAGTTGTCTGGTTATTTTGTCAAATGTGGTGAATGATTAAGATAAAAATATTTCCAATGCATGAACCTCTTTTAATTAATATCAGTGTTTAACCTCTCCACGTGAACATATTGAACAACGAAATTCTTAACAGATTTCTCAAAAATAACCAACATGATTTACCAATTTGAATATTTGACTCCTTCTTGTTTTAACAGAATAATCCAGAAGCACATGACAACTTTTTGAAAATAAATAGAGCTTACGAAGTTTTGAAAGATGAAGATCTTCGAAAAAAGTATGATAAATATGGTGAGAAAGGCCTTCAGGATCACCAGGGTGGACAGTATGAAAGTTGGAACTTCTATCGTTATGACTTTGGTAAGAGTATATGATGTTTGACTTTTTCTGCCTTTACAATCTATGCTATCTAAATGCATTTCATGTCACATAAGTTTAGTAAATTTAAACTTTATTTGCTAACTAGAATCACTATTTGATTTAAATCATTGTTGAACATATAAACACATGTGAACATTGGTCCTATATCATTGAGGTCTGGGTAATAGAGCTTCTCCCTGTGCATCACACTTTATCGATGCCAATCTGGGATGAGTACTTCAGATTTCTAAAACTCTTAGATCTTTTATTTTTACTTCTCAAAAAATATTTGGAAACATTTTAAGAAAAGTACGGAAATTGCAGAAGAAACTGACGCACTGTTTACCCTTAGACTTGTTCCTGATGCCTTTGAGTAAGCATACGGTAGCTTTTTTTAATATTATTTATTCACTGATGAGATGTCGCAGCCACTGGGGTAGCATTTACTTCCCTTTCCTGATTGCCCTTAGTAGTAAATTGCCTCCTTGAACCTACTGCAGTCCATTTGCTGTATATAGACCCACAATGCAGTTAGAGGTTCAGGACCTAGAGATACTAAAGGAGTGTAATATATTTCCAAGTCAGGATGTGAGTGGCTTGGAGGGAACTTGCAGGTGATGGTCTCCCATGGATCTGCTACCCTTGTCCTTTTCGATGCTGATTTTGTTGGGTTTGGAAGATGATTTTCTGCAGTATGTTTTTAGATGGTACTCATTGCCGCTGTTGAGTGTTGGTGCTGAAGGGAGTGAATGCTGTGGAGGTGGTGCTAATCAAGAGGGCAGTTTCTTTGTCTGGATAGTGTCAGGCTTCTTGAGTGTTGTTGGAGCTGCGCTCATGAAGGCAAATGGGGAGTGTTCCACCACACGTCTGACTTGTGCCTTGTGGGTAAGCTTTGAGGGCTCAGTAGGTGAGTTACTCACGACAGGATTCCTATATTAGGAAATGCTTTTGTAGCCACATTATTTATGTGGCTAGTCCAGTTCAATTTCTAAACAGTAGTAACCCCCCAGGACGCTGAGAGTGCAGATTCAATGATGTATTACCATTGAATATCAAGGGGCAATGTTAGATTCTCTCTTTTTGGATACAGTTTTTGCCTGGCACTTATGTATCTTGGATATTGCAACATTCTGATTCTGTACACAGTTCTGCCCTATGTGCTATGGAAACCTATGTATAGGGGCATCGTGAGAGGTGCAAAAGTGATTTAGAAGAATTATGCCAAAATAAGGGAGATTCCAGCTGTTAGAAGAAACTGAACATGTGGAAATTCTTCTTTTTCACAGAAATGAAAACATAAGTCTTCAACTGTTACTTCCTGTAAAATTCTAGATAGATTTGATAGGGTAATCCTGAGAGAATTTTTCTACATTTCAGGAATTTGAATTGAGGGCACAATAAAGCATCTGCTATCTCCTTTTGTCTTGCCTGTCATTTCTTTTAAATGTTAAATCTCTGCCGCCATCCACTGAGTCACAAGCCTTTCCTTTAGTTCCCTTTTCTCGTCACTCACTCACTTACTGAAAACTTGTTGTATCATGACTTTTTCCAATTCTGATGAAAGGGCATTGACCTGAAATATTAACTTTGGTCATGTTTTACAAATACTTTCTAAACTGCTGAGATTTTCTCGCAACTTTGGTTTTTGCCTCCGATTTCCAGATTTCACAATATTTTGTTTTCGTATAATGATACTTGTTTATGATTTGAAAGGAATTCAAGAGAATCTTCTTTATCCAGCCAATGCTTAAAATATGCAAATGGTTACCACATCGAGTGTTTGAGTCACTTAACAGATGCATTTATAGGGAAGCTAGATAAGTACATCATGGCAAAGGAGTGAAAGGATATGCTAATATGATAGATGAAGTTGGCTGAGAGAACGATTGTGCGGAACATAATCACCAGTATAGACCAATTGGGTCTGATGACCTATGCCTATGCTATAAGTTTGATAGGTATGATTTACCTATCCCTGCCAATGGGATTTAAGGTGGGAGCATGCTAAATTCAGTGGGTGGTGTGCCTGATCTGCTCTTGTGCAATTTTACCAGCAACAGGGTGCCACGAAGTGGATCACCCACCTGACCTCACCAAAGATAGAAGTCTATCAGCTTTTGTAGCCAGAGTGATGGCAGGCATGGAAGGCCTTCCTTAAACCCCTGGGCTAGTTGGAAGACCCTCCAAGGTGTAATCATTTGTCTATATTCCTCTCCCAGCCCCATGTCTTTCTAACCAGGCTCCCCATGTCTTTTGTTGGGGTCTGTCAACTTGTCCATGCCTCTACTCACCTCCTATTCTAGTACATCGTACTTCTTTGTGAGCCTATCTGCAGTAGAAGCAGTGATTACCATCTTGGTGCATTGCTGATACTGGAGAGCTGACAACTTCTGTAGCTCTGTAAAGTGGAGTCTCTTACGACTGAGAGGCAAAAGTCCTGCCTCAACTCAGTTGACAGCTGATCGGCTGTTTTAGTCCCGACACACGCGGCAGGCATCAGGCTCATGGGTGAGCTTCACTCCTCAGCCTTTTAACTGGGATTAATATTGACAACAATGTTTCATTAAATCCAGCTGTTTGTAATGTGAAGCTTTTCTTTTGATTTTGAATTTCTAACTTTATTTATGTTAAACATAACAAAAGGAATTTGAGTTACTGTGCTATACCTGTCCAGAGCGTTATCATAACAGCAAAAGTAAGTTTGCTTCTCAGCAATATTAAACATTTATAGTATAAAGTAGCCTCCAGGCCTGAAGCCGGTTAACTGGACTGAAACCCCCTTTTCCAGAGAATATCACTTTGCGTTACTGCAGTGTCAGCTTAGACCTTGAGGATGGGTTCAAGCTGTAGTTATGCTGACCAGCAGTGTTGGTGCAAATGCAATAGCTTGTCAGTGATGCAGCAGTTGTAGCATTATTGCACATTTAGTCAATACAGCCTTTAATTATTTGAAATCTTAATTGTAATATGTGCATTAGTATGATCACCTGTATAGCTACAGAAATATTTCTGTCTGTAAAAATGTTTTACTATATAATGTTTGAAGATTACATTTTTAACAACGTTTTCTTCATGTGGCTATCTTATTCTTGCAACAAATTATGCAGACATTTTATCTCCCTCGCTTGGATGTTTGCACTGAGTGTTTAATATTCACAATATAATGGGTTTTAAATTACATGCAATTTGATATAAGTGCAGAAATAAATAGTGAATTGATTTGATATATTGTAGGTTAGATCATACACTAATTTCTCTTTCCTACTCTCAGGCATTTATGATGATGATGTTGAAATAATAACATTGGATAAAGGAGACTTTGGTAAGTTTTTTTTTGAGTTTAGTGATGAAAAATTGTGTAGAACATTTGGGACTATACCAATTCAAGTTAACTTATTTCCAGCATTTATGTTATGACATCAGGAACGGCCATTTTTATTAACTTCTTATACGATTGTGTAGGTATTGTGAACTGTTTAAAAATTGGATGAGCATTTAAAATTGCTGCTGCAGATGAACAAAATGAATAAAGAGAGCAAAGTCCATGCATTATCTTCACGGTGAAAGCAAAAAACATTACAAATACAGACCTGAAACAAAATTTGAAAAGTGCTGAAAACACAGCAGCTAATCAATCAGTACCTATGAGGAGAGCATAGCAAAAAAAATTTAAACTCCAGTTATTATGTTCAAACTCTCATGTAATTTTTCCCTTCACAGATGCTGTCTGACCTCTTCCAGGTTTCCTGAGATTTTTTGAATCTTATACCCAAATTCCTTTACTCATTCATATTAATTTTCTTCACTCAGTAAATGCTGGAAAAACCTGTCCCAACCCTCAACTATGGTTGCATTCTAAATGCCCATTAAATGTTACAGATCAAGATCACTTGCCTACGAATTTATTCTCTCAGCAACAAGAATCACACTATTATTTTTACAAATTGAACAAGACTGTTCTTCCAATGTTAGTGAGTTACGAGCTGCAATAGAAATTTTATTCATTGTGGACTCTGATTCTCACAAAGCAGAAGTTTCCTTTTACTGACACTACTTTGTGCTGTGTTTTCAAATACAGAAGTTACCTTCCTTTTTACCATGTGAAAAGATGAAAAGCATTTTCTTCTTTTTCACCACTTCCCCACCCATCCACCAACCCATCCCAACAAACAAAAAATCTACCAAGAATGAATGACATCCAAAAATTTATCCAGGCCAAAATGATTAATCATCCTTCAGCTTTTCTAGTAGGAATTTGTGGTACTTGAGATTTAACAGATGTCACAGTTCACAGTCAATCTGTGATCATTTCCATACAGATGCATCCACTTCTTGCTGTTTTGTTTTTGTTAATAGATGCTGCTATTACCTCTGGAGAATTGTGGTTTGTAAACTTCTACTTCCCTCGTTGCTCGCACTGCCATGATCTAGCTCCTACGGTATGTTTATTGCTAATTGGCTTTCAGCTGTTAAAGCTAATGCTTTGAATCATCACCTGAAGGTAGTTTGTTCTTCACACTAAGAATAAGCATTTAAAACTTCATTATTTTTTCTTTCCAGTGGAGAGAATTTGCCAAAGAGATGGATGGAGTAATCCGTATAGGAGCAGTCAACTGTGGAGATAACCGAATGTTGTGTCGTTCCAAAGGCATCACCAGTTACCCAAGTCTTTACATCTTTAAACCAGGAGGGGTAGGTTTCAAGTAAGAGCCTAGACTTGTTTTTCCAAAAGTGATTATATTCTGTCGGCATGTATGTGAAACAGCTGTGCTTGTCCAGTTTTAATATAATCATGAAACCTACTGACCTCGATCTACCGGGAAGAAAACACTTGTGAAGTAAATTGTTCTGGAAAATAAAACTTTATACATATTCTGCGGTATTGATTTTGGATTGCATTTTATCTGAATTTGGAGTTCCATAACTGTATGGACATACCAATGTCAACTTAGTCCTTAAATAGTCTAATTACTAAAATATTTTTGTTTTTCTAGGGTGCAGTGAAATATGTTGGAGATCGATCAAAGGAAGAACTTATCCAATTTGCTATGAAGTATGTCACAACCCAGGTGACAGAATTATGGTCAGGTAACTACTGTGCTTTTAAGATTATGCGCACTAAAGGTTTTTAAGCTCTCAAAAGTGTTTATATGTAGAATTTGTTTTCCTCCTAAACAATTGAGAGAAGTTGAAATCTATTGTGTGCAACTCTGCTATTGCTCAGGTTAGTACTTCAGAGACTAGAAACTGAATTGAATCCGAGGTTTTCCCAATCAGTGCCTTAGGAATTTGTTATTTTTGTTAAAGCTGAAAAGTTTTACTGTTCTAGAAATAATACCAACGAAGCCCTGAATGAGGCCCCACTCTATGTTTTCAAAGTACAAGTAGTGTCTCAACTTGATAGTAAATTCCCTCATGAGAATAATAACTGTTTGGACAACATATTAGAGAGTGTTGAACATTACTGAGCATTTATCTCTCCAAGAAAGGAGTAGGGCTAATGTTGGTTCAGAAAATAATCAGGAAAACCAAAACTAAGAAGTTTGAAAGGCACTGTAAGTGTTATGTGCAACCCAACAGATTACACTACTGGATTACTGCAGTAACAAAATGTCACTAAACTAACAATATAATGTAACCGTGCAGGAAGATTACATGTTGCATGAATATTAATTTTTTTTTATTGCTAGGCAACTTTGCAAGTGCATTCAATACGGCATTCTCTTCTGGAGTTGGATGGCTGGTCACTTTCTGTGCTAAAACAGGAGGTAATAACTAACTTGGTTATGCTTGATGTTTCTGGTTAGAGAGTATATGATAGCTATTAATCCTGAATAATAAAGTTAGAAATCTTCGGTTCCTTTCTCACTTTCAATTTTTCATTTTTCTGCACTCCCTTCAAGTCACACAAATATTTACCTCTGGCACCTAAGTGAGCTGCACTGCTCAGTAGATGAGATTGAATCAAATCTTGAAATGTAAACCAAATAGCACCACGCTGATAGCGAATTTCAAATTAATTAATTAGTTTCACAAATAAGAGAAACCAAATCTGGTACTGAATAGTTGAAGAATCGGGAAGAAGAGCAGTTATATAACTAGCAGTTTTGGTGATGGACAAATAAAGATGCACCTGATTAAGAACAGTTGGATGTAAGAATGCAACTGGTTTGAACAACTGATTGTCGAGAAAATGGTCCAGTGATACGTGATTACAGGACGTAAAATATTAAACTTGGTACAGTAAATCCTTTGTAGCTGCAAGATCGTGACTTGTGAATTTGCCATCTCTGCTAACAAAATTCAATAACTGTGCGAAAACTAGCTATCTGTGATTTTTGACCAATATTTTATTATTCAGAGGGAACTCAAGCACATATGACTGTGTTCACAACTCTTTTACTGCTGATATCAGCATAAATTTTCTTTGTGACGAAGTTGCTCGGGGAAATACAGGCATTTTTCACACTGCTTTTGTTTTGTAGATTGCTTATCTTCACGGACACAACTAAAGTTAGCTGGAATGCTGGTAAGTCCAGTGTTTGTGAAATGAAAACTTGATCCACTCGCCATCTAAGATAAAATAATCCGCTTGTAGGTTCTATACTATTGTTTTTTGCTTTTCCATTGACTGGCCATCTATGATTGACTGATTTGACTGAATTAATTCGATGATTTCAAGTACCTGTGACAACGTATGCTCTAAAGTCCTTGTTGGCTTAACTGTTCCTATCTGGACAGTGATAAATCGGCATTCATAGAATCGTAGAATCCTTACAATGTGGAAAAAGGCCATTCGGCCGAACAAGTCCACACCCACTCTCCAAAGAGCATCGCACCCAGACCCACCCTCCAACTTATCCCTGTAACCCTGTGTTTCCTATGCTAATCCACCCACCCTACAGATACCTGGACGCTGTGGGCAATTTAGCACTGCCAATTCACCTAACCTACACATCTTTGGACTGTGGGAGGAACCCAGAGCACCCAGAGGAAACCCATGCAGACACGGGGAGAGCGTGCAAACTCCAGTCACCCAAGGCTGTGAGGCAGCAGTGTTAACCACTGAGCCACCATGCCCCACTATTCTTTCGGTTTGGCACATTGTGGCTCAGCATTCTTTAACTAAAGAAAATTGACAGTTCCCACTTAAGTCTTTGTGTATGGAATTAGGTGAAAAAAGAATCTGATATTGCTGTTTTGCGATCAGTGGTTGAATGTACCAGTATGTGATGCATAGTGTGTGACATACTAAATCACATCTTAAAAGCTGTCCAAGCACGGTCAATGGCAATTAACATCGAAAGAAATGTGAGTTAATTAGCAAAACAGGTTTGTAGAGAAATGGGCATCTATCTTGTATATTTGTTAGATTCAGTTTTCAGTGGAAATGTTGCCTCAACTATCAATTAATTTTATGATTGATGCTCTGATGGGTATGATAATTCTATTTTCCATGGTTTGAAACTTCCAGCTCTACTTTATGAATGTACAGCACAAACAGGTTTCGATATTGCTGATCTTATATTTTGTCTAAATATTTTAAAATCCAGAAGCGGTTGGTTGAATAGCTGGTGTAAGCATTGGGAATCTTTTGTACTTAATGACAACCATTATTGGTAAGCAGCTCTGTCAGTGAGCGTGCTTGTTCAGTTTCCTTGTCAGTGTAATATGAAATCATAGAATTTTACATTGAAAATGGGAGATGCCATCTCAAAATGGAAACAGTGGCATGTTGGACAAAGTTACAAGAATCTTGCTGTGTTTAGTGTGTCTTGATGATTATTATGTCAAAAGTAGTGAAGTACAGTCGATTTCTGATGCCTGTCACCGTGATGAGCATAGTAACTAAAGTATGTAATTCAGCCATGAAGCCTGTCCTACCACTCCAGATCCCAGGTGAACATCTCTTCAATGCCACTTTTCTGCAGTACCTCCATATCTCTTAATTGTCGTTAGTCTCCAGAAGCCCGTTGATTTTTATGTTTTAATGATTGAGTTTCCACAGCTCTCTGCGATAGAGAACTCCAAAGATTCAGCAGCTTTTAACATTGCTAAAAGGAGACTAGAAATTGAAGCTTTTCACTTTGTAGTCATCAGACTTCTGGGAGAAAGAAAGAGATCTCATCTCATTTTATACTGCATGAACCAAGGTGCTGAGTGGTTAGGCCATCATTGGTGTGGAGATGCAGCAAGAACAGTTAATCATCAGTCTGAATTCTCAGACAAGGCAGACCGATTCTGATTAGCCAGGACGTTGCTGAAATATTAAGACGTACTTTTTTTTTTGCCGCCTTCAGAAATGAATAACTATACTTATTTCCATTCTGTTTCATCTGCCATGCCGTAGCTTAGTCTGTCCAAGTCCAATTGCACCATCCTCATAACTTACATTGCCACCCAATTTTATGTCATCGGCAAATTTGGGATACTGTTTATGTAGATTGTGAATAATTGTGGACCTATCTGATGAATAACAGAAAACTACAAAATTTATACGTTCTCAATTTTAAAACCTGGTATTGATGGGCAGCATGTCAGTGCTAATGGTAGTGTGATTTGGATTTGGATTTGTGAACTTGCTGCATTTTCAGAGAATCAGAAGAATTAATTATTGAGATGAATATCGTTCCCTTGATGCTTTCACTTCGTTTCTTTCTGATAAAATGTTCCAGAAAATTTTATGATTGACATTTAATATTGAGAAACCTTAGAATTGGGAAATAAACTGAGCTTCAAAATGTTAGTTCTTTAATTTCTTTTCATAAAGTCAAATACAACATTCACTGTGACTTTGGTTCATTCTTAGGAAGGACTTGTTCAAGTTGGCTGGATGGATTGCACAACTCAGGTTCAACTTTGTACAGATTTAGAGATAACTTCTAGTACAACAGCTTATTTTCCACCTGGTTCGACCATAAAAGAGAAAGGTGGGATCTTGGTATGTATTTGTATATATGTGCCAAGGATACATACATGTCCGTATATGAAAGAAAATTGTTTTTTTGGCTAAGATTTTATTGATTTTTTTTTTTTTTTAAAAGGCTGAATTTGTACGAATTTGTGCGATAGTTCCACCCCCCCCAGCTGGTCCATCCTCTTTACCCCCTTACCACCCCTGTCTATTCCACCCCCTCCTCCCCACCGTCCATTCCAAACTCAATCCCCCGCCTCCACCCACCATCCATTCCATTCCCCCCCGCCTTGAAAAAATTGTAAATAGGAATTTTGTTTTACAACCATAGACTCCCTCCAGTGCGGAAAGAAGCCACTTTGCCCACCAAGTTTGCACCAACTCTCCAAAGAGCATCTCACCCAGACCCAGACCCTCACCCTTTCCCTGTAACCCGCATTTACCATGGCCAACCGGCCTAACCTGCACATCCCCAAATACTACAGGCAATTTCCTGTGGCCAATCCACCTAACTAGCACATATTTGGATCCCACAGCACATCTGTGAGAGGAAACTGGAGCACCCAAGGAAAACCACACAGGCACAGTGGGAATGTTTTTTTTCGTTTAGAGGATGACGGTGTCGCTGGCTAGGCCAGCATTTATTGTCCATTCCTAATTGCCCAGAGGGCATTTAAGAGTCAACCATGTTGCTGTGAGTCTGGAGTCACATGTCGGCCAGACCAGACCAGGTAAGGATGACAGTTTCCTTCCCTAAAGGGCATTAGTGAGTCAGATGTAGTTTTTCCCGACAACAGACAATGGATTCATGGTCATCATTAGATTAACAATTCCAGATATTTATTGAACTCAAATTCCATCAACTGCCATGGCAGGATTCAAACCCAGCTCTCCAGAATGTTTTTGAGTCTCTGGATTAACTGTCCAGCAATAATACTACTAAGCCATTGCCTCCACCCATAGCTGGAATTGAACTCGGGTCCTGGTGCTGTGAGGCAGCAGTGCTAAACACGGAGACCCCATGAAGCCCTTTGGACAAGTTCAATAGCATAAGAACCCAGTGCAAACTCGTGATTAAATTTGTCATGGCAAAACGTTTTCTCTGATGCTGCCTGGGTATCTCTAAATTTGGTTTCAGTTGACATCACATACAAAACTATTTATTGAAGCAAACTTCATATGGTTAACAAAAGTAACTATCCAGATTTGACCACTGACCACATCTTTGAGACAGTGAGCTTGATAATGGAGTTCCTTCCTGATTTTGTATGCTCTTGCAGTATGTATGGATAATTTTAGTTGAAAACTGATAAATGACAGAAGAATGAAGATGCTGTAGAAATAGTTCACTTTGTGCTGTTTGCCTATTGCAGAGTCATTTCAGCATTTTCACATATGTGCTCAGCATGTGGTTTCTTCAGAATTTGCTAAACTAGATAATGCGTCTGTACGTGATTTTGAAGAATAACAACCCTAACAAAGAGCCAGTGCAGGTCAATTAGCTTGGTTAGATGTATGTAATGCTAACAGTGCAGGTTCAGTCCCTCGCTGTACTGACATTGTAGTTTGTGCCACCTTGCTATGCCTCCTGTTTGCAGTGAATTACCCCTCAGGCTACATTAATCACTTACCCGTTGTCTCAGGTGGCCTGTGGCAAATTACAGTGATGAATAATTGTTTTCTATGTTGCATCTTGTGGGCAAACTGTTTTTAAGAACTCCTCTTGTAGTCTGTTTTCCTTTTTCTCCACAGTTCCTAAATAGCCTGGATGCCAGAGAAATTTATGTTGAGGTTATGCAGTATTTACCAGATCTGGAAAAGCTCACTGAACAATCATTCCAGGTATGGCCAGATGGAAATTGGAATAATAATGGAACAAAAATGTAATCAGTGTAGCAAAAAAACAACAAAAATAACTTCAACCATTTCTTTTCTAGAACAAGTTAACACACCATCGCTGGCTGGTTTTCTTTAAGTTTGGTGACACAGTAGAGCCTGGTGATTATGAATTCAAAAAAACCAAAGTTCTTTTACAAAGTGACAATATCCAGGTACAACTGCTTAAGTGTGTTAAATTATTAAATGTATGATCAAACTGCCTCTGTCTGGTTGTGCTGTAAGTCAGTTTGTAATTAAGCTGTATAGTAAAGTTGCACATATAATTCCCGATCTGCATGTTTCTCGATTGCAGCTGACGTGGCAGCTGGAGTATTACAGTTGGCCTCAGCATTCCTGGGTTAGAGATGAGAAAATTATCTCGTGTTCTCGTAGTCATTTTGACATGACCCTTACATGGCCAGAGGCCAGGAGCATTTTTTTTTTATTACTTTGTATGCAGTTCAAAAAGCTGCCAGCGCACACTGTCCAAGTTCATGAACAAAAAGCAGAAAAGTATTTACAGTAAGATAATTTGAATTGTAGTGGGCCAGCCTCCAAAGCTGCGTTAAGCAAAGCTTCATGATTGCCGAAGAAGTGCCAGTAACCTGATTTTGTTTTTAAATACATTCATAGAATATTGACATCGCGTTTTGCATAGCATTTATTACCCATCCCTCATTGCCAGTAAAGACTGAACCACGTTTATGTGGGTCTGGAATCAAGTGAAGGCCAGACCAGGTAAAGACAGCAATTTCCTTCCATTAAGGACATGAGTGAACCAAACCAGTTTTTTCAATAATTGACACAGTTTCACAGTCTTCATTAGACTCCTAATCCAGATTTTTATTGAATTCAAAATCCATAGATTCACACATGTCCCCAAAATTTACTAGGAACTCTGGAGCAATAATCTAGCTAATACCACGAGGCATCAGCTCCCCATAGATTTGCCTACAAATATGCTCTGTCAAAAAATGAAAATGCTGATGCAGTAAATATGTGAAAAATCTCTTTTTAAATTAGTTCACACACATTAGTGGTTTGACCTTATACAGTAAAAGACATTTAAAAATGTTGGGACTTAGCTCTGGAAAAACTCAGATCTTTTCCTACAGAGTGTGCTATCTTTTGAGTGTGATATGGTCCAGTGTATTGTCAATGCAGTTTAAAATGCAAAATCTTAGAGCATCTCAATGTCTTTTGTGACTTCACCTAGGGAAACATTGGTGATTGGGTGGGAATTCATCAGACTCTCGGTCATTGAGCTTCCCAGTTGAAGAATGTATTTATGACTTTTCTGTCAGTTCTGTTGTCCATTGTCTTCCACCTCAGCATAAGTTTTCATGAATGTCTCTGATGGAATTTCCATGCTGGCCTGCCACAGGTATGTAAAATGAGCTGGTTTGTCTCACCCAGCCCCTCCACGTATATTGCATCTTGCTATTTGAACTCAGCATGTTGGAAATATTCGACAATTGTGGCTTCCTTCACCATATCCACACTTCCTTCATCATGAATATGGCCTTTAGAACAGTTATCCTGCTTCAAATCATTGGTCTTGATAACCTGAGAGATCTTCTGCCATTGGTAATGGTTTTTAGTTTCCTGACCATCCTCTGTTCCATTTGCTAGAGTTTGTCTATAATTGACTACAAAAATGGCATCAATCATTTGTCATATCTGTTATAGCTATTGCATCTTCACTGGGTGGAAGATGATGCTGCGCCTTGATTTGAATTGCTCCAGTCATCAATCTCTGCAAGTCAGCATGTTTCATCCCAGCCTCCTCGCTTGAGGTGACTTCATCCATGTTAGTGAAACGTCTTCAATGTTTGGATAGGTAGCTTCTCATTCACTTCCTTGTTGAAGTGAATGCCTGCTTGTCACCCTGCTCCAAGATGTCAGCCAGAATGGTTGACAATGATGGTGGAATCTCTGACTCTTTAACAATGACTGCTTTTCCACTTACTCTATCAAGTTTACTTTGTCTCCAATTGACAACAGTTTTAGCTTTCTCCCAGAGTTTGAATGTCCTTTCAGAGGTTTTGATGTTGAACGATGACTTGCCTGTGATTGAGAAGCAAGGCCCTCTAGAATATTGCTGCTCCAAATAGAGCAATATAATGTCAGGCATTGTTTCTATGATTATACCTAGTGACACTGATGGAAGTGTATTAGTTAAGAATAGGATTAAACTTGTCAGGTATGCCTGTAGACAAAGAGCAACCAACAGTTATGACAGTGCAGAACCAGATGACAATCAGCTGCTGAATCTTACCTCAGCAAAGAGTTGACACCTTTGTGAAAGGAGAAAAATAATGCCAGGAGAGAGATATTAATATTGTTAAGTTTAACTACATGCTTGTGGAGTTGATGTTGCCACAGCTATACTTTCATCTGCCTCATTGCCTGAAAAGCGATCACTTAACAACCTTTAATACTCTTAATTTGTTGAATTTTAATTTAATGTAAGACATATAAATATGATTTGTTCAAATGACATTAGCCAAGTTCAGTAATATCCCTAAAATTGTCACTTACAGGTAAAGTACTTTAACATAAATGCTAATATTTTTCCAGGTTGGAACATTTGACTGCCATGAAGGATCACGTATCTGCAAGAGCCTCTATATCCACCAACCTTCTGTTGTAATATTCAAAGGCAGTGGAACACGAGCCTTTGAAATACATCATGGTAAGAACTCTTATCTCGAGTTACTGTAGCATTATGAAAGCAAAATGTTTTCGACATTTTGACTATTCCTTGTTGTTCTTGTTCTGGACACATTACTTGTAGAAGATAATTTCCGGAGTTTTGACTGGCAACAGGAAGAGATTACTAAATCTGCTGTTCATTGATCTACATTGCATTACTGCATCTACCCTTATATCTATAAGTTGTGAATTGAAGCCGCAGTCCAAGGCCTCAATATAATACAGACTGACAAATCAGTTCCATGCTGCCAGTGGTGCTGTCTTTCAGGTTAGAAGTTAAGCTAGGACCCTGTCTATTGTTTCACAATTATGTCAAAAGTAGATGCCAAAGAATCCCTGCCACATTTTGACGGTGATTTAGCATTCTCTGGTTATGCTGTCCAACAATTATCTGTTAACAAGTTGCACCAAAAAAATCTGCAGAATAACATTAACTAAACTTGCAGTTTGTCATTGGTTGCAGTTTTTTTAATGCCCTGATGCCCCTTATGTCCTTATGTAAGTAAGTTTCTTCATTTAATGTTATGTAACACATGGATTTCCTACAAATGAATCCTTTGCCTAGAGTGTCCTGTCTCTCTTGATTGGATATGCAGTGTGAAATTGTATTACAGTTTATATTCCATTCCTTTTCATGATCTATTCTCTCCTTAAAGGTAAAAAGGTTCTCTATGACATTGTGTCCTTTGCAAGAGAGAGCATCAATGCACCTGTTATCACACTTAGTCCGAAGAATTTTCCAAAGAACGACAGGGAACCTTGGCTTGTGGATTTCTTTGCACCAGTAAGTTCTTTCTTGAAACTTTTAAAGATATGGAAAATAAAGTTATTTAATGCTGGACTAACATGTCCTTTCCCTGATGCTTTGTAAACAGTGCAATCTAATTTTCCCATGTACTTATTAAAAGAACTCAACAGCAGTCTGATTTTTTTGACTGTTTTTTCCATAATTTGTAGGTCTGTACTAATGCTAACAATGTCATGCCTTTAACTGGTGCACCAGTCCACATTAGAACTAAGCGACATAAAGGTTGGGTGGGTGTGCAGGCAGTATAAGGTGAACGCACCAAATAGCATAAGTACAAAGTTATACTCAGGACAGTAGTGTAATAAGGCTCATTTTTGCACAAATGTACCTTTATTGGCATTTAATACGTGATTTGAATTTTCCCAGCCTCTGAACAATGTAAGCAAAAGCAAAACAGGTGGGAAATTGAGTGAGAATGGAAAAATGGCTTGTGGATATCACGAGTGGCAACTTCAAACTGGTTGGCAAGGTCTCCTCTGGCAGTCCTATATTTTATAGTTAGATTGGTGTTTAATCTCCTTTTGCTGCCAATTTACAGTAAACACTTCTGTGACATTGCCAGGGGTAATTGCATTAGAAAGTGATATTAATCAACCTTGTGAATATGTCCATTTATCATAATAGGTGTGTCTATGCATTATAATTCAATACCAGGTTTTGAAGGAAATTAACAGATGATGTGACTGTCCTGTCATCCTATAAACCTGAATTTGAGGCCAGTCCAAACTAAATGCACAGAATAGAATAAGTTCTACCACGAACATCAAGTCTGGACTGTCTCCACCCTTCCTATTTTTAGAAGTATAACTGCTGGACTAATTTTTTTGGAGATGGCCAATTAATAAGTTATCACTGTGTTTGCAAATCAGTTAAGAATGGTGGATTCACTATTGGGGTTGGGAAAGATGGTTAGTGTGCCAACTGAGAATGGAAGCCAGCAGCTCCACTGTGAAAGCTTTATATTGCTGATCTGAATAGCCCAAGAGAGGGCACACCAAATGGAAGTGCAGTGATAATGATACACTTGTTATGATTGAATCATGTGATGGGATCCTAGTGATTTTTGACAGCATTGTGGTCCATTCAAGAAAATGGTACTTGTTACAGCAATGCTTGCCTCCACCATATGACCGATGCTGCCACATTCATTGCCATTAGCCTTTATGCTGCTGCCTCCAGGAAATATATTGAGAACATGCGAGGGAACATGCTGTACATTTTGTAGATTTCCCACCTCCCCAACTCTAAAGTTGTCTGTATGAGGCTGGAAAAATGATGCCCAAATCAACGTAATATTCAGTAAGTATCCCATTAAAATGAACTTAGGCTATCAGAGTTTTCATCTATTTTACTTTGAAAAACCAATACATATCCTGTCTTGTCGGTTATTTGCATGAGACAAACTTTCGCATTTGCCTGCAATGATTTCGCTAAGGAAATTCCTTAAAGATTCACTAGAGATACATTGACTGATATTTGTGATTTGTCAATCTTAATGGGTTCCTTCTGTATCAATTGCTTGTAAGAGATTGTAATAAATTATGCAGCAAAATAAGATACTTATCTTTGCATATTAATGTTATTGGTGATTGAAAACTAGAATGTGTCTTCATAATTTTCAGTGGTGTCCTCCTTGTCGTGCCCTTTTGCCTGAACTGCGTAAGGCTTCTAAACAATTAGTTGGTCAGCTTAAGTTTGGAACATTAGATTGTACAATCCATGACAGTTTATGCAACACAGTGAGTATGAACTTTATTCATAGTATTGTTTAATAATAGAGTAAATTTAAACAATGCATTTGATAAAATAAAATGCCCAAAACATGCTTCTGAATGAAGAACTTTAAAGTACTGAACTTGACCCATGTTTGTGGGTGATATTGCCAAGGTAGCAAGGGGAGAAAGGTCAGATCCTTGATGGAGCCTTAATATAACTGTGCAGGAGGGCAGTATCATTGCTGGAGTTGGTTTCACTCTTCTTTTGATTTTAGAACAACTGAGGGGAATTTCATTGAACTGGGTAATGTTAAGGTAGGGATTAAAAGGGGGTGATGTCAAGTGTTCAAGGAGGATGAGGAGAGATAATACACCAGATTGTCAGAGAGTGTCATTCTTGATTTTTGATTAGAGTTGCCTAAATGCAGTAGGAAAATCTTGAAGCTGATTTGAGACATTCGTAAGTATTGTTGTGGGAATGCTGGGTCTCGATCATGGGAATATATATTTTAGGGTTTTGGAAAGGAAAGGCAGGTTAGAGATGGTGAATTTATTTAAAGGAAGAGTGGACAGGGCGAGGCTTTCTGTTAGAGACAATGCTAGAAATTTTCAAAAAAGTGAAATCATTGGAACCAGGTGAAGAAGTTAAATATTCAGCAGTACAGTGAGAATGGAGATGGGTCTTATGGACAAGATGAGCTTGGAGATGGTGACGGGACAGTGTAGAAGGAGCGTTTTTTAAATCTAATGAGAGACAGCTGTTTCAGGAGACAAGGTTTCAAGGGGAGGTTTGGTTGATGGCAAGTATTACGTTGAAGATTAATAATTCTCGTATTGTTGTTCAAGCATGGTATCCAAGCTTATCCAACAACATTAATATTCAATCAATCCAATGTTCATGAATATGAAGGCCATCATACAGCTGATAAACTTCTGGAGTTTATTCAGGTAAAATGTTTTTATACAACAGTGATTTGCTTTAATGATTATTTTTAATTTTGCCATTGATTTAATTAATTATTTTGTTTGCCATTTGATTAGGAGCTTATAAGTCCCTCAGTAATTGCACTGACGCCAGAGAATTTTGAAGGATTAGTTAGAAGGAGAGCACAAGATGAAATTTGGATGGTCGATTTTTATGCTCCATGGTGTGGCCCATGCCAAGCTTTAATGCCAGAATGGAAGAGAATGGCCAGGGTAATAAAAATATTTTCTCTTTGCAACTGACAAAAAAATTACTTCATAATGTTATGATCTGATTTTCTATTCAACTGAGGAATACTGTATGAAGTTTTCACTTCAAGCTATGTTTTTCCCCAATACCAAAGTAAATTGATTATTATAATAAAACACAGAATTGTAGATGCTGGAGATCTGAAACAAAAACAAAAAACGAAAATGCTGAAAAAACTCAGTAGATCTGGCAGCATCTGTGGGAAGAAAGCAGAGTTAACGTTTTCCCTCCAGTGATTCTTCATTAGAAAACAATAAATTGATTATTACTTGCCCTTGAATTGAAAAATGTTATAAAATCATCTTCTGATCAATTGAGAACTGATTTGAATGTTATTGCATGCTCCCACTCAAATTATATTGTACACAATGGGAGTGGTAGAATGCAGTATCATGGTGAAACACCAATTTAACCTGGATATGTTTATTTGGACTGCATGGAGTACTCCTTCAGTCAAGAAAGACTACAGCCAAGTCAGGTCAATTTGGAGGCCCTTTAATAAACGGAAAACAGGACCTGATTCCAGGAGAGTGGCAGCCATTCCTGTTTCTGCCACACTTCCAGTTTGAGATGTGGATATGTGTTGAGCACTTCCATACTTGCCTGTTCCATTGTGGGGATGTGCAGGTCAACATGGGTGGAGTTAGACCCCTTTCAATTACTACATGTGGTACACAGCATCTTGGTGGGGGTGACTTAAATTATGGGGCTGCCCCGTCTCAAATGGACAACTGAAACAAAACCAAAGACCTTCTCCTAAAATTCTTTCTTTGACAGGATTTGAAATATAAGAAGAAAATATTCTTTCATTTTCAATGCTTAGGTGCTGTTATTGTTAGTTTAATTGGTTTTTAAGTGCAGTTATTGATTATCAGACTTCTGTTGACAACCATATCAGCATTGTTTGCGCTAAAATTATCTTTTTTTATGAAAATACATCAACTTCTATTCAGAGATAAAAAACGACACCTGCTCCAACATTATATGACTGAAAAACAATCTGGTGTAAGGTGGAAAGAGAAACCTAGCCGACTATATTTGCAGTTTTGGTAGCCTCTTCTGACTCAGTTCAGAAGGGTTTGTTTTGGCAGCTGAGGCTTTTGTGAATGCATGGCCAGGTTTCAAAAGCTACATAAACATTTACCTCAATAGACGGCTAGCAAACATTTTGACAGGCTCACCGGTCTATAGTTCCCTGGCTTTTCCTTACCACCTTTCTTTAAATAATGGCACCACATGACTCCAATCTTCTGGCACCTCACCCATGGCTGTCAATTATACAAATGTCTCAGCAAGGGGCCCAGCAATTCTTCCCTAGCTTCCCCCAAAATTCTGGGTAACACCTGATCAGGTCCCAGGGATTTATCTACCTTTATGCATTTTAAGATCTCCAGCACCTCCTTTTCTGTAATATGACACTTTTCAAGACATCACTATTTATTTCCCCAAGTTCCCTAGCTTCCGTGTCCATTTCCACAGTGAATACTGATGCAAAATATTCGTTTAGTATCTTACCCATCTCCTGTGGTTCCACACGTAGGTGGCCTTGCTGATCTTTAAGGCACCCTATTCATTCCCTAATTACTCTTTTGCCCTTAATGCATTTGTAGAATCGCTTTGGATTCTCCTTAACGCTGTAACGTTAGATAACTGTGAGGTGTTGCTTTTAGTAAAGCAAACCAGGGCAGGACTTATATTGTTAATGGTAAGGCCCTGGGGAGTGTTGCTGAACAAAGAGACTTAGAGATGCAGTTCCTTGAAGATGGAGTTGCAAGTAGACAGGGTGGTGAAGAAGGCGTTAGGCACGCTTGCCTTCATTGTCAGTGCATTGAGTATAAGAGTTGGGATGTCATGCTGTGGCTGTACAGGACATTGGCAAGGCCGTTTTTAGAATACTGCCCATTCTGATCTCCCTGTTATTGGAAAGGTGTTAATCTTTTCTGAGTCCTTTCAAGTTTTTCAATGACTTTGCCAGAATTGCAGGGTTTGAGCTATACAGAGAGGCTGAATAGGCTGGGGCTCTTCTTCCCTGGAGCATAGGAGGCTGAGAAGTGACATTATAGAGGTTTATAAAATCATGAGGGTCATGGATAGGGTGAATAACCAAGGTCTTTTTCTCCGGGTAGGTGAGTCCAACACCTCCGTGTGATAAAAGTTGCCCCTCAGGTTTCTTTTATATCCTTCCTCTCTCACCTTAAACCTATGCCCTCTAGTGTTGGACTCACCTACCCTGAGAAAAAGACCTTGGTTATTCACCCTATCCATGTCAATTTCAAAGAAATGGCTCCTACTATCTGCCCACAGTGGATGCTCGATGAGTGAGAATAGAGAATATCGGGGGGACATTAAAAAAATCAATTCTAATTGTTAATAGAGTTTATGTATTTTGGTAAATACTTGATACTTTTGATAAATACAACCATCTAAAACTCAAACATGAAGAAGATTGTGCTGGAACTTTTCAATACTAACACAGATTCTCTTTGTAGAGGCTGAATGGAACAGTCAACGTAGGCACCATGGACTGTCAGAAGTACTATTCTATGTGTCAGAAGGAAAATGTGCAGGCCTATCCAGAGATCCGACTGTACCCATTGAATGCTAAAAATATGTACAAGTACTAGTATGTACAATAAAAATTTCTTCATGTATTTTAAAAAACTAATCACAATTCATAGTTAGTTTTTTTTTACAGAGGTCCTAATTTTTAATTAATGGATTACATAAGAGTTGAAATCTATGATCCTCCCTTAATTCCAGTTTTCCCTAATTTTAGACTCTAAACTTTGAGGCATGTGTTGAACATATCTTTTACACATCTACTTACCAACGCAAAATAATGATCATGTAATGAGCACAAGGTGGTAAAGTAGATTAGCACATTATCTTTATCTTTCTCTTCTGGAAAATTTAATTACATCCAATTTGGACCAATGGGGTAAACATGTGCTCATGGTGATAGTTATAAGGGTCTTAGTGCATTCAATTCAGATCACCCTGAATTTCTATTTTGGTGGATTTCAGCCAGAAATTCATATTCCCATGCTGGAGCCATAGGATTGGTTGCTATTAGTAATAGAGATGGAGCAGTGTTACAACTCATTTTGGTCTTCTGAGATTAAAGCAGAGAGGCCACTATTGTGGCCTATAACATGTTTCAAAACTTGTCCTACTAGTTATCAGTGGAAAAGGTAGCCAACTAGAATTGCATAGAGCTTTCTGGTAGTTTGGAGCCAGTGGAGCTTAAAGAAAGTGAAATGCTGGGTGTAAAGAACTCAATGTACATGAAGAGAAAAGCATTTTAGATAAATTGAAAATTTTAAAGGGTTCCTGTGGGAAACCAACTAGAGAGATATTGGAAAAATCAAGCCCTGGCATAATTGAGGTATAAACTAGGGTTCTGTCCATAAATTAATGAATTTGAACAGAGTCAGGGGAATATTTTAAAGTTACCTGTACATTTTTTAAAAAAGTGATTTAATAATTTTGGGGAAGAAAGTTGAACTTAGCTTTGAACAAGACACCACATTAAACTTGGCTTGAGCTGGTTGTTCAGACCAGCTGATAACAAGTGCTTGGAAATACTGAAAGAAGCTAAGATACAAAACTGTGATTTTTGTGAACTTTCCAACTAGAGAAGGTTGAGACAATGAGGTGAAGAGCTGGATGAACACAGCAGGCCAAGCAGCATCAGAGGAGCAGGAAAGCTGACGTTTCGGGTCAAGACCCTACTTCAGAACAGAACTAGAGAAGGTTATTGCTTATCTGAGTCCAGATATTAGAGGCAATTTCAGACTGCTAATCAAAATTTAAAACTACGTCCTCTATGACAGCAGTGTGCTAATTACATCATTTTTCTTGACCCCCACCCCCTGCAACTTTTGGCATGGTTGACCACATCATTCTGTTCCAACGCTTCTCCACTGCCTAGATGAGTGGACTATCCTTTGCCTTGTTTCACCTCTACCTATCCAGTTACACCCAGACTATTTCCTGCAATGAGTTCTGTTCTCCATCACCAATGGAATCCAAAAAAATTGATACTAGGCCACCTTTTAGAGACATGGTGCTAACTTGCCCATGTACACAATCCAGTGTTTATCACCACCTTCCTGAACTCTTCCCTTGCCTCTGTATTCTCAGACTAGTCCTCAAAATCTCAACCTTGGATGAGTGACAATTTTTTGCTTTCTTTTTAATTCTGAGCAGAATTTCTGACTCCAAATCCTATGTATCATAAACCTGTCTGCTACCACTTTCATTGCAATATCCATCACAATCTCCTGTCATAGCCAGCATCCTGCTGAAACCATTGTGCATGGTTTTTCTGTCTTCAGATCTGATTATTCAGATTGTTTAGATCTGCATTGAGGTCTTGACTTTTAAAAGATTCAAATTTCCCTATGATAGCTGAAAAAATGATGTCACGTTTTAAAACTTTCAACGTAACAAGGCACTAAATGCTGTATTGGTTAAACAGTATTTTTGTTTTGTCGGCTACTTTAAACCTTGAAGACGAACGTTCCCCTTTTTATTTTTATCATATTTTGCACTCTCCATGGAGTTACAGTTCACACAACAGTTTGCAGTTGTTGCCAGTATGTAATGGGCCCTGATTTCTCACTTTGCTAAGCACTTTAACTGACCATTTCCAAACGCTTTCTTCTGTTTTTGGAGAGCTCCTTAAATTCTCCACCAGCAGTATAGTCAATCTGATGCTTCTCCCTCCCCCACTCATGCCAAGATGAATCTTCTGGAAAGCTTAGGTGGTAGCAGGATGCATGTCCTCAGCTAGAGACTATCTCACTTCTGCTTTAGCTTAGTAGTTCATGAAGCCAATCAGCCCCATTCTCTCTCCTGACCACGTAGAACTAGTGTCTGACTATTATTTTCATTACATTTGTCAAGAAACTGATAATCTGATCACAAAAATGGCCTTCTCTGCCCTCCTCTGCATGGCAATGAGAATCAGATTGATCTTGCATTTATGTAGAAACGTTGACTTGCTATCTTTCCCTACAACTCTTTCATTTAAGAAATAAATGGAAACTTTACAGCACAACTGTTTAAAACCCAGTACCTTCCACACCTTTCTGAGACTTTGGGAGACTCTGTCTACAACTTGTAAACTCAGAAACTGCTACCCATTCTCTAAAGTCTAAAAAGGTTGCACCTTCTTCTCATAATTATAACATAGTATTTATTTTCTTGTCCTGCCTCCTATTTTCATCCCTGGATAAAAGTAAATACAAACAAAACTCTGCCTGTACCCTAATTTGCACCAAGTTCCACACTCTCTCAACCCAATGCCGATGACCTGCAATGCCTACTTGTAATTAATTTAATTAATTAGTTAAATTTCGTTGATTTTTAATATTCTCATCCTTCTTTTCAAATTTGTCTATGACCTTGCACCCTCCCATTTTCTGTCACTAAATGTAGACCCACAATTCCCTGAGAACTTTCCAATTATGGTTTCCTTCTCCTATTCCCTTTTGTCCCACCAATAACTACCTTGCTTTCAGTCATATGAGCCCCTAAACTTATTCTTTTTAAACTGATTTTTCACTTCTCCCTATTTCTTTTAAATCTGGCCTGTACGCATTTGGAAGCTGACTCCATGTTTCCAAGCTATTGGACAAAAGACAGCACCCATGCTTACTTTCCCTTTCCTGGGAAAATTTCTCCCCTGTTATGAACTTTTAGAATTAAAACCAAAAGTACTGTGTGCTCTCCATATTAAAGCTGGGTAGCCACCAGATTAGTGAGACTTGAATAGAAAGCATCAGAGCTGACAGTATAATTTTAAGAGTGACTGCTTCAGAAGCTTGGAGAGAATAACAAAGATTTGAGCTAGAACAGGAGTGAAAGACCTTATTAGAATGGGCTTCTTAAGGGTTGAGACCAATGCCACCGGTTTGATGGTACTTAGCCAATAGATGAGTGGACATCAGAAAACATTGGGATAAGGAGATAAATTGGGTGGTCAGGAGGTGGGACGAGATCATGGGAGTAAGTGTCAGTTTTATTGCTTTGGAATACATGAGCTGAAAGGAAGAAACTGCAAATAGCAGGTGAGGGAAGGTACAGTTAGATGGAGACTAGGGAGGCCTTTAATGTTTTGTGAATTGAAGGGAGTCAAGAAAAACAGCAGCCATGATGCAGACAGAGATTCTTGCATTTTGAGTCTGAGTTGTATTTGAGTGGGAGAAGAGGAGAAAAGAAAGTTTAATGATTTGTGCTTTCTGTGCAGCTTTTGGAGTATTAAATGGCTTTGATCAAAAAAAAACCTAAAAGCTTGGAGTAGTATAGCAACAACCTATCATAGTCAGGTGAACATTAAATCAGCATGCAAAGGACCTTATTGATTTTTAACGTGCAGTTAGCTGTATATGAGGTGAATAGTCACTTTGCAAAACTCAATAAGATATAAGTAAGTAAACCTATGACTAGATGGTGGTGCCATGACAGTTGAGGTGAAAAAAAGTGTGAATTCATTTCTGCTAACGAGTTAGAGGCCAAGGAAATCAGAGTTCAAGAATGTGTATGAGGTTTACAGAAGTGCTTACAAAGTACATAGCGACACTCTCTGTGACCATACCTGTTGCTATGAAAAGGTCATCTGGGAAAATGAATGAGTATTAATGTGGTTGGTGAAATTGAGAGGTGAACAATCAAGAAAACTAGCTAAAGGAAGAGAAAAGTGAGTTTGAATGGATTCAGTCCATGCACTGAACAAAAAGGAAATTTTGCTGAGAGGGGTAGCTGGAAATCTCTGAAAGGCCCAAAATAGACAATTGAGCCATGAAGGATAGAAAGGCTGATGGAACGAAATGTTTAAAATTAAGAAAATAAGTTAGAGAATGAGGAAAGGAAGCCGCAGTGACACTAACAGCTTATTTGGCAATGTGATGTGACACAAAGTCGGGCATCGATCCTGGGTTGGGGAAAAGAAATCAGAAGTAGTCAGCTACTTTCAGCCCAAGCCAGGATATCAACATGTTCCACTAGGAAGAGTTTTTTTTATATGAAGAAAGACTTATTTATGTGCTGGCAGACATTTTACAAGGGATTATGACGAGTGAATCATTATATGGAACACAAAATTGAAAATAAGATTAGGTGGGTCCTTGAAGAATTCTAGTGAGTGAATTTGGGAAGAAAGTTAGGAAATTAGCCAATGTGGAACAAGATTGTGGACAGAGAAGGTATCACAAGCGATGCAGAATGAGCATTTAGAGTAATGACTGGATAATGGTGGTGAAAACTGCTCAGCGAGCAATGATGAGGACTGAAGAACACGATCTGCAGAGTAAGGGATAGGAATTGAGACATATGGGACATGAGGATAAAGCATGTAGAGCTCGGGAAGGGATGCTATGTTGCCCAGATTTAGGACAGTCACCAAAGCTGTAGGAATATGGTTGCTTATAGTATGGCAACGTATGCAACAATTGTAAATGAAAGTACATTTGAAATAACTCTGAAGGAGGTTGATGGAATGTATTAATTGTAATGTCAGATGATAAACTTGTTGTCAAATCAGTCTGTTTCAGGTAGATGTATGGTCTGATATGTCAATGGATATCGGGAGTCAGCTAGCTCAGGAACATTCCAGATCTTGATTTAAGAGCCGAGTGAGTAACTGGCCTTAAGGGTAGAGGAAGCATCTTCTCAGAAGTCATAGTCCGAAAGGAACATGTCCAGAGTCTGAGTCTGGAGAAAGTCAAGGATCTCTGGGAAGTTTCAAAAAGGCACGAGGAGAGATGTAGGCTGGGAGGAGGTTAACTGTTGACTACAGAGGTTTGAAGCAGGTATGTGGTCCCCAAGACCCACAGAATAAGGGATGAAGAGATATAATAATTGTTAAGGCAGATCTCGTTCAGTAACACTTGAGGGAATCTTAGAAACAGAGTACTCCTGCCAAAGACTAAATTTGGAAAGAAGAAATTCAAAGTTTTTGCCTAAAGTAAGGGTAACTATGTCAGGCATAAATTCTTCTGAACTGAATAGCAAAACAATTTCTGGTACTTGAATAATGAAAGCTGTGTAAAACCCTGTGAATGTACACTGTTTTGTTTCTGACTTTTTGTTTTTTTTGTGACAATTTCCTGTTTCTTCCCACAGTAGCTATTCTGGTTGGTCCAGGAATGCAGAGTCACTTGGGTCATGGGCATTGGGGTAAGTTTCCACATTTTGGGTGAATGTGAGAAGATGCTATGTAAACTCTGCCAGGAGTTAAAACATTCAAATGCTTAAATGTTTTATGCTACATAGCACATTTCTCTGCTTTTTGAGGCTTCAGCTAGAGAAACAGGCGGTGAGTCAGTGTCATTCATCGGAATCATCAGAGTGATTATGCATCAGTTGAAGAGGAAAGTTTTGTCCTCTTTCTAGATGCACGCCTTAAATGCCAGAGGTCCTCCAGGTGCTTTTTAGCCTTATTCTGTGTGGTTAGTTTCTTGAAATTTGCAAAGCAACATGGCTTCTTGGGCTTTCCGCTCAGAACAAAGAACAATACAACACAGGAACAGGCCCTTTGGCCCTCCAAGCCTGCGCCTACACATTTTGCCCTTCCATTATAAAAGCTGTCTTCACTATAGGCTCCATATCTCTCTATTCCCTTCCTCTTCATACATTCATCCAGATTCTTCTTGAATGCTGTTATTCGGTCTGCTCCCACCCCCTCCTCTGGTAGCATGTTCCAGGCACTCGTCACCTTTGTGTGAAAAATTTGCCTGACACCTTTCTCTTAAACTGTACCCCCATACCTTGAAGCTGTGTTCGCTAGTAATTGACCCCTCCACCTTGGGGGAGAAAGCCTCATACTTTCTACTGTATCCATGCAATTCAAAATCTTTTAAACTTCCAACAGGTTGTCTTTCAACCTCCTCTGTTCCAGTGAAAACAAACCCAGTCTGTCCAACTTCGTAGTTAAAATCCCCCATACCAGGCGAATCATGGTAAACATTTTCTGTAGCCTGTCTAGAATATCCACATCCTTCTGGTAATGTGGTGACCAGAACTGTATGCAATATTTCAAGTGTGGCCTAACTAAAGTTCTATAACGCTGCAGCATAACTCCTCTATCCTTATACTCAATACACCTTCCAATAAAGGCAAGCATGCTGTAGACCTTTTTTTTTTTAACCTTATCTACCTGTGCTGTCACCTTCAGTGATCTGTGGACTGGCACACCCAGATCCCTCTACATATCAGTACGCCTAAGGGTTCTGCCATTCACTGTATAATTTCCACCTGCACCTGACCTTCCAAAATGTATCACCTTGCATTTGTCTGGATTAAACTCCATCTGCCATCATTCTGCCCATGCGTGCAACTGATCTACATCCTGCCGTATCCTCTGACAATCCTCCTCACTATCCATAACTCCACCAATCTTTGTATCATCTGCAAACTTACTATTTAGACCTGCTACATTTTCCTCCAAATCATTTATGTACACCACGAATAGTAGAGGTTCCTGCACTGATCCCTGTGGAACACCACTAATCACAACCCTCCATCCCAAAAAGCACTTTCACCACTACCCCCTGTCTCCTGTGACTAAGCCAGTTCTGTATTCATCTTGCCAGCTCAACCCGATACCACGTGATTTCACCTTTGGTACCAGTCTGCCATGAGGAACATTGTCAAGGGCTTTACTGAAGTCCATGTAGACAACATCAATCGCTTTTCCCTCATCGATCATCTTTGTCACCTCCTGAAAAAACTTGATCATGTTAGTGAGGCACGACCTCCCGGCACAAAACCATTTTATCACTAATAAGTCCATTTGCTTCTAAATCTTGTCGCTAAGAATCTTTTCCAATAATTTCCCTACTGTGGACATGAGACTCACGGGCCTGTAATTTTCTGGATTATTCCTGCTACCCTTCTTAGTGGAACAATATTATCTATTCTCCAATCCTCTGGGACCTCACCTATGGCCAAAGTAGATAGACAGATGTCTGTGAATGCTCCACCAAATTGTTCTCTTCCCTCCCTCAATATTCTAGGATAGATCCCCATCAAGACCCGGGGACTTATCTACCTTAATACTTTAAGATGCACAACACCCCTTCCTTTTTAATAATTAGCTTAGGAGATTTGACATTCCCTTCCCTAAGATCAACATGCACCAATTTATTTTCTTTGGTGAATACCGACACAAAGTATTCATTTAGGACCTCACCTACCTCTTCTGGCTCCACACACAGACTCCCTCCTTTGTCCTTGAGTGGGCCAACCCTTTCCCTGGCTACCCTCTTGCTTTTTATATAAGTATGAAAAGCCTTGGGATTCTCCTTTATCCAGTTTCCTAATGACTTTTTGTGACCCCATTTAACTGTCCTAATTAAATTCCTTCTTACTTTCCTCATATCATTCAATGTCTTCATCAGTTTCCATTTTCCTAGACCTTACAAATGCTTCCTTTTTCTTTTTGACCAAGATCATAACATCCCTGGTAATCCAAGGTACATGTTACTTGCCGTACCTATCCTTCACTCTCACAGCAACGTGCTACTCTTGAACGTTTATCAGCTACCATTTGGAAGACTCCCATATGTCTGATGCGGATATACCCTCAAACAGCCGTATCCAAGCAAAATTCTCCATTTTCTGCTTAATATTATTGTAGTTCGCCCTCTCCCAGTTGAGGTTATACAGGACATTGGTGAGGCCCCTTCTGGAATTCTGTGTCTAGTTCTGGTCGCCCAGTTACAGGAAAGATATTATCAAGCTGGAGAGGGCTCAGAAGAGATTTACTAGGATGTTGCCGGGTATGAAAGGTTTGCATTATAAGGAAAGGCTAGATAGGCTGGGAGTGTAGGAGTTTGAGAGGTGACCTGATAAAAGTTTATAAAATAATGAGAGGTAGAGATAGAATTGATGACAGTTGACTTTTCCCTAAGATGGGGAATTTCAAGACTAGGGGGCACATTTTTAGGGTGAGAGGAGAGAGATTTATAAAAGACATAAAGCAAAGTTTTTACACAGAGGGTGGTTCGCACGTGGAATGAACCTCCTGATGAAGTGGTGGATGCAGCCACAATTACAATGTTTAAAAGACATTTGAATGAGTATATGAATAGGAAAGGTATGCAGGGATATGGGCCAGGAGCAGGTAGATGGGACTAGTTTAGTTTGGGATTATGTTTAGCATGGACTGGTAGGATCAAAGGGTCTGTTTCCGTGCTGTATGACTCTATAACACCTTCACCTGAGGAACTGCTGTTTTCCCTATCCATGAATATCTTAAAACTCACAGTATTATGGTCACTACTGCCAAAATGCTTCCCCACTGAAACTTCATGCACCTGGCTGAGTTCATTTCCCAAAACCAGGTCCAGTATAACACCTTCCCTGGTTGGACTGTTTACACAAGCAGCTGCTTTTTGGTGCCCTCTATGTTGGCACAGACCATAGCAGTGACATGTTTCTACCTTTACACACTTCATGTTTAAACATTAAAGAGTGATCTGGTAAAAGATAGTAAAACAGTCCAGTTTCGCCCACATTAAAAATGTCCTTTGGTACATACTCCTTCAGTTAATAGCGAGACTAATTTGCAGCCTTCACCACATGTTTTCCCATGATTTCACAATCTGGCATAGCCTCATTGCACCTCTAGTTGACACAATTCTTTTTGTGCACAATTTCAGCTGATCCAGAGTTACCAGTTTGGCACTACGCTGTCCCTGATCAGTTGTAGGATTTGCTGTTCTGCTGATGGGAATGGCTGACAACTTTGTCATAGCTAGAGTTTCAGTTGTCTAAATTTGACCCAATTAAATTTCACTGTATTTGAAATGTTTGCATTTTCTTGAGTTTAAAAGGTTGAGATGGGGGGATTTGAAAAGGTTGAGAGATGATTCAATCAAAATGTTTAAATGATTCGGATTCAAGACAGAAGAGTATGGAAAACTATGTCCTTCTGGCAGAAGAAGCACAGGTTTTAAAATTTGAACATTTGAGAGTGAACTAAGGAAGCGCTTTGTTCTCACAAAATGTAATAAATCTGGAACTTCCCTGTAAAAAGCTGAGAATTTTGAGGATCAATTTAAGATTCAAGACTAGGATCAACTGATCTTTTTGTTACAAGGTTATTAAGGGATATCAATCAAAGGTAGCAAAGTGGAATTGTGTACAAATCAACTGTGATCTAATCAAATGGAAGAACAGGGGAATGAATGGAATAGCTGACTGTAGTTTCTATGTAACTCTTCATGCAATTGAGTGTCATTCCTTTGTTTAACCCTTATAATATGTTAATTGGCCAACATCTTTAAGGAAACTTTTTTTTCTCTTTGCTCAGATTTCTTCCTCAAACCTCCGTAGAATTAACACCAGAAGATTTTACGAGACAAGTATTAAAAGGAAAGGACCACTGGGTAATTGATTTCTATGCTCCGTGGTGTGGTCCTTGCCAGAACTTTGCTCCAGAATTTGAACTTCTTGCTAAGGTAAGAATCATCATAGTAGACATTTATAAAAGTTTATTTCCTGTAGTTAAATATTTTTGACAAACACTTATTGCTAGTGAAGCTTTTGGCCTTTCTGCAACAGACATTTTATGCTTGACGGGAGGTATTTTTTAACATCAAAAATAGGAGCAGAAGTAGGCTATTCAGCAGCTGAGAATTGTGTTGTGTATTTAGCCTGAATTTTCTATCAGATGAAGCGGAGGTGATGGCCTAGTGATATTATCGCTGGATTGTTAATCCAGAAACCCCGATAATCTCCTAGGAAAACCGATTCGAATCCCGCTATAGTAGATGGTGGGATTTGAATTCAAGAGTCTAATGATAACCATGAATCCATTGTCAATTGATCAAAATATCCACCTGGCTCACTAAAGTCCTTTAGGGAAGAAAACTGCCATCTTTACCGGGTCTGGCCTACATATGACTCCAGACCCACAGTAATGTGGTTAATTCTTAAAAGCCTGCTGGCCAGTTATGGACAGGCAAAAAATGCAGGCCTATCCAGTGACACCCCCATCACATGAATGAATTTTTAAAAAATTAAACTTGCAACTACCTTGTTTTTCATTATTTGCAACAAATGACGCAGAACAAACTTGGATTCCAGAAACTAGCAGCGTTATATATCGCAGAAGATCAGAATTCTTAATTCTGCCTTTAGAAATGGGAGCTAATTTCAGTTCGACAACTAACAGGAAGTTGCTTCTGTATGCATTCATTGCAGAATCCATCACTTTAGTCCAAAAGTAAAAAAAGCCTAAGGTTATTGTCCTCAAAATATGCTGTCTCTAAAAGAATTATAAAAGCATTTAAGAACTTTTTATCCATCCATTAACCAATGCAGTTCATCCCAGTGATTGTAGGTGAAGGATGAAAACAATACATCACAAACTTTTCATTTAAGATTTCATTTAAAATGCTAATAAGTGTTGTTCTGCAATTGTTCTTTTTCTTATAATTAGGTTGTGTGTTTTGCATGCATCATTAATTTCCTCATTACTGGATTTTGTGCATTTTTATAGTCAATTAACTTTACCCTTCTTGCCTAGGGAGTTTTGTGAACAGTACAAATATATAAATTGGTGAGCAGGGCAGTATTGGTTGCTGCTAGATATTAACCTCTCTCTTATGAAATTATAATTACGCAATTTTCATTACCAGTGAAATTTGACCACTGAGAGTTTTCATTGGTGTGATTTTTTTTTTGTATATAAATAGGCTATCAATTACATAAATACAAGACCATAAGATATAGGAGCAGAATTAGGCCATTGGGTCTATCGAGTCTGCTCCGCCATTTGATTGGGACTGAATGTTTCTCAACTCCATTCTCCTGACTTCTCCCCAATATATTTGATCCCCTTCTTATCAAGAGCCTATCTATTTCTGTCTTAAATACAGTCAGTGACTTTGCCACCAGAAGGCTGTGGAGGCCATGAGTTCCATAGACCCACCATCCAATGGCTGAAGAAATTCCTCCTCATTTCAGTTCTGAAGGGCCATGTCTTCACTCTCAGGCTGTACCCTCGTGATTTGGCCCCACTTACTAGTGGAAACATCTTCTCCACATCCCAGTCTATCCAGTCCTCTCAGTATTATGTAATTTTCAATGAGACCCTCCCTCATCCTTCTAAACTCCATTGAGTACAGACCCAGAGTCCTCAACCGCTCCTACTATGACGAACCCTTCGTTCCTGGGATTATTCTTGTCAACCTGCTCTGGATCCCTCCAGTGCCAGCACATCTGTCCTTTACCCCCACACTCTGTCTTCTGCCAGTCAGCCAATCCTGGAATATCAAATGGCTTTTCATCTCTATTTACTTTGCTCTTAATTTCTTTTGAAAATTTCCTACTGATCTTTTAATTGGTAATCTGTAAATATTTCTCCAATAGCCTTCAATCTGAAAGTAATCAATATTGGGAAGTCAAATTAGTGGCTATTACCAACCAAGGAACTTGCACTTTTCCTGCAATGTCACTCTTTTGATGCTGGGCCTCCGATCCTAGACTTCAGCTTCTCCTATTATAAAAAAGAAATTTACAACTTATGGCCCAACACCTCTTCACCCTCTGTACCGAATTCTTACACTGTTCCAGATTCCCCAAACTACATATTCACTCAGGCTGTCTCACTCTGGGTGTGATCTCTCCTTCCTGACTGTGCACAGTTTATTGATGTGTTAAATTACCTGTTAACACATCCTCACTTAGGTTTTGGAGTAGATTTGTAGCTCGGGTTGTGGGTGTTGAGGTTGGTTGGCTCGCCGAGCTGGTTTCTTGTTTCGCAGACATTTTGTTACCATTCTTGGTAACATCCTCAATGCAGCCTCCGATGAAGCGTCGGTGTGTTGGTGTTCATGTACTCTTGTTGTTAGTTTCCTTCCTGTTTGTCCGATGTAGCGTTTCTCACTTTTCACTTGCAGGTTTCCTTTGTGAGAAACACTACATCAGACAAACAGGAAGGAAACTAACAACAAGAGTACATGAACACGAACTGGCTACAAAAATTAACGCTACAAAAATTAACGACCAATACTTACTCATCTCAATCCGCATGGACAAGGAGAACCACACTTCGACTGGGACAGCACCAAGATCCTGGGACAGGCATGAGAGTTCCTAGAAGCATGGCACTCCACGAAGCATGCTATTAACAAATACATTGAACTCGACCCTATATACATTCCACTACGAAGGAAACCCGGAAGTGAGGCAATCCATCTCAACGGACCCCAGAGTTTAAAAACCAGGTGGGAAAACACACCGACGCTTCATCGGAGGCTGCACTGAGGATGTTACCAAGCACGGTAACGAAACGTCTGCGAGCCAGCTCGGCGAGCCAACCAACTTTAACATCTTCACTTGTTGAATGTCTGTTGATACTTTGACAATGCAATTGGAAGGTACAGATGAGTGTACACAAGGGTGTATAGAGTGCCAGGTTTCCTTTGAAATTTGTGCAAAACTTTTTGTTTTTGTCTCATGCCTAATTACAAAGCCAGCTTTGTTGCTTTCAGGATAATTAACTTTGTCACCAAAGTAACTGTTTTCTTTGCCGTGAAAGGTGCCTGCCCTGCTGAAATGTCCAGCTTTTTATATTCCTATATCATATTTATAGTATTTATAGTATTTGTATTATTTGCACATTGAATACATTTTTCAACTTTTTTTAACAGTCAATCAAAGGTGAAATTAAAGCAGGAAAGGTGGATTGTCAGAGTAACCCACACATTTGTCAAACAGCTGGTATCAGAGCTTATCCTACTGTTAAATTCTATCCATTCCAAGGAGAAAAGAAGGTAAACAATTGTGCTATATCTTTGTTAGAACCAGCCATCACATATTGCACACTGGTAGATAGACTTTTCTCTGTATTCTCTACTCAAAAATTATTTTGCACTGTATCTTGCTGGAAGTGAAAATTGATAATGGGATGGTGAGAACAACCAAACTGGGACTGACAATTTATCATTTATCAGCACTCTTTCCATCACTTTAAACACTCTTTCCCTATATGCACCATGTGAAGATTCAATGCAGCAACTCACTAAGCTTCCTTCAACAGCACCTTCCGAACCCATGACCCATCACTTCAAAGAAAATTAGTATTCGTGTAGAAACACTACTTCCTTCCAAGTCACATGCCGGAGCAATATCACTATTCCTTCACTGTCACTGGGTTGAAATCCTTCAATGCAAGAAGTATCAGAAATAAAGTGGATGAACTTAGAGCTTGGGTCGGTACTTGGAACTACAGTGTTGTGGCCATTACAGAAACTTGGGTAACGCGGGGAGAGGAATGGATGTTGGAAATTCCGGGAGTTAGATGCTTTAAAAGAAATAGGGAGGGTGGAAAAAGAGGTGGGGGAGTGGCATTTATAGTCAGGGCGAGTATAACAGCTACTGAAAGTCAGTTCGAGAATGATATGTCCACAGAGTCAGTTTGGCTTGAGGTCAGGAACAAGAAAGGAGCAGTTACTTTGTTGGGGGATTTTTACAGACCCCCTAATAGTTGCAGAGAAGTAGAGGAACGGATTGGGAGGCAGATACTGGAAAGTATGCAGAAGTCACAGGGTTGTAGTCATGGGTGACATCAACTTTCCAAATACTGATTGGAAACATTTTAGTTGTAATAGTTTAGATGGAGCAGATTTTGTCCAGTGCATTCAGGAAGGATTTCTGACACATTATGTAGATAGACCGACACGAGGAGAGGCCACTTTGGATTTGGTGCTTGGCAACGAACCAGGCCAAGTGTTAGACCTGTTGGTAGGAGAGCATTTTGGCGGTAGTTATCATAACTCTGTTTCTTTCACGATAGTCATGGATAAGGATAGGTACATACAGCAGGGTAAAGTTTACAATTGGGGGAAGGGTAATTACAATTCAGTTAGGCAAGAACTGGGTAACATAAATTGGGAACAGATGCTGTCAAGGAAGAGCACCACAGAAATGTGGAGATTGTTTCAGGAATGCACACTGCATCTGCTGGATATGTTTGTCCCTAGCAGGCAGAGAAGACGCGGTCGAGTGAAGGAGCCATGGTTCTCGAGAGAGGTCGAACGACTGGTTAAGAGGAAGAAGGAGGCTTATGTAAGGCTTAGGAAAAGAGGAACACAAAAGGCTCTAGGGGGATACAAGTTATCCAGGAAGAAGCTGAAGAAGGGGCTTAGGAGAGTTATAAGGGGGCATGAGAAAACCTTGGCAGATAGTATCAGGGAAAACTCCAAGGCTTTTTACACGTAGGTGCAGAACAAGAGAATGCCCAGAGAAAGGGTAGGGCCGATCAAGGATTATAAAGGGAATTTGTGCACAGAGCCTAAAGAGATAGGAGAGGTCCTTAATGAATACTTTTCTTCCGTATTCACAACTGAGAGAGACCTAGTTGTAGAGGAGGACAGTGTGAAACCGGCAAGTAGGCTAGAGGAGGTTGATATTAGTAAAGAAGATGTGCTAGGAATTCTAAGGAAGTTGAAGATAGATAAGTCCCCCGGGCCTGATGGGATTTATCCAAGGATTCTATGGGAATTAAGGGAAGAGATCGCAGGGCTTTTGGCAATGATCTTTTCGTCCTCACTGTCCGTGGGTATAGTGCCGGAAGATTGGAAAGAGGGCAAACATCATTCCCTTGTTCAAAAAAGGGAACAGGGATAACTCCGGAAATTAAAGACCAGTTAGTCTTACGTCAGTGGTGGGCAAGTTATTGGAAAGGGCTCTGAGAGACAGGATTTATGATCATTTGGAAAGGCACAGTTTGATTCATGATAGTCAGCGTGGATTTGTGAGGGGTAGATCTTGCCTAACAAACCTTATTGAATTCCTTGAAGAGCTGACCAAGCACGTGGATGAAAGTGGAGCGGTGGATGTGGTATACATGGATTTAAGTAAGGTGTTTGGTAAGGTTCTCCATGGTAGGCTCATGCAGAAGGTAAGGAGGCATGGGATAGGGGGAAATGTGGCAGATTGGATTCAGAATTGGCTGACGCTTAGAAGACAAAGGGTGGTAGTGGATGAAAATTATTCAACATGGTGCTCAGTTACGAGTGGTATACCACAAGGATCTGATCTGGGTCCTCTTCTATTTGTGACTTTTGTAAATGATTTGGACGAAGGAGTGGAAGGGTGGATTAGCAAGTTCGTGGATGAGACAAAGGTGGGTCACGTTGTAGACAGTGCGGAGGGCTGTTCTAGTTTACAAAGAGACATTGATAGAACGCAGAGCTGGGCTGAGAAGTGGCAGATGGAGTTTAACCCTGAAAAGTGTGAGGTGATTCATTTTGGAAGGACAACTTTGAAAGCAGAATACAGGGTTAATGGAAAGATTCTTGGCAGTGTGGAGGAGCAGAGGGATCTTGGGGTTCATGTTCACAGTTCCCTGAAAGCTGCCACCCAGGTGGATAGAGTTGTTAAGGTGTATGGTGTGTTAGCTTTCATTAATAGAGGGATTGAGTTCAAGAGCTGTGAAGTTATGCTGCAGCTATACAAAAGCCTGATTCGGCCACATCTGGAGTATTGTGTCCAGTTCTGGTCACCTCATTACAGGAGAGATGTGGAAGCGTTGGAAAAGATGCAGAGGAGATTTACCAGGATGTTGCCTGGAATGGAGGGAAGGTCTTACGAGGAAAGCTTGAGAGAGCTAGGTCTTTTCTCTTTAGAACAATGAAGGATGAGAAATGACTTGATAGAGGTGTACAAAATGATAAGAGGTATAGATAGAGTAGACAGCCAGAGACTTTTTCCTATGGTGGAGGTAGCTTTTACGAGGGGACATAGTTTTAAAGTGAAAGGAGGTAGATATCGGGGAAACGTCAGAGGTAGGTTCTTTACTCAGAGAGTGGTAGGGGCATGGAATGCATTGCCAGAGAGGGTAGTGGAGTCGGCCTCATTAGGGGCATTTAAGCGGCTGTTAGATAGTTATATGTATGATAGGATAAGGTAGCAGTGGAGGTTAGATAGACCTTAGGATTAGGGCAAAGGTCCGGCACTACATCGTGAGCCAAAGGACCTGTGCTGTGCTCTACTGTTCTATGTTTTAACTGTAAGCATACCTACACCACAGACTGCAACAGTTCAAGATGGTGACCATACACCACCACTATCTCAAGAACATTAAGGGATGAGAAATAAATGCTGGCCTTGTTAGTAACACTTGCATTGCAAGACTGAATTTTTTTAAAAACACTGAACTTTCTGTGGCAAGTTTAGGTGTAAATTGGCATGCTGAAAAGTTCTCAAAATTAATAGGGAGGGTAAGAGTGACATGTCTTGTTGTGCAAAGCAAGCAGCATAAATTTGCCAGCAAGTTCTGAAAATTCACAACTAGCATCTTATTCCTGAATCCAGTGGGCTGCTTTGCCAGTCTCTTATTACTGTGTAAGTTATTTTTCTAACAACCAGCTCATTAATCAGAAATTAGTTTTTACGTTTCCCTATTTCTCAATACCTGCCCTTATCAACATTCCCAGCTAGATGGATCAGTAAGTATGATATTGACCCTTTTTTTTTTTTACCACCTTGCACCTCCAACCCCATTGTATTTCCAAATAAACACAACCTATTGAAGGGAGTCTACCAGTGCTTCGTGTGAGTCAGGGCAGCATCTAGTTTTAATTTTTTTTTTAATAACATAATTCCCATCCTATTCATCCATGTAGACAAATACGTAGCTTCTGTAAGTGCCCACTCTTCATGGCTCGGTGAACATAAAAATTTTCATGATAGGGAATCATGACAAGGTTTTCCCTTTCTGTCCTCGCATGTTACAGTGCTTACAAACATCATATGTTCAACTATTACTTTTCTCTATTTATTGTTTGATTTTGCAAAATATTTAATGTTCTTGACTTTCAGAAAAATGCTGCAGGAGAATATATAAACAGTAGAGAAGCAAAAATGATATCACAGTTGCTGAGGAAGCGATTGGAAGAGCTTCAGCCAAAGTCAAAAGATGCATTTTCAGCTAAAAAGGTAACTAAGATTTTGTCTGTTTTTGTCTAAAAAGTGCAGATCAGTTTGTAACAAGCGAACAGCATAGAATTGTTTGTTTTATTAGAAAGCTAGTATTCGTGTGGAAACGAATTTACAAGAATATTGATTTCCTTCCATTACCTTTAAATAATAGCATATGAAACAAACCCACACCAAGTTGTGATGCAACAGTCAATTTATTTTTAAAAGAAAGTCAGTTTTTTGATGCAGTCTTTGCTCACTTACCCACATTCATATTCGCAATAGAAACCAATTTTAATGGAATCCCTGGTATATAAGGAAGGTGAAGATGTGCAAGCAACTGCACCTTGTTCTAAACATATGCAAATGTAGATCAGAAGGTCAGAAGTGGGGATATTTGTAGTCCATGTTCAAATGCAACAAGATTTGGACAATATCCAGGCTTGGGCTGACAAGTGGCAAGTAACATTCGTACCACACAAATGCCAGGCAATGACCCTCTCCAGTAAGAAATAATTTAACCTCCACCCCTTGACATTCAATGTTATTATCATCCCTGAACTCCCCCACTATCAACATTCTTGAGTTACCATTGACCAGAAATTCAACTGGACTCGCCGCATGAACATAGTGGCTACCAGAGCTGGTCAGAGGCTAGGAATACTGTGGCAAGTAACCCACCTTCTGACTCTCCAAAGTCTGTTCACAATCTGCAAGGTGCAAGTCAGGAATATGGTGGAATACACCCCACTTGCCTGGATGAGTGCAGCTCCAACAACACTCAAGAAGCTTGACACCATCCAAGACAAAGCAGCTCACATGATTTGTACCATATCCCAAACATCCGCTCCCTCCATCATCGATGCTCAGTAACAGCAATGTGTACTATCTACAAGATGCACTGCAGAAATTCACCAAAGATCTGTAAACAGCATCTCCAAAACTCTCGACCACTTCCACGTATAAAGTCAAGGGCAGCAGATACATGTGAATACAACTTCCTGCAAGTCCCTCCAATTCCCAGACCATCCTGACTTGAAAATATATCGCCATTCTTTCACTGCCACTGGGTCAAAATCCTGGAATTCCCTCCCTAACGGCATTGTGGCTGAACCCACAGCATGTGAACTGCAGCAGTTCAGAAGACAGCTCACCACTACTTTCTCAAGGGCAGACGATAAAAGTGCTGTCCGGCCAGCAACTCCCATGTCCCACAAATGATATTTTTTTAAAAATATCTGTACTTACAGTAAATGACAGAAATTTGTGTTTAGCCAAGAAAATTTGGAATAAGTTTAGGGAACTTAGATCACTGTTTTATTCCAACAAGCCACATGACATTTAGACTTCCACAATTCTTTTCCAATCTATTTTCTCTCCTAAGGGAGGTGAAAAACCAAAAGCAAGGGAGATTTTCAAGATCAAGATTTTGACATTTCATTCTGAGGCATGAAGTGACTTGAATTGTTCAAGACAAGAATCACATTGTTATATTTGATCATCTAACATGCCTAATGGAGTGATTGAGCAGTTTAGGCCTATTGTAGCTAGAGTTTTGGAGAATGAAAAGAGATCTAATTGAAGATGTAAAATGCTAAAGGGGAATGACAAAGTAGACTTAGAGTGGATGTTTCTCCTTGTGGACCAATCTAGAACGAGAGGTCATAGTTGTAGGCTAAGGGGGTGGCAGATTTAAAACCAAATGGGGAGAAATTACACCTCTCAAAGGGCTGTGAATCTGTTTAATTCTGACCCTGGAGATATCAGGACTGTGAATAAATTTAATGAGGAGAGAGATTTTTAATTGAAAAGAATAATGGGGAGCAGGAAAAAAAGTGAGTTTGAGGCAGACATGAGATCAGCCATGATCATATTAAATGGCAGAGCAGGCTCAACAGGCTGAATCGTCTACTCCTGCTGCTAATTCTTATCTGATGTAAAAATTAATTGAATTATAAGCATACATTGCATACATTGTAGAAAAGTGCCGCATTCCTGCTGCCATTCCTGTTGTTTGCTTCAAATTATCGATGTTAATATAATTGGTTGAAATGAAAGATTAATGATAATATCACATTTAATACTATTTTCTGCATTTCTCCAATTACTATCTCCTTTTCCTCTCAAGAAGACAATGATTTGTGAAGGATTTCAATCCCTTTTGCTTTAGAACCCCAGTACCTTGTTCCTGTGACAATTCCTGTGGAGTAGGTTTGTCAGTGTTGAAAATTTCTAATCCTGCATTGAATCAAAAGCAGCAAAATTGTATGTGTGTGTGTGTGTGTGTGTGTGTGTGTGTGTGTGTGTGTGTGTGTGTGTATTTATATATATGCATTCCAACATGGATAATTCAAGAATGACAATTGCTGAATTTTCTTATTTTTGTTGCTTCTTGCCGAGGAGATACTGATGCATGATTAGGTGTTTGAGTGACAATAATTCACTTGATGCAGAGAATGAATAAAAGCTTGCATTTATATAGCACCTTTAACATAGAAAAATGCTTAAAAATGTTTTTTTTAAACTTGGCAGAGCTCAATGTCACTGATTTGTCAAGGGAACACTGATCTGTCAGTAGGCCATATTATAATTTCCATTTTCCATTTAAGAGCACCAGAGATGAAATCTTGACCATGAGACAGGTGGCTACAGTTGTATACCGGCACTGCCCACCTTGATTAATAATTGGTTGTTTCTGTACTTAAATTGGAAACATGCAATAACTTTCAAGAAGTAAAAGCCACTGAAAGTTAAATCTTTCACCTGTTTCTGACAGAGAATAATTCCTTATTTTCAACTGATAATAGAAGTTCCTGTTTATGTTACACCAACCCAATGTGAATTTTCTAAACAGAAGTTTATTCTCATGTCTACTTGTCTGCTGAACAGAACAATGTTGCTGAAAAGTGGATTGACCAGATGTTAACTCTACTCCATTCATGAGTTCATGTCAATTGTTTTTATAAATTATTTGCTGTCCATTTATTTGAAAAGTTGGCAAGGCCACTCCTATTGGCCATACCTGGTTACCTGGAGAAAGTAATGGTGGCGCCTTTTTGAATTGCTGTAGGCTTTGTGGCAGTTGTACTCCTGCAATGCTGTAATGAATTCCAAATGTTTGTTCTAGCACTATAAATGCATTACTTGCAAATGATTAAATTTGTTATACTGTGATTTCAACAATAGCTATTTAGATTTGTCCAGTTTTTTTTCAACTTTGGATTCCAAGATTGGTAAATCACCTATACAATCATTCTGATTTAATTCTTCCAGATGTTTGAATACTATCAAGAGTAGAACTGAGGTCAAAGTGACTATGATTTTGAATTGGCCAGTTCTAAAATGTTTTTATTCCAGCACGTTTGTTTTTCAGCTCAGGTGTCACTAGTTCTGAGTGAAAACCTGTTTGTGTCAGTCAATTTCTGAAGCTGACTGGCTGTCTTCAGTTTTAGCTTTGAGTGCAAGAAACCTTTCAGCTTCTGTTTCAAGATTAAGCTAGTAAATGTTAACTATGTTAAAAAATAAGCACTCCATTTATTGATTGCATTTGATGTATTAATTATTTTATGTCTTTAGATAATGTTGTTTTCCTTGCATTGTTATAATTCTTCATTCCTCTTTCAGGATGAGCTATAAACTTGTGATCTCTGGAAAGGCTGAGGAACAATGTCAACTGGAAATCTGCAGCAAAAGAAGTCTGAAATATGAATCAAATAAGATTTTAACATGATTCACTTTGCTTGTGGAATATGAGATCAGACTCATTCTACGGACTAAAGTTATTCTCCTGATTTTAAACCAAGATGAACAATTGTAGAATGATGCACCCAAGCAAGTTCCTCATTGGCAAGCTGATCAAAGTTCCTTATTCACTACATATTTTGCCACATTTTACCATGTTGAAATTTATATAGTAATATTTTTGACATCCATTGTCCAGCTATCCCAAAATATTTCTAAAAGTTTGTTTTGAGTGTTTAATGTTTCCACTCCAAGAAGCATCACTCCATTCATTTAGTATGGTATATGAATTGAGAAACTGAAACTTCTTACTACCAGCCATCTCTGCTGTAATGTGTTTTGCTATCTGTTGCAAGTTGAAGGGATCACTGGTATTGTTATGCACTGATGATATAAATTATGTGGAAAAGATTGTTTTGTTTTGGAGAATACTAGATATTTGTTTTTTTTTGTAGAGTGTTTGAATAAAGTAGTTGGGCGTAATGCACATTAGTGCATGATTTTACTGATGCTAGTGAACCCAATTAAATTTGTATTCATTTCCTTTTATGTACTGTTGGTTTTGTTGGATTGTATTCCATTATATGGTTTCCTTATTTAACGTTTGTGGAATTGTTTTGTTTTAAGGACTGAGCACAATTAGTGAACATTCCTTTATAAATTGAAAATCAATGCATTTGTAGCTGTGGCTACTTGCAATAAATTCTGGGATTTTAGTTGAAGTCTATTGCTTGGGCATCATATTCAATTTAATATGACCCAATATTTAAAATTCAACCAGTTCAGAATGTTTTATAATGTGAATTTTAATTGTAAATTACTTCAGCATTGAACTTTCTGACGTGGTTTTAAGATCTCTGTAATGAAAGAACAGTTATTTTTCAATTGAACGCTCTTGCTGTGCAGAAAAATCTCCTAGCAAAGAAGTGGTTGCTCTTGGTTTATATAGTACTTGATTTCTGCCATGAAAAATCTAGATTTTAGGATTATGGCACGTTTGGAAATAAGATGTTGTCAGTCTTTGGAAGTTTGGAACATTTTACTAACTAACTGCTAAATCAGTTCAAAAAACAAGCCTGGGTGTTTATTTTGATATATTGCAGCTGTACTTCAGGGAAAAATCACTGACACTTCATATTGGACAAACACTGACCAGAATGACCTTTTAACTATTTTGAGAGTTACATTTTGAGTGTCCAATGCATTGTGTCTCAAATTTGGTCTTGGCTAGTTGACATTCTTTGAACATATTTCATATAAACATATTTCTTTCCTAATTGAACATTTCACACATGCCTTAAATCACTTCAGAGTAGAGTTAGTTAGTCTTCAAAGCTTTGAAGTCAACCAAAGTAATTTTTAACTTTTCAATTTTTAACATCGCTCTGTGTCACAGCAGTGCTAAGAAAAATAACTAGACAAACAACCAAAAGGAAAATCCAGAGAAAATTCTACTTTTTTTAAATTCTGAGATATATAAATTCTTTATCTAGTCACATGCAAGTTCAGAAAGGATAATATTAGATCAATTGCATTTTTTAGTAATTGTTGCGTTTACCGTAATTTTATATAGTTAATAAAGTAGGAATACAGTTCATACAAGTTATTGACTCTTTAGTCAATATTCTACTTCACATATTACCTGACCATTGCCAAATTGCTGATAATTAGATTCATTAGGAATAACAGTCACCGAAGAATATTTTAACAGTGAAGTGGCCTTACTCCCCTGAATGGAACCTGTGCTAAAGGAATGTTTCATTTTGGTGTTGTACTTGATTCATTGTTGAACACAGTCAACTTTTTGTGGTTGGGTGTCAGTAGACCTTTTCTTTATACATGCTTGGTAGTCCATCTTGTTCAGAAATAAGTTTTCTTTTTGCAATTTTTTTGCATTTTGAATTTGGAAATTAAGGCATGGTTTGTGTGATAGTTTATAGCTAGCAAGGACATCACCAAAAATAAACTATATCAAACACTATCAGGATGTAGCTTAATTAATATTTAACCATCAAAACTACATATCACAAGTGGCTGTCTGCTAGGCTTTGAAGGTATTTTGCAGATACAAATTACTAAAGTTACAGAAGTTGAGACAGAAAACATCTAACAGAATCAATTACTCTCTCAATGTATTACCTCATGCATTACCTTGGCACTTGCTAATTGTAAGGACTTGAGCTATTGCTATTGCTCCTGGCCCCTAATGTTGCAATGTTGTTATGCCTGACTTTTAGCACAATGCAGAGTTTTCTGGGTGACAGAGTCCAAGTCATCTGGCTTCATTTATGTTATTTTCATCATCAAAGCGGATCTTTCTTTTCTCTGCTACTTTTACAGGCTAGTGCTAGAAAACAATCATTGGTAAGATATATTAAGAGAAAAATTACTCATTTGAAGTGAAACAAATCTTTGATACCTTCGCAGTTGCTGCTGGCTGATGTCAAATCTAACTTTAGGTTCCTGATTTCTTTACTGCTACACCTTGCCTCAGGCATCTCTGACACCTGTCCTGAGATCCAAATAAGATCTTGCTGAAAAGTAAGAAGGAAAGCAAGATTTTTGACCCTGAAATAAAAGTAAACTCCGCAGAAAATTAGCAGGTCTGGCAGCATCTGTCGGAGAGAAACAATGTTAACTATTTATATCAAATATGATTTTACTTCAGATGCCTAGCGTCTGCAGCAGTGCTTTTATTTGAAGATTTTTAACCCTAATATTTGCAGCTTGGAGGGGACTGTAGCAACAGCAGAGTTAATAAACACTCTATAAGTAGGCTGACTCTGGAGCCAGTTCCAGCACTCCCACTCATATTCCAGACATTGTCAATTTTCACCAAAACAAGATATAGGTGTAAGTAATGAGCCCATACCTACACTCCTGCCTAACCAGCCTCTTTAATCTTGAACCCCCACAGTTGCTATGGAGTCGGTCCAACTACTTGATGACTCAGTTCACAACCCTTTAGTGGTCTCAGTAATCTGGATCTGGTAACCTTTTGAAAGACAAATTTAAAAAGATTTTACCCATTGCTGCCTTGCCCTCTCCTTCCCCACCCCAACACTGACCCAGGCCATTACAGTTATGTTTGAGGGAGGATGCTGGGACTTGAACTAACTGGATACTTCGTTGCTAACTTCACCTGCTACTGCAGTACACGAAGGTTACTGTGCTATTTAAACCTGTATAACCAGACCAGCATCAAAAGCATTCTGGCTTTTAACTATAGCTTGAATGTTTGTTAAAAGAAATGCAAGGACTGCAATAAAGCTAAAACTAAAAAGAAAGAAGTGCTGAGAATGTTTGCTTTCCCATGTCTTTGCCTGAAATTTTGTTTTTCAAAATAATATACAGGTAATGGTCATGTTGAATCAGTTTCGCTAGAGCTCATATTAGCTATAACAAGGAACTGAGAGGGGACTTGTTGATAGCTTGCAACAATATTGCTCAACTAAGTTTTTACTCCTCTTAACCAGCTTGGAAAATGTCTGAAGCAGCTATTCTTATTGCAGTTTCTTTTCTGCACTGTTATGCACAAAAAAAAGCAAAAATCCACAAAATAACCCTGATATTTAATTATGGTGAGCTAAAACACGGTGTTCCAGCAGGTGGCAGTCCAGTCACACTTAGACTTTCTGATGTGCCCCTTTGTTGTTTCGAGGAGATATTTCTGATCCACTGAACATATTAAAGTCGATCCTATAAAGTCATATTGATTCTGCTTTCTTATTTACGCCTTATCCGGGTGAATCAGCTCAAATCTTCTGGTTTGTAGATAAATGGGGCCATGTTGAAGTGAGTTAGAATTGGAGACATCAGAGGGTTCCAACTTACCTATCTGAAAGATTGGTAAGGAAAAACCTAGAAAATTAAAACCTGATGTAACCCCTGGCTGGTTATCAACTGGATCTTCAATCATTCACGCTTCAAGTCCCTATTTATGGATAGCTTACTACTATACAGCTCTCTATCTGTCCTGCACCCCACCCAATACCCACATCATTACAATATGACCTGACGCTGCCCTGCTCTGTATCCAAGCCAACTGCTTGCTCAACTTGGAAAGTTTCTTGGAATTTATGGATAGTGTATGTTGTGGTTCTATGTTTGCTTAAACTAATTTATCAATCTCTCAGAAGAATGGTGAAGTAGATGTGGCTTCTATTTATTTTGAAGGTATGTTACAGGATTGCTCGGCAGACAGAGTCACTGTAAAGGTTCAATAGCTATTGTATCGGGAAGGCACAGCTACACTTCCTCACAATCAATGCTGTAAATGACTGTTTAATGGCTATTGCTCATAACTTCTCCAGCCTTGTTAATCTGCTCTTCAGCATATTCCTCCATGAGATGATGTCATGACAGTGTAATTTCAAGTTTTTTTAGCATATTTGAAGCCCTCCTTATCTTGGCCACTTGTTAGTCATGGTTTGACCAGATTTTAGAGCATGGTTATTTATTTAATAGTTAATTTTATGTAATCCAACCATATTGTGCTTATTTGTCAAGATAGTGCAACTACCTGACCTAAATGACAGACTGATGTTGAATTCTGATTGCATTTATGTTGTAGCCCCTCCATTGATGGAAAGCAAAGCCACTTTGTATGATATTAAAAGAATAAAGTATTGCAGAATGCTGGAGCTTTTGAAATAATATCAGAAGGTGTTGCAAAAACTCAGCAGATCTGGCAACATCTGTGAGGAAAAAAGCAGAGTCACTTTCCAAATACTTTTGGGTGAACTCAAAACATTAAGTCTATTCCTCTCTCCACTGATGCTGCCAGACCTGCTGAGTTTCTGCAGCAATTTGTGTTTTTATTGCATTGACACCACATTTGTCTTGTGAATTCACATAAATGTCAATAGCTGTTTTGGGTATTTCAGGATTTCTTTCACCTCCATCAAATTAAAGAGAGCCTTAGTTCATTATAACAGTGGCCCATTCACCAGTGTAAAGTGTTTATGTAGTTTCCTACCTCTGACAGTACTTTTATGTACTTTAGAACACTTTGGAATTTCAATATTAAATATTTACAGAAACATATTTTTCAGCAGGAAAAATATATTTTAAATGCTGTAAGGAGCCGTTGTTAAATATTACAAAGAGTTAAAAGGAAGTGAGTATTTTCCTGAAGTCAGCAATAACCAATTAAAACTAACTGGATGACATACACTTAGTTGTAAAATAATGATGAAGAAGAACTTGCACTTTTGAATACCATTCACGTCTTCAGGACATCCCAGAGTGCATCACAGCCACTAAAGCACTTATAATTTTTAGCAAGTTGTTTTATTTATTCTTTTAAAGGGTATAAGTGTTGCTGACAAGGACACATGTTACCAGATCTTAATTACCCTTGGGAAGATGGTGGAAGTCACCTTCCTGAACCATTGCAGTACATGCGTGTAGACCTGCAGTCTGGAAACAGGCCCTTCAGCCCAACAAGTCCACACCGACCCTTGAAGCATCCCACCCAGACCCATCCGACTATAACCCACGCACCCCTGAACACTATGGGCAGTTTAGCATGGCCAATCCACCTAGCCTGCACATCTTTGGACTGTGGGAGGAAACCCACACAGACATGGGGAGAATGTGCAAACTCCACACAGACAGTCACCTGAGGCTGGAATTGAACCCAGGTCCCTGGCGCTGTGAGGCTGCAGTGCTAACCACTGAGCCACCGTGGAGTTCCAGGAGTTTGATCCAGCAACAATGAAGGAACAGTGACATATTTCCAAGTCAGGATGGTGCATGGCTTGGAGACAGCTTGCAGGCGCTGGTATTCCCATGTACCTGTTGTCCTCTTAGATGGTAGAAGACATGAGTTTGGAAAGTGCTGTCGAAAGAGTGGTGGTGAGTTGCTGTAGTACATTTTGCAGATGATGCATTTTGCCACCAGTGTTTTGATGATGGAGGAAGTGAGTTGTTCTGTAACAGGTAAACATGACAATCAATTTGTGTACAGCAATGATACAGAAATAGGAATAAACAAACAATTCATTGGATTTTAAAAGCATTGATATAGCTAAATTAGGTAATATTGAGAAAATAAGTATCATCTCTGTGTTATTAATGAGGATGCATACTTTGACTGGATAGTTACAGGACAGTTGTAGAAGCAGACATTATTCGTTTTTTGTGTTTATTGTTTAATACAGTTGTGCCATAAAGACTTTCTTTTCTGCTCATAAAAATGACTCAAATGTTAGTGATTTGGAACTAAAGCTAGATTCTATGTTACATCTGTGTTCTTTTTTGCCTCATAATTATTAAATCAAGTTGTTTACAGTGTTAAGACTTGGCCAAAGCCTTTTTATTTATATACCTTCTTAATAGTGGTACTGTAAGTTTCTTCTTGTATTTAATTATAATGCATGAAAAAGCACAAGCTTAAAAAGTAGACCCTTTTAAGACTGTTTAAGAAATTCAATAGTAATGCTTATCAGAAATTTGAACAAAGAATGCTCAAGAGATTGCAGACACCAAAGTTAATAAGTTGCAGACAGAGGAGATGATGAGCAGCATTATGAGAATCCAGGCCAATCTGAACTTGAAAATTTGGGTTAAATTAAATTAAAATATTGTTCAAGTTCTGGTTTCATATGAACAGAATGATATAGAGGGCAGTAATATTTACAATAATAATGTCAGAACTGAAAGGAAAATAAATATCTGGAAAATCTAAACAGGCTTAGGATCTTTTCTCCAGAAAAGAAAGGATAAGGAGTGAAATACTCACTGTTAAAATTAAGATAGATTTGATAGAACAAAAGTAGAAAAGATGTCTCTTCTTGTGAGTGAATCCAAACCTAGGGATCATGAAAATGAGTCAATAATAAATTTATTGAAGCAATTTGGAAGAAATATTTTACATACAGTGTGGTTAGACTGTTGAACTTGTTCCATCGCAGTACAGTTGAGGTGAATAGCATAATTATATTTAATGCAAAACTGGATACATAAAAATTCCTGCCTTCCAGTTCTGAGGAAGAATCCTCGGACCTGAAATGTTAACCCTGACTTTCCCTTCACAGATGCTGCCAGACCTGCTTAGCTTTTCCAGCAACTTCTGTTTTTGTTGTTGAAAACTGGCTATATGCTTGAGAATAAAGAATCGAAGGTGATTAAAAATAGGACTAAATGAAGTAGTGTGTGAGGACGTTTATGTGGAGCATAAACACCAATGTAGACCAACTGGACTGAATGCCTGATTATAGTCTCTGTAATGTAAATGACAGAATTTTCAATGTTATTAAAGCAAAGTAATGTCAACTTGATTGTGAAAGTCTGAAGTTACTCTGAAGCAAATCAGAATGAGATGCTTTGTTAGAGCTCCCAATGCTGTTTCACTCTGTTGTTAGTTTCTGTTTTAACTACAGATTGTGGCTGCACTTTGAAATATTAATAACAAGCTGTCATTTATATAGCAACTTTCATGACCTCAGTTCATCACAAAATGCTAACATTCTACTAAAATGTAATATTCTGGTAAATCTGTGCTCAACTCCCTCCAAGACCAGTATATTCTTGCAAAGGTATATTGCCCAGTACTCCAAATATTGTCTAACACGGGCTTTGTATGGCTGTAGCGCAATTTCTAACCCTTTTGTCATAATCCTCTAGATAATGAATCATTCTTTTTGTAAGTATTCTTTATGCTGAAGGCCTGAATTGTGTGAAAATGGTAACATTGTACCATTCAGGTGCGCAGAGAGGTCCAAGAGTTAGGTGGCAGCGTTGAATTCTGCCCAGCAACAGGAATAGAGCTTATTGCAAGTGTTTGTTTTATGTCACTCGGAAAAGTGTGAGGGTCACTGAAAAGCAGTTTTGTGGACACAGATTTGGAGAAAGAGATGGGCAGATTCCATGTTAGGAGCGGTGATTTTTAGGAGTCAAGAGTGATTAGATGGCTCTCTACTGTTAGAATCAACTCAGGAATTAGAAAACAGCTAAGAGTTGGAGTCAGGACTCAGAGGAGGTTCAGGGAGCTGTAAAAAAAAAATGCGGGGGTTGATGGTCCTGTATTGGACAAGGTGTGAGGGACTTTGAAGAAAGCTGAGAGCATGAATACTTCTGTGTAGCTCAGAGAGTGGGGGCTTAGCTCAGAAGTAATATTTGCATCGTACAATTGAGCAAGACTGCAGCTCAGGGAGAACATAGGGACAGATCTAGCTTGGTGGTTAACTATTGGTGAAAAAGGTGGAATACAGTTTACAGAATCCAGTGAGAGCATACCAGGAGTAATTGTCATAGCATTCCATTCTGAAATGGCTCTTGACAGGAAGGTTTAAGACCAGATTGATAAAAGTGAAGAATTGTAATCACTTGTGATGTTTACTTAGTTTTTATGACCCACTGTGTTATTAATGCCCTGGGTTAGTTACTGAGAAATCCATTTGGGTCTGTCTCAATTGCATTTGCTTTTTGTGTGTGTTAAATCACAATATATCACCCATGTTTACCATATGTTAATTTGGGGTGTTAGAAATAAGTTGTATATCATATTATTGTTCTAATCATACAGAAAAGTGTGCTGTGTGTTAAATCTATAAAATCTGTTGCTTTATTCTATAAGTATGAAGTTTGCAGTCTGGTGTAGACTGAATAAGCAGCACACTTCTACACAATTAGAACAGTAATACAATGTACAATACACATACAACTTATTGCCAACACCCAGAATTAACATATGATAAACATGGGTGATATATTGTCATTTAACACCCACAAACACATCAAAAGGTAAATGCCATAACAGTATACAGACCAGCATTCCATTGTCTTTTCAATTATTTTTCAAACCTGTTCATGATACCTTAATTACCTTCTGTACATAGAACCCAAGTCTCTTCTGTTTTTGGAAAGTATGTGTTTTATCCTCTTTGTATTCAAAGGAGATTACCTCATACTTGCAGATATTGAAATCCATTTGACATAGATTTTTTTCATTCACTTTATCTATTAATATCAATTTATAATTTTTGCTTTCCTCTACACTGTATATAGTGTCACCAATGTTTGTGATTTAGGAGATGTGGCTGTCTGTCCCATTATCTAAGTTGCCAATAAATAGTTAAATAGTTAGGACTCTGATACAGAATCTTGCAGGATGCCACAAGAAACGTGTTACCAATTAGATTAGAGATAGTAAGAACTGCTGTTGCTGGAGTCTGAGATAACACAGTGTGGAGCTGGAGGAACACAGCAAGCCAGGCAGCATCAGAGGAACAGGAGAGCTGACGTTTCAGGTTGGGACCCTTCTTCAGATTTCTGTGACTTCCAGGTGACAGGGAGATGAGATTTGAAATAATTTTTCATTGCCTGTTGGTTCTAGCTTAGATAAACAAGCATAGGTTTCAACTTCATGTCATCTAGCAACTGAATGAGGGGATCTTTTGAAGACTGAAAGCCAGGAACACTTTTCTTAATTATGGATAAATGTGTTCTTGATGGCGTTAGTTTCTATTGCAGACCTGTGTCATCTACAATGAAAACTTGGCAAAGATCAGAGCCACCAACCTCAATGGTCTGCCAAAACGTCTCCTGGAATGTATAAGCAGCATCAGTGCCAGCACTTACAGCTTTCCTCTGCGCACACACATTCCTAAAGTTGTACCGTGCTTGGAAATGAATTGACAAACCATGGCTTGCACTGAAGGTTTCTTGCTTCTCCCTGGGGCTTTTGGTAGAGCTCTCTCCCCCAACTTTTTTAATGTTTTCATAAAGACTGATAGCCTTCTGCTGGATAAGGGCAAGTCTGATGGCTGTGCTCTTGGTCACCAGCCTATGTAAATATGTGCATTGCTTCTCTGCACTGCTCTGATACCATTTGCATTGAGTGCAGCACACAGCATGTTTGGTTTTCGTGACAACCAGGATGCAATGATTGCTCAGCGGTTGCAATCCAAGATGGTGAGAGATGTTGACAGTTCAGTTACCTCTTCTACTAAGCTTAATTATGTCTAATTTCACATCAAGAGTTGCATTTTTAAGCTGTTGCTAACATTGAGATGATTCAACTTTTGCATTAGCAATGCACTTTCCACTCATGGTGGTATGGATCCAACATGATAAAAGTTGACAGTAATCTTACGGTGCACTTTCAGTATGAGAGTTCTGAATGCAAAGAGCGTCAAGAGGGAACACTGCACAGAGCATGCTGGGCAGGAGTTGCCATGAAGTCACATCACTGCATTAGAGCTGCTGGGAGCCCTTGGCAACACAACACAATAAAAATTAAGAACAAAATGGCTGAACAATGACCACAAATTGTTTCCTAATAAATTAGGGATGTTAATGTGAAACAGCAAACATCAGTGCAACAAATAGTGTGGATGACCCTCCCCCACCACACCACTCCTCCCCCCACCACCACCCCAAATGTTTTTATTATTTGGAGACCTTTGCTCTAAAGTGAGGAAAAATTTATTTTAGTTTTCAGTTCTGTGAAGGCCTGATCTATTCTTTCAAAACAAAAGTGGGTCAGAAAGTCATTTTGAACATTAAGTTAAAGATAAAATTTCCAAGAAATCATGTAATTTTGATTAAATCACTAGCATTGAGTGAACAGGGAACTTTACCAAAAAGAAACCAATCACAACCACGCCAGCATAACAAGGAGCTTTAGCGTGCAGATAGGGATGACACTTCGCCAAAGTGTATGTTTCCGTAAGTTCGTTGATATGGTAGAAGTGTTGAATCATTCTTGCTGATATTTGTAATGAATTCATGTAATTCAGTTCATGTGTCTTCGTTTTTGTGCCCAACATTTTGTGTTCTTCCATTAAAAGTACATTGAACATATTCACAGGAGTCTGCCAATGACTGACCACCGTGGTAATCAAAAGTAAAAATAAAAGTTATAATCTGTCAAGCCAGGTTTCTCTCTGGAATCTGACTTGAATTTAAGAGGGTTCTGTGAATCTTTAAAGAAGTGAACACTGGGTAATAAAAAGCACAGGAGTGTTGTTGTGAAATATATTACATAGGGTGGACTTTCAAAATGGCTTTGACAATTGCTAAGAATTCTCTAGGAGTAGAAAAACTGCATCATTTCAAATCTTTGAATAAAACTGCATTGAAAGAGTCAGATCGACAGAAAGTAAAGGTAAAAGTATGTTCTTGTGAGAAGTGATTGTACGTCTTTTACAATTAAAGGGAGCGGAAGCTGAAGTTAATGTCCCCCCTGCTAGACCTGGCTAAGATTATTTCTTTTCAAACCGAACTTGAATTAGGACAATAAGAAATACAGAGAAATGGGAAAAGGTGAGAAAGAAAAACAACTGAAATTGGGAAAGTAGAGAAAGAGAACTGGAATTAATACTTGAATTAGAAAGAGAGGAGACAGAAAAAGCAAGAGGAAATGAATTAAAAAGCTTGAACTCCAAGGAGAGAGAGAGAAATCTCAGACATCATGCCTTAAAAGAGAGAAAAGCTTAGAATAAGGGAAGACAAAAGAAACAATATTTCAGACAATGATTCTGATTTTGAGGGCTTTGATTTAACTAGAAATTGCATCTGGTGCCTAGATTTACAAAGGCTGGAGTTGAAAGATATTTCACCTCATTTAAAAGATAGCTTTGAATTTGAAATGACTAAAAGATGTTAGTGTTACAGAGGGTCCTGATAGGTACAGCTATGAGTGTGTACGCGAGTTTTTCAGAAGAAAAGCCTGTATACTGTGAAGTTGTTGAGATAACAATGCTCAATGTTTTGGACCTGTCCCTGGAGTTTAACAATTAAAATTTAGGACCATAAAAAAGAAACTTAATCAGACATTGGTAGAATTAAAACAGGGAAAAGAAATGTTGTAGGATCAGTGGTTAGAATCATTGAAGTTGGAGATAAACTTTGAGAAGATGAAAATGTCCTGACTATGGAAGAATTTCAAGATAGTATTCTTGAATTGATTAAGACTTGTCTAGATGAACTCCAAGTATCAAAGATCCAAGAAGCTGCAGTTATGGCAATATCTATGCAATCTCACACAGACAACTACATGGGGAATGATGAAAAGGGTATCAGCAAGGAAACTGGAGGAATAGAAAATCTGAGGGTAGAAAGTGCATTTTTTGAGGGAACAAAGAGAAAGTCATCAAACTAACAAAGGAGAATGGCTATAGTCTAAAATAATGTGTACACAATAAGCATATGTACCTTGTAATAAAACTGGAATTATAATGCAAATTTCTGGAAAATAATTGCAAAACCTACTGCAGGCTAGCAGTAGTAAAACATTTTAAAGTAACTAGTATTACATAAGGATGCAGTGAACTTATGTCAGATGCCGTACTGTACCCTTCCTTTAATGTAAATTTCAAAGAATCATTTAGCAGGGATTTAAGAGATTGTGTGGAGCAGAAGTGAAATTCAGTATCATTTAACAATTATGGATGTTTCAATGAGATTTCCTGAGGTAGTCCTTTTAGGGATGTTGGGGTAAAAATGGTAGTAATAATGTATTGTCATCTGCTTCCTAAGATGAAAGCAATTAGGAGATTTGTCGCAATTTATTATTGCCGTTACCACGTTATCACTTAACGTTTACACTATCATAGATTGGAGAAAGTAAGGGCAACACGGTAGCTCAGTAGTTAGCACTGCTCCTTCACAGTGCTAGGTTTAATTCCACCCTTGGCCAACTGCCTCTGTGGAATTTGCACATTCTCCCAGTGTCCACATGTTTCCTCCGGGTGCTCTGGTTTCCTTCCACAATCCAAAGATATGCAGGTTAGGTGGATTGGCCATGCTATATTGCTCACAGTGTCTAGGGATGTGCAAGCTAGGTGGGTTAAGCATGGGAAGTGCAGGGTTACAGGAATAGGGTAGGGGGTGTCTGGGTGGGATGCTGTTCAGAATTTGGACTCATCGGGCCGAATGGTCTGCTTCCACACTGTAGAGATTCTATAAAGGTGACTTTTTGAAGCTACAAAATCCTCCAGAAAATCAGAATCAATTTATATGCAAATATAGCGTGTTTAATCAACATTTAAATTAACCCAGTTCTTTTTTACATTTCATGAAATGAAGTAATTTTATATGCATAGTTTGACCATAATCATAATATTTTAAAAACTGTTAAATTTATTGTCCTCAGCATTCAACACAAAGAGTTCATCAAACTCACCCTGAGCTAGTTTAGCAATGTCATCATTGTAAGGATGCTATTCTGGGTAAAATGTTGTGCCTTTGGCTCCATAATGTCTCCACAACAAATCATTCTCCTCTTCAGCCAAATTCAATTGGGTATTCATAGTGCTGGAGATATCTGAATGTTTGGCTGTTGGGCATATTGTAATTCATGAGCGTTTGATTCATATTGCTGATGTGGCACAAAACATACTTGTGTTTTCCTGCTGCCTGATGAATCATTAGTTACTGGTAATTTTGACATCAAGATCTTTGCTAGACTCTGGGTGACCTTTGTTTCCTGCTGAAACACTGGCCTTTTTTTTGGTAAAATGGCACAAAATCTGACTGCTGCCTTAAAATATATGCTGGTTTGGCACTTAAGTATGTATATATTCATTGCATTTATGGCAATGAGTTTGCTCTTGTACTTTTCTCATCTCCCAATGCTGTCAATCCTGTTCCTTAATACCATTCATCAATATTTTCAACCACCCCCAACCTGACTGCCACTGATGTATGTATTGCCTACAGCTGTTATGAAGCCTTCCAGACCCTACATCATCCGCTAATTTGCTCTCCGCTCCAATCTACAGTGTCTACAGGTTGGTAATATATTTAGATAATGTGCCCGTTTGCTTGGCTGGCTTCACAAATGTCAACATAAAATTTAGTATTTATTGAGGAGGAAATGTCAAACTATATTAACACTTTTCTAGTTCAATTCAATGCTTAATATTAGATTTTATTTGTATCCCTTCCCCACTGACTATGACCTTTGTTACAGCGTTAAGCATAAGCTGTAACCATGTTAAGTAGTCACTTGAAGTGCAATTATTAGTATAAATGTTTTGTAAATGTGCAATTAAACAGGTTGGTATGTGATTTCTCATGATACCTTCACTAATAACCTGGGTATCTTGTAGAAACATAGAAAATAGGAGCAGGAGTCAGCCATTTGGACCTTCAAACTACTCTGCCAACAATTACAAACATGGCTGATCATCCAACTCAATAGCCTGTTTCTCCTTTTCCCCATATCTTTTGAACCGTTTAGCCCCAAGTGCTATATCCAACTCATTCTTGAAATCATACAATATTTTGGCATCAATTGCTTTCTGTATTTACTATAGTAATGAATTCCAAAGACTCCTACAACCCATTGAGTCTGATCCACCAATCAACATGATCAAGACTGATCCTCTGACATAATACTGTACTCATGCATTTCCCCATTCTCCTTTATGCCTTTAATATCTAGAATTCTACCTCTTTTTAAAAAAAATATATTTAGTGAGTTGGCCTCATATCCTGCTGAGGTAGAGAATTCCATTGGTTCAACAACCTTTTGAGTGAAGAAATTTCTCCTCATCCCAGTCCCAAATGACATCCCTCGTATTCCTGAGACTGTGACTCCATGTTCTGGGCCCTGTAGACAGGAGAAACATTATCCCTGCACCCAATCCGTCCACACTAACAGAACTTTATACGTTTCAAAGAGATCTCTTTGCACGCTAAAATCCAAGGAACTTAGGCCTTGTTGACCAATTTCTCATCATTTAACATCCTACCATCCCAGGAATCTCACTGAAGCCCGGTATTCACCTGAGCCCACACTTATACCACCCAGCAGCACTTCCACCATACAGGAGCCCCTCTCAAAATGTTTTGTTGATAATTTCAAATTAACTGGCTACTTAAATTACAATGCAATCTTTATAAGCAGACTAAGTATCTTCTAGGCTACAACAAATTTTCTAACAGCCTCTCTCAATCTATCTGTCCCTTACCACTCCTTGACACTGGGTTCTTCCGTGATCCACTGTTCAGTTGTGGTGACAGAGCCAACTTCATCCAGAATGGTCCTTGGAGACGTCTCTCTTCTTCCTTCCGTTAGATTAAGTCTGGTGAACCATTACTGTACCCCCTTCATGGCAGTATATCCTACCTAAGATAAGTAGACCAAAACTGCACACAGTTGGAGACCTGTGGCTAGTGGTGTGCCTCAGGGGTTGGTACTGTGCCCATTGCTGTTTGTTATATATATCAATGATTTGGATGAGAATGTACAGGGCATGATTAGTAAGTTTGGGGATGACAGTAAAATAGGTGGAATCGTGGACAGTGAGTAAGGTTATCAGATCAAGCAGGACCTTGATCAGCTGGGGAAGTGGGCTGAGAAACGGCAAGTGGAGTTTCATATAGATAAGTGTGAGGTGTTGCATTTTGGAAAGTCAAATCATGGTAGGAGTTTCATGGTGAATGGTAAGGCCATAAGGATTGTAGTGGAACAGAGGGACCTCAGATTTCAGTGCACAGTTCTCTGAAAGTGAAGTCACAGGTACACAGGGCAGTGAAGAAGCCTTTTAGCACCCTGGCCTTCATCAGTCAGGGCATTGAGTGTAGTAGTTGTGAAGTTATGTTGCAGTTGTACAGGCCATTGGTGAGGCAAGAGAGTATTGTGTTCAGTTTTGATCACCTTGCTATAGGAAAGATGTTATTAAACTGGAAAGAGTCCAGAAGTAATTTACAAGGATATTGTCAGGACTCAAGTATAGGGAGATGCAAGCTAGTACTGTTTTCTTTAGGGCATAGGAGACTGAGGCCAGATCTTATAGAAGTGTATAAGATCATGAGAGGCATGGATAGGGTGAATGCACTCAGTCTTTTTTCCCAGGGATGGGGAATTGAGGACGAGAGGGCATCAGTTTAAGGTAAGAGGGGAAAGAATACATGGGAACCTGAGGGGCAACTTTTTTACACTGCGGGTGGTACGCATGTGGAATGAGTTGCCAGCGGAAGTGGTTGAGGAGGGTACATTAACAACATTTAAAAGACATTTGGACAAATACACAAATAGGAAAGGTTTAGAAGGATATGAGCCAAGTACAGGGAAATGGGCTTAGCATAAATGGACATTTTGGTCGGCATGAACCAGTTTGGGCCAAAGAGCCTTTTTCTGTGCCGTAGGATTCTATGACTCTATTGCAGATGTGTTCTCACCAAGACCCTGTAAAACTAGAGTGAAACATTCTTGCTCCTGTACTCAAATCCTCTTGCAATGAAGGCCAATGTATCATATGCATCCCTAACTGTTCGCTGCACCCTTTCAGTAACTGGTATGCCCAGGAGTATGAAAGTAATTTTGTGGAGTAACAAGTTACGAGATGGAAGCTGCTGAATTTACAGTCCGCCAAACATATGAGAGAGATTCTTGATTTAGAAAACAATTTACAGAGTAATGAGTTGAAAGCATAATGTGCAAGACAGACTTAGCAATTAGCATATTTCTTTGCCAATTATTCTAATAAAGATATTAAACTACTTAATTTAAATGGATTAATGGATTCACTAAAGAGCAATGGACTTTCACATGAGTGTGTTAAAGCATTTATCGATATTAGTATAGCATTCCACTTCTGTAGTCCTTCAGGATTAAGAATGACATTTCTACTCTGGTTCAATAGGTACTGAGATGAGTCAAATATGTGATATGTGGACTCAGCAATAAATTGGGCAGGTGGCGTTCAAAGGGTTGAGTAGTGGGTTGTTTGGAGGTTTATGTTCTCCGTATTCCTTGATCTCACCTGACTTTATTGGTTAGTGATTTCTAAATGAGCACACAAAGATTGAGAAGAAACTTCACAGGTTTAAGATTGTTGAATTCCAATATTATCCATGAATATTTTGCTTAAACCAAAATATACAGATTCTGACCTTTTAGAGTTAGGGGTTAACTCCTGAACATGTACATAGTAAACGATGTCAAAGTTGACTTTATGATTATGTAGTGATGTAGCTCTCTAGAAAAGCAACAACATCTTGCTGAGTTGTAATGTGTATAGTTAGCAAGGTGTAAATAAACAGCTACTTCAAAAACAAGTTTAGGTACCTCACTATCTTACAGTAGTGTGCCTCAAAACATTATCTGGAATTCCATCCAATAACCAGGAGGCACAGTGGTTAGCACTGCTGCCTCACAGCGCCAGGGACCCAGGTTTAATTCCAACCTGGGCAACCGTCCATGTGGAATTTGTATGTTTTCCCCTCGTCTTGTGGGTTCCCATCAGCTGCTCCGACTTCCTTCCACAGTCCAAAGATGTACAAGTTAGGTGGATTGGCCATGCTAAATTGACCGTAGTGTTGTGGGATGTGTAGGATAGATGGGTTAGCCAAAGGAAATGCAGGGTTACAGGGATAGGGCAGGGGATGAGCCTGGGTAGGATGCCTTTTGTAGGGTCAGTGTGGACCCATTGGGCCTAATGGCCTGTTTCCACACTGTAGGGATTCTATGATTAAAAAAGTGGGCTTTTGATAAATTCCCACATACTGTGACAGAACTATGGCTTTAAGAGATGTATTTTGTCCTGGTGTTTTCCTGAGAAGAGGTTGAAACAGAAGTACAGAGCAATCTGCTCAAAGTCAATAAAGTAAACAGCTTGTAAGGTGTTCAGTTTCTTTTAAGTTGGAGTAACAGAAGCAGGCTGAGTAGGTGGGATCAAGCTCCCACACAACCAGGATATTTAGTTTAGGTTTCAGTACCAGTTGCTGGGGTCTTGCAGCTGGATGTAGAAGCTCTTACTCCTCTCTCTGTTACAGCTAAAAGCTGGAGTTCTCTTCCTACTGCTAGAATTGCATGTGAGACAATCTATTTTATTGACTTTGCCTTTTCCAAGGGTATATTTATAGGATGTTAATTTATTGCAATAGCTAATGAGTAGTTTATTTTTTTAAGTATTTCAATAGAGTTACAGTTAAGCCAATTCTTTTCTTATTATTTTGTCTGTATTTTGACTATAACATGTGAATAAAATATGTTTTGCTTCAAGCCCAGTAGTTTGACCAATTGAATTGCATCCAGAATGCAATATCTAGCAGTTTAAAATAAGAAAATGTTAGGGACTAGACCCTATCTCCTTGATGTGTTTTGGGGGAGTTTGTTTTGATTCATTACAATATGAGACTGTCATCTCAGGTAGAAGCCCATGGAATTGAGGGAAAATTATTGGCATGGCTGGGAAATTTGTTCAGTGGCAGGTGACAGAAAGTAGGGATAATGGGTAGGTTCTCAAATTGGCAAGATGTAACCAGTGGTGTCCCTCAAGGATCTATGTCAAAGTCTCAATTATTCACATTATTTATTAATGACTTGAATAATGACTTAAAAAATCATAGATCCAAATTTATTCATAATGCAAAGTTAGGCAGCGCTGTAGATAATGTGGATGATAGCATAAAATTACAAAGGGGCAAGTAAATGGGCAAAATTGTGACAGATGGAATTCAATGTAAGCAAGTATGAGGTTATCCATTTTGGACCGAAAAAGGATAGATACATGCAGTTTCTAGATAGTTTGAAGTTAAACAGTAAATATCCAAAGATGCTTTGGGGTTTCAAGGGCATTGATCTTTAAAAAATCACGACCAAATGCAGAAAATAGTTAAGGAAGCAGACGGAATGTTGGCCTCTATATGTAAAGGACTGGAGTGTAACAATGCAGAAGTTACACAAAACCCTAGACAGACTCCACTTGGAATACTGCAAGCAGATCTGAGCACCACACCTTTGGAAGGGAGTACAATAGAGATTTACAAGAATGATACCTGGACTTTAGAAGTCAAGTTGTGAGAAGAGATTATACAAATTGGACCTGTTTTCCCTCGAATTTAGAAGGTTAAGGGGTAATCTGATTGAAGTCTTCGAGATAATAACAGGCAAAGATAGGGTAGATGAAGATAAACTATTTCCACTGGTTGGGGATTCTAGAGCTAGGGGATATAGTCTAAAAATTATGGCCAGAAAATCCAGCAAAGATGTGAGGAAACATTTCTTCTCAGAAAGGCTGGTAAATGTTTAGAACACTCTTCCACAAATGGCAACGGATGCTGGAACAGTTGTTAATCTTAAATTTGGGATAGATAAATTGTTGTTACACAATGGTATTAAGGGATATGGGCCAAAGGCAGGTATATGGAGTTAGGCTAAAAATCAGCCATGATCTCATTGAATGACAGATAGGCTTGAGGGAGTGGATGGTATGGTCCAGTTGCTATGTTGCAATGTTCCTAACGGGTAGTGACAGTGGTGAAGAGACCTGAAGACGCATCCAGCAGTACAGTTGGTATCACGCATAAACTTGTGACAATCACCTAATGATCCCATGGCACAGGTGAAAACCCAAAAGATAAACAGCCCAGAGACTAGCATGTTAGCAATGGGGTAAGTAAAATTGGACCAAGGTGAAGAAATAGATTTGATTAAAATTTACCAGAAAGAAACAAAGGGCAAGGGAATGCATTAACACCTTATTAACAGCCATTGCAATTTGGCAGACAATTGTGATTATGTAGAACCGATGGATAATTTGATCAGAGGTAGAATTTAGCAGTCAGATTTTTAGACCAAGCATGTTCAGATTTTTTACTGCCCGTGGAGGAATAGTTCAGCTGGCTTGGTAGGCTGAGAAATGGAAACAGGATCAAGTCTTCACTAAGAGAGGAAGAAATCTCTTGGAAGAAACAGTTTAGGCCCATTCAAAGTATATGGTGTAAAACTGAAAATGCGGTGTGACAGATGGGCAAGTGTAGAGAAAGATTCCCAGGTACCATCTTGTCATGTTCCTGTTATGGTGGGAAAAAGATCAACAGATGCAAAGAGTGCACACCAGAACCACAGACTGCCAATTCATGCAAGAGAATTGGCCATTTTAGATTGGTATGTTGTTCTAAGAAATTTTTATCCTCAAACACAAGGAGAGGCATCCAAAGAAGAGAACCATACAAGAGATCAAAGAATCAGAATGTGAAGTCACCTTCCTTGGGGAAATTAAAGAATTAGAAAGCAAACACTGAAGTACGCAAAAGCAGTCAATGAACACCCTATCAATTTTAAACTAGACAGTGAAGCAGCAGTCTCAACAATTCTGATCAAGCGGAATGTCTCAAATGAATAACTTTCGTCAATTCGTCTACAAGGTCCAGGAAGTATCAAGCTAAGGATCAAAGGCCAGCTAACCGCAAAGCTACAAAAGACAGATGAAGTTTGAAAACACTATGTATTATCCAAAGCCAAGAATGCTTATTCTGAAACAAAGCCCTATATGGATCTGAGACTAATTTATAAAGGGACAAACTCATTGAAAGGGAACAAAACAATTAATTCAGAAATAAATTCCTGAAATTACTCAAAGATTTGGACAAACTGAAAACTGCATAGCACATCACGGTCAGAACAGATGTAAAACCCATTTGTCTGGTTACACTTCGAGAGGTCTCACACACACTTCGGAAAAAAGTGAGAACTGAAATGGAGACAATGCTTCAGTAACAGCTTATTTTGCTAGTAAATGGACCAATGGCAGAGGTGAATAATTTGTTATGCTACCTGTTTAAAAACCAAATGCTTCTATCATAATTTATTTCATGCAATTGAACAAACCTGTCAAACATGAAATACGTCCCATGGCATCAGTAGGTAAAAGCTTGGTAAAACCTGTAAACAACATCATGTTCATAAACTGGATACAAACAGTGGATTTTAGCATTTACCAATAAATGAAGAATTGAAGCTATTAACAAACCATCATTCTTCTATTTGTAGTTCCAGCTTTAACTGCCTATCGTTGAGGGTCATGTCTGCACTGGAAGTATTCCAGAGGACAATGTCAAATATGTTGGAAGGAATGGAATGCACTATATGGACAACATCTTGATTCACGGTTTGGCAAAAACAACATAACCAGAGAGTCAAACCTTATAAGGGGTTAGATTAACACTAAATGAAAAGTATATGTTCTCAAAACCTACAAAAAAGCTTTTAGAGCACATTGCGCAAGCAACAATATTCATAGTAGACACACAGAAAACAAAAGCCATAAAATATTTTCCACCACCCAGGAATGTGACGGAATTACAGAAACTCATGGAAATGGTCAACTAACTGATCAAGTTCCTACCGCACATAGTTCAGATCAATGAACATTTAAAGCAAAAGCAGGCATGGTCTTGGTATCAGCATCAACAACACCCTTTTAGAAGATAAAAAGAGGTAGAAATATCTTCTGAGGCTTTAGCTCTGTATGATCTTGAACAGCCAAACATTTTAGCAGCAGATGCACCATCAGACTTGGTACACTGCAGTTCATAAAAATGACATTAGAAGACCAGTCTATTATGTATTATGACCTGTAACAGAAATGGAATAAAAATGTGTAGTCATAGAAGAAGCTCTTACACTCACATGGGAAGTAATCTTTGTTCTCAGATTACATTTTGAGATCGAAAGTGACCAAAAGCCATTCGTTAAATACAAAATAAATCACTGAGATGTCATATAGGATAAAACAATTCAGAAGTTTACTAATTCTATATGGTTCCATTGCTGAATACGTTCAGAGGAAATATCAGCCTCCTTTTCAAGAACACTGATTATCTTTGACAGGAAGACACAGACTTCATTGAAGAAATTGAAGCTTTTATAGCCTTCCCCATTAACTATTTCAATATAATAGCAAGAACGTGGGGAAAAAATGAACTCCAAACAGTACAAACGTATAATCTCAAGTGTGGGAGAATAAAGAAGGCAGAAGATAAATGGAAAAGGGAATCTATGCTTTCAGTATAAGGAAATGAATTCAAGGCTATTTCCAAGTGCTGAAAAATGTGATGAGAATAGTTGGGTGATTGAGTCTGTGTCAGACAAAAACAATGGGCCAAAAGGCCTGTTACTGTGCTACATGTGTCTTTGACTCTATAACTCTAATGTAGATCCTCAACAGCTTCAAACAGAACTCTGTATCAGAGCATAATATTTAGTGAAACCATAAAAAAATTGTTCCTGTAAAATAGAGATTTTAGAGGAGATGTAGGAGAATGTACAAAGACATATCTTATAGGTAAGGACTTGGGGGAGATATCGGGTAAAGTTTCAATTCCTAAGCATGTAAATAGAAAGCTATGCAATTAAAAAGGGAAAAGCAGCAACTGATTGGATTTCATGCAGAATTGAACAGAATATAGTTGCCATGATATAAATAAACAATTGTTTCAAAATAAAACAAGAACCCACGTATCCCTCTAGATAGGGTAATGCACTGCAAATATCATCTAGGACAGCAGCGATGGCAGCAACAAAAATATTAGTGGACATTTCAAGATATAGTTAAAAGGGGGAAAAAACTATTTAATGCAATTCGATTTTTAATGGGGTGAAGAACACACCACATCCAAGCAATTCAGTGCTGTGCACTGATACTGCACATTCTGTTTGCTTTGTACATCTAATTGGGCTCCAAATTGAACCCAAATTCAGAAAGAAGGCATAGAGCTTCCTGGATATCTGTAAGAATTTCAGTACATGCTTCAACATTCTAAAAGCTCTGAACTTTAGTCCTTAACTTTTAAACATTTCATGTATTGTTAAACTCCACATTGGTTCTCTGCAAAAATATGCTAAAGTGATCTCTGGAAGATTTATGGGCATGAATCAATGCAACAGTTATATTTGAGATAATGGAGAAGGCTGTGGGTGGATGAGGGAAGTAGGTAAGAGATTAGAGTGGGTGGTGGTTGGGGAAAGTCCAGTAGTGGGGTTGGGTAAGGTCATGATGGAGCATCAGAATAAGGTTGGGATCTGGGAAAATCAGAGGGTAGGGAGGGGTGTTGGAGGATTGGGAGGAGACAGAGGACATTAATTCTGTTGTTACCTTGGAGCTAGACATGATTTTCATCTGTCTAACGTACCCTGGGTGCATACAGGTAAGCTAATCCGACATCAGAAGTTCAGACTTCCCAGGTAATTCACACAGATTCAGTGTATCAGGACTTCCAAACAGTCCTGAAATATATCTTGGGGAGTATGTCCGGTGCCAGACAACCCAGAGACTGGAAGATCAGGACCAAGATTTTAAATATCTAAAGCAGTGCAAGGTCTTGAACTACTTGCAATTGAGAAGTAACTAATTGGGAAGCCTTCAAAAAATCCCCTGTTATCAGTTTATTTTGGCTGCTTATAATTGAGAAGAAATGTCTTGGGAAGATTTAGAAAGTTTGCATTGTTTTGTTGATTTTAATCAAAAGGAAAAGTAAGTTGGTCTTGGATAATTTCCCATGTCTGAATAATCTTTGGTTGCATGTGGTGAGTAATCATTCATCATAAATGAAACTTTCATTAACCCTTGCTGAGTGCAAGATTTCGTCAAATTCAATGGTTACTGAAACAACTACGTCTGGCCTACTTACAAACGTAGTTTCTGTTATTCTATCCTTAACACATGAGCATCATGTGAGTATCTTGGCTATTTTGGTAATCATTTTATTTCTTCAATATCTATTAAAAGTTTGTTTGCAGAATAGCCTTCAGCCTTCCATATAAATTCACTAGCCTTTGTTCCTTCCCACTACTTTGGGACAAAAAAACTTACTGCAGGGCTTTTCAGAACTAGCAAAATAGCAGCTACAGCTCTGATCCTCGTTTGGAATAGTCAAAGTGAACATCAGTCTGCCCGCATCAATGAAATGTAAGTCTTTCAATCAATATGTTGTTATCATGTGAATAGAGTTGAATTAATGGCACTGTTCCATGCCATAAAATTGACAAGTTATTTCCTGAGAGTTCACCTCCAGTTCATTAAAAGCCAGAGTGTAGTTTTTGAAGGAAAGCATCTGTTTCTTGACCATGTCTGTGGAGGTGGCAGTGCTGGAGGGCACTAACAGTGTTGGTCAACAAAATGGGCTCATAAAAAGGTGGAATACCCTGGGAGGTACTCATCTGTTAAGGCCTATCATGTGAAAATTGTCCTGAGAATAAGCTGTCTATGAACACTGGGCCAATTTGAGGAGAAGTATATCGGTAGGGATCATTTAAATTGTGGTGAGGGGTAGGGGTACTTCTAGGGGGCATTATTAGGGCAGCTGACCACAGGAAAAGACAATTGCTAAATAAGAGATTAAGCTGCTCAGAGATGGGGATCAACATCCACAGGAGCAAATGCAGAGCCCTGGCATAAAAAGGCAGAGTAGAGGAATGCAGAGCAGAGTGGCCACAGCCACTGCTGGAGAAGCCAATGAATTTATGCAGCAGGAGACTAAGTTTATCCAGGCCAATGGGTTCTGATCTCGTATTTGGATCAGTCCTAAGCCTATCCATTTTCCCTCATTTACCTTTTACATTGTTACCTTTTCAGCTCATTTAATGCTGAAACAATCAGTGTTGCCCTTCTGCCTCTTCCAACATATTTCCAACTTATCTTCCCATATTCTGCACTCTGTAAATTGAAGTCATTCAAAGCTATACTGCCCGTGTTGGAAGGCAATAGCACAGTGGCAATATCAGTAAGCTAGCAAACCAGAACCTCAGGCTAATATTCTAATAGCATGAGATCAAACCCATGGTGAAATTCGAATTCAATGAACATCTAGAATAATTTGCTAGTGTAGTGACAACTTTGTCAATTGTCATTAAAACTCCTTTTGGTTCAGTACTGTTCATTGGAGAAGAAAATCTGCCATCCTTACCTGGTCTATCCTACAGGTAACTTCAGACCCATAGCAACGCGATTGACTCTTAACTAGATTAGGACTGGGCAAGAAATGCTTACATAGCCAGCAATGCCTACATCCTATGAATGATTTAAAAAGAACTTTCACCAAGTTCCATTCCCTCTATCACCACTCTGCTAACTGAATGTAATTGGCAAAATCTTGATTTAAAAATTTTCATCTTAACTTTCAAATGCAAAAATGGTCTTTTCTTATCTTGGTAATCTCATCCAATCCTACAACCTTCTGAGAAATGTGAGCTCCTAGAGTACAGATTTCTTATGCCTTCCCAATTTTAATCTGTCCATCATTACTGGCCATGCCATTATATTCAAATCCTTGTATGCTAGAATGCCTTCTGAACACCTTTCAGCCCATCCAACTCGTTTTTTCTTTTAAGACATTACTTAATAGCTACTTATTTGACCAAGCTTTTGGTTGTCTGACCTAATTTCTCCTAATATGGCTTGGTAACATACTTTGTTTTATAATGCATCGAGCAATCAAGGATGCTGTTTCTCTTAGTGGCACCACTGAGATTTCCTGGGTGACTTCCCATGGACGAGGGACACCCCTTGAAGAGATGGTTGATGATACCTTTGTGTTACCCTGTCTCAAGAAAAATCTTCCATTCATAAGAGCCGCAAGATTGAGCAAGCCATTGAGGTTCTGAAAATATGGTTGCAATGTCTTGACTTATCAAGTGGCACTATATAATACACGCTTGAAAGCTTATTTTGCATTGTGGTGGTCCGCTACATTCTCATAACACAGCCCTTCAGAGAGGTACGCAGCTTGAAGTAGGTGAAGGCGTGGAGCAACACAGTTCTTCAAAGGAAGAAGATAATGAACAAGACAGGGGTCCACACTGTGTAGTAAGGTTGCCAGAACGCAAGAGCGGAAATGTCCATTAGGATGGTATGGACACTTGTGACAATCTGATTTAGATACATTTCACCTGAATGCGGCTCATTCAGTAGGACTGAGTTCTCTGGTTCTCATTTTGTTCAGAATGTGAAACCACAACCACAAGTAAATACACACAACTTTGATTAGTTCCATTCTTACATTAAATTCATGAAAACTGACTCTCTTCAGGCTGCTGTGTCCATCCTTGGAGGCCATTGCATCACATGTTCATTTCCTTTTACATCCTTTCCTGAGATGTAGCCTTGGTGGTAAGGCCAACTTTTGAAGCCCATCCTTAACTATCCTTGCCAAGATGGCAGTGAACCACATATGTGAACCACTGCATCTTTTGGGTGTAGGGGTGGCCACTGCACTGTCAAGAAGAGACTTTTAGGATTTGACACAGTGAAGGATTGGTAATATAGTTCAAAGTCAGGATGATGTACGTCTCAGAGGCAAACTTGTGGGTGGGTGTGTGTTCATGGATCCATTTTTGTCCTTCTAGGTAGCAAAGATCTGGTTTTGGAAAGTGCTACCAAAGGACACTCAGTGAGTTTTTGCAGTACTTCTTGTGTATAGTACATACTGCTATCCCTGGAGGAACTGAAGGTTTAAGTTGCTGGATGGGATGCTGTTCAAATGGATTGCTTTGTTCCTGGATGATGTCTAGCCTCTAGGGTGTTCAGACTTAGCAGCATAGAACCTGAATATTGTTGAAGCATTTTGTCTCGCACTCATCGAGACAAATGCAAGAATGCTGAATTTCTAACAATTGGAAGAAATTGTACTACAAAAGTAAAAGATGTTCGTTAAATGAAAAGTTGCCTCGGATTAGCTATGGGAAAGCAACGAGGAACTGTAGGCTCCCAGGCTATTCAAAAAAAGGCACAAGGCTTGAACATGTTTGTTTTGCTGGCAGAAAAATAGGTCCCTGTGCATGAATGTGACTTCTAGTAAGTGTAAATGATTTATGTTAAGAGCTTAATTGGTTACCTTAAATTGATGTTAGTCTGCCATTTAGAACGCTCAAGATCATTCAGCAAGTATTGCCCATTTGCAGAATCTCATTAGACAGTAGATGCTTTACTTTGGGTTTTGCAAACATAGGCAGTTTGAGCACAGTTGGTACTTTGCCTGGCACGAACAATGAAAGAAATATGTTGTTTGATTTGATCAGCCAGTCATTGGGATATATAGATCATGTATCAGGGACTGCACTGGGCAACTGACATTCGTATTGGATGCTGATTAGTCATGCATAGGCTCTAACATTCTTTGCTTTAACTAAAAAAATAAACTCAGACTCTAAAACCTGCGACATGTTAACTATTCCACATTTAACTATTTTCATTTGTGCCATTAGGACAGATGACCATTTTACTATATTAAAGGTGAGAGGAATTATTTTGAAAATGGACTAAAGATTCAGCAGTCACACTAAAAATATGCAGATAACAGTAAACTAATACTGCTTAAAATACACAAACTTAATCATTATTGATACAGTATTTATAAAATGCTTAACAAGTGATGTACTGTGCCTAATTGTAGTTATCAGGTTGCAAAATGCCTCCAGGGATAGAAATTAATTGGTTGCAGATGGTATACAGTCTGAACCCTTTCAGTGTTAAAGATTAGGCCTGTGATTTATTTAGATATAATAACACTGCAAATGTTACCGGTGTTTAAAGGAAGTAGAGTGTCACAACGCTGGTCTTCAAATATTGTTCACCTCATAACAAATGTTATGAGTGGGCTCGAGTGGAAGCCTGTTTCCAAACAAAAATTCTAATGTAACAAATATCTTTTCATTATATTACAAAAAAAAATCCAGAAATAACATAGCACAAATGCATGATTGTGACCCAATTGTAAATGTAAACAAGAATTAATGTAGTCCAAATCCAAGCTTACTGGCAAATGTTCTTTTGCAATATGTTTGCATGAGTATGATTCACATAGCTGAGTAATCTGTTAGTATTAAGTGTTCTGAATGCATAAACATTCAATACCCTATTTGTGGTGTTTCTCGGGGAGTATTATTTCAGTTAGGGCAGCAGTTGGGTGATACAATTTGCCTTAATGACTGTGGGCTAAGAAGAGAACCTGGCAGCTTCTCCTCTTGCTGTCGATTGCACTCTTTCACTGAATAGTTTGCATTTGTGGATGTCAGACTATGGCAAGGCCAACATCTGGAAAATCCCGCCAAATAACTTATTGTTTAAACCCAGATTTAACAAAGATTTGCTAGGACAGGCTATATTAGAACTGTGAGAATCTACAGTGTCTTATCTCCTGTGACAGACGACAATTTATGAGAAGGTAGGAGAAGAAAATATATATTTTGAATGTTATCATAATTTTTAAAATGAAAAGGCAGTGTTCATCACTATTTTTGATCAGGATTTACCACAGTGAAGAAAATGCAAACTACGTCTTTATTCCCTATGGTCAGGATTTCTATTTGTCAGTATGACTTTCTACACCTAGGATCACAATGTCAACTGGGCTTAGTCTGTACCACTGCATAGATAGGGTTGACAGTCAGAATCTTTTTCCCAGAGTTGAAATGTCTAATAAGAGGGGCATGCATTTAAAGGTGAGAGGGAGAAATTTTAAAGGAGATGTGGGGGACAAATTTTTTACACAGAGTGGTAGGAGTCTAGAATGCGCTACCAGGGCTGGTGCTGGAGGCAGATACGGTAGGGGTGCTTAAGGGACTTTTAGATAAGCACATGAATATGCAAAGTATCGAGGGATATGGACCAAAAGCAGGCAGAAGGGATTAGTTTAATTTGGCATCATGTTCAGCACAACATTGTGGGCCAAAAGGCCCGTTCCTGTGTGTACTGTTCTTTGTTCACTGTGGGTTATAAATTGACACCGAACCCACTTCATTGTTCAAGCTGCCGTCTTTTGGATGATACATCAATCATCATAGCTCTTTCTGTCTCTTTTGATGACTGAAGAAAAGTTCTGCAGTCCTTCTTTAAGGATGGAAAGCTTTTCCAGTGTTACATCTTATTTCAGACAACCCTGTTCAAAATCAGATTAACTAGTCACTCATCCCACATACTGTTAGTAGGATCTTGCTGTGAGCAGATTTACCATTGTATTTGCTGCAAAGCATTAGTTGGTTTTCCTTTATAAGTCATTAATTAGGAATGAAGTCCTGAGGGAAATCTTGAGGATATTGTGTAGTGCTATATAAAATAGAGTTCTTTGAGTTGCAAATTTCCAATCACATTGGTTTACCACCTACCTAGTGTGTTTGAGTGTCAAGACATTCATTACCTGCTACCGACTACTTGTGGAATCTTGGTTTGGATTGAGGGAACAAAATTCAACAGACCCAAAACAGTTGGCGTTCATTTCAAGTGGGCTAGAATACAAAAGCAGACATATACAGCTGAGACTGTATAAGACTGTGGTCAGACTGCATCTGGAATATCGTGACCAGTTTTGGGCCCCATATCTAAGGAAGGATGTGCTGGCATTGGAGACAGTCCACAGGAGATTTACAAGAATGATCCTAGGATGAAGGGCTTATCATATGAGGGGCAGTTGAGGGCTTTGTTTCTGTACTAGATTAAGTTTAGAAGGATGAGGGGGGATCCGACTGAAACTTATGGAATACTAAGAGGCCTGGGTAGAGTAAACATGGAGAAGATGTTTCTACTAGTAGGAGAAGCCAGTACCTGAGGGCACAGAGTGAAGGGACCACCCTTTAGAAATGAGATGAGGAGGAATTTCTTCAGCCAGGGGATGGTGAACCTGTGGAATTCATTGCTGCAGAGGGCTGTGAAGGCCAAGTCATTGAATGTATTCAAGACAGAGATATACAGGTTCTTGATTAGTGAGAGAATCAAGGGTTACGGGGAGAAGGCAAGGGGATGGGAATGAGAAACATATTAGCCATGATTGAATGGCAGAGCAGATTCGATGGGCTGAATATCTAATTTTAATGGCTCCTACATCTTACGGCCTTTTGATATGTAAGTAACTGACACCAACCTTGCACTGCCTGTTAATTTCCAGAGCTAAACACATTGTTGAACAGCTGCAGGTCCAAGTTAAAAACAAAAGTTTGCACAAAGTAGCCCTACTAAAGTATAGCCGACATCTTTTTAAGGAGCCCTCTAGCTGGAGCAGATGCTGGAACTGTTTTAAAAGAAAGTCTGAGTAGGAAGAATAATTAATTATGGTGTAATAGGGGAGAGTGCAACCTCTGAAGTCCTCTGACAGAGCACTAGATGTCTTGGTGGTAGGGTGGTGAGATTAGGACTCATGACAAACAGTGTAAGGATAGTGGGACCGAATAGCTGTGGCAATCAATGTTGGGAATGCAGTGCCGCAAAACTTCAATGACCACGTACCACTTCAAGTGGTCAAGATCAGTGAGGGTACTTTCTAACGTCACATCTTTCCAACGACACTCTTAGCCTTGCACACTGCTTAATGCATCACACACTCATCCACCTATCAATACTTTCTGTGATACAGGACTCAGACTTAATGTTCGTAGTTTCGTCCAGTCCAAACACAGTTAGTACTACAATAAATCCCCGTTTTTCTGTTTCACCATTTTAAGTTGTTCTACTTTCAAATTTGTCAGTTAATGAGGCTTGTTTTCATGTTTAGCATTGGGAGTTTGGTTTCAAAGTCATTTTATATCAGGTTTCATGTGAGGTTACATGACCTGATTGGCATCAGTTTTTAGGCATCATTCCCAAACCCTGACCTGCCTTAAACGTTTAGCTCATGACCTTTCCCACCCCCGATCCTTCCACTTTGACCCTCCTCTTACCAACACTTTGGTTTGTGGTCATTCCTGCTGCCTGACCCTCTCTCTCATACCAACCCTCCCACTCCCTAACCCTCTTTCACATACCAACCCTCCCAATCCCTGACCCTCCCATTCCCTAACCCTCTCTCTCATACCAACCCTCCCTCTCCCTGACCGTCCCGCTCCCTAACCATCTCTCTTATACCAACCCTCCCACTACCTGACCCTCTCGCTCATACCAACCCTCCCACTCCCTGACCCTCTTGCTCCCTAACCCCCTCTCTATAACCATCTGTCCCAATCCCTGCCTCCCCTGCTCACTGGCCCTCTGTCTCATACCAATCCTCCCATTCCCTGGCCGACTGGCTCACTGAACCTCTCTGTCACAACAACCTTCTTACTCCCTGACTCTCCTGCTCCCCCTTGCCACCTCTCCTGCTCCCTGACCTTCCCAGTCACCAACCTACCTGTTTGTTTCTGATCGTCTCACTCACCAACACTGCAGCTTGTCGATTATTTCCTGCTAATCAAAGCTACTATTCCTGTCTTCCACCACTCCTCATCACTGCGCTCCAAGACAGACAGGCCTTGGGGATGGGGAAGAGGATCAGGTCTAGGATGAAGGAGGGTCAGGGAGCAGGGTGTGAGGGAGTGAGAGGAATAGCAAAAGGGATTGGTGGTGACTATAAAGGACAGGAAGCGAGAGAGGCAGAAAGCAGGAATTAAGTAGAAGGTGTAAAATATTTTGTTTGCGTTTTATCATTTATTTTTATTTATTCTAAAAAGTTCAATTCAGCAAAATAAGAATTAGTAAAGCAAGCCAATTCAATTTTTAGGATATAATGTTTAATGTTTTTAGTGAGAACGGTCCTTCAGAACTTAAATATTAATTTCTACATTGGTTTAACGGGAAAATCGAATTTGCTAAAGTTATTTAACTTGATGTTTTCAGGAACACAGATGGAATTTTCAGTGAAGATTAACTGCATCCCACATCTTCCAGCTTACACACATTCTCTTCCAGTGATTCAACCATGACTGCCAAATGAATAACACAGATTGTTCCACAATCATCAACACACTCCCCGCTCCTTGTCCGTCAAGAGAAGGTGGTGAATAATCAAAAGCAGCAGGAGCTGTCGGCCAGACATTTGCTCACCCTGATAGAGGAGACAGTGGTCAACAGCATTGGAATGGCCATCACTGAGGCCATGAAAGTGGTGGAGTTGAAACTATCAAAGCTAACAGTATCTTGATACCTAATCCTTCTTCACTTGTCCCACAGTCGTTCCTGATTTACAAGTTACTGATGGTGGAAACATGAACCTCTTGCCTTCTGTATCTCTTCACCATAAATCTATCAGGTACCTTTCTTTTTTCAGCGACTCAAGAACTGCAACCTGGCATAAACTGGTAAATTGGAAGAAACACTGGCTTTCACACTTAGTTATGGACTCTGTGAGAGAAAATGTTAGAGGTGGGATCTGCATTTGTTGAGATAACAGCCATAAGTGGCCTGCAGCAAAGACAGTTTGGAAAAGGATAGCTCTCTTGCATTTCAGTGAGATAATCTGCAGAATATTGTTGATAGATATGTACATTGAAATGCTTGCTGCTTTAAGGCTTGCCAGAAAGTGTGTGTTCAAAGTAAAGAGCATAGAGTAGTTTCACACAGGGCTTTCTACTGTGTAAGCTCTAACCTCTGTAGGCGAGGTCAACTTCTGCAATGAAATTTCAAACTGTTCTCAACTTTCTGCTGCTTTCTGCCATATGTGTTGACACTGTTCCCATCTAGACTGCAAATACTAATCTTCAAAAGGTCTTAGAGCAGCTCCTCAGCTAGGGTTGCTGAGCAGCTGTCCCAAGTGAATCGCAGTGGCACCAGAGTGCAGAAACTTGCTGTCCTCTCTCAGAAGGGCAGCATTCATCCCTGCCTTTCAGTCAGTGTCCTTGCTGCTACCTGTCAGCAAACCAAGCCAGCCTGCTGATACACAGACCAAGATGGTGTAGCCTGAAGCTGAGCCCTTTTAAGCCCAGCACTGCAAGAGTTCACCTTCCAAGGCCATCTGCACGCTCCTGTACAGAAAGCCATCAGCCTCCACCAGCCATACTGCCACCACTAGGCTGGTACACTGTAGGACAAGCAGGATAGGCAGGACTCTGTAGAAGATAGATATAAGGGAAATACACAAAGATGATTAGCTGATGTTTGAATCCTGTATGACATGATTTGACTCATCAATGTATCTGAAATGTTTATTTTGTGCTGGCTTTTGTTATTTTCATGGTAGTTGTGCAAATAAACATTCTGCTCCTCAGCTGGTTTGAACATTGTTGTTGGCAACGCGTAAGCCCTCATGATTGAGAGATTGTGGAGTATGTAGCAGACCACCAGAAATCTTGGCACTTTGTTGAGTACAGGTCAGGAATTCGTTATTGGAAAACCTCAGGTCCAAGTGTCTTTTGGATAAAGAATATTTTTGGTTTTCAGAAATGTTTATAGGTCTGTTTGGGTATGTTTGGGTCCTTTGGGAAAAATACTTTGCTTGGCCTGAATGGACCTAAAAGCAAAAGTTTTTTTTTATTTCCAAAGAGCCCAAACAGACCTGGACACACCTGTGGACACTCTGAGTTTGGGTCCTTTAGAAATAAACTTCACTTTTAGGTCCATTCACGCCAAGCGAATTTTTTTTCTAAAGAGCCTGACCTCAGCATTTCTACAGGCCCAATCAGATCTGTTTGGATCTGCTTTCATAGGATCATAGAAACTATAGAAAGATAGGAACAAGAGTGTGCCATTTGACCGCTCAGACCTGCTCCACCCTTAATATGATCATTGACTGATCAATAGAACTCAATACCCTAATCCCATCCTCAATCCCATTTAACCCTCCACCCTTCCCAACCCGCCCCATATTCCTTTAGCCACAGGAGCTACAGTTATGTCCTTCTGAAAAACACGAAACGTTTTGGCCTCAAGCTCTTTCTGCAGTAATGAATTCCACAGCCTCACCACGCTCTGGGTTAAAAAAAATTCTTCTCATCTTATCCCTTATCTTTAAGCTATGACCCCTGGTTCTGGACTCCCCACACCATTGGGAACATTCTTCCTGCATCTAACTTGTCTAGTCCTGGAAGAATTTTACAGTTTTCTACGAGATCCCCCCCTCATTCTTCTGAACTCCAGTGAATACAATCCTAACTGACTCAATCTCTCCTCCTCCATCAATCCTGCCAACCCAGGAATCAATTTGGTACACCTTCACTGCATTCCCTCTATAGTAAGATCACTGAAAATATCTTTGGTTTTTCAGTCTTCTTGGTGTTCAGATACACGTTAAAGTCATTAAAGAATAAGCTTTGTTGCTTAGTGGCCACCCTCTGATTTGTTGTTTGGCTGAAATGCAGTTGGCACAGTATTACTGCAGAATGGAGATCTCATTGATGTTGCCAGGATACCAGGCATTGACCTACAGATATATTGTATATGGTTTCGCATCTGAACTTTGCAAGAGTGTAATACATTTGCGTTATAGCACATCTTAAATAATACATGCCTATACATGGACGTGCGTGCAGTGAATTGGCACCCTATAGCCTGCAATCCTCACAAAGCTTAACCCATCAACTTCTCTCTTTGAAGAGAGCATTAAATGTATTTAGCTTTCAGGGAATATAAATCCAAGTAATCTCCCCTATTAATGCACAACAAATTTGATGATGTTCTGTACTTTCCCTTTTCCAGCTGTTAAAGTGACAGATCAGAATTTCAAAGTGGATATTGTTAACTTGTAATTCCAAAATGTGCTTTTCTGAAAAAAAAAGAGTACTGATCCAACAGATGCAGCTGTCAGGACAAGAAACCCAGGGAAAGTCACATCTACAGATGTAAAGCAAAGTTCAAACAATAGCTTTTCAAGGTGGGTGGGGAAGAGGTAAATCAAAACAGAATGGACTGTGACCTATTGTGATTATGAAGCTGATGTGGGGCTCATGACTTCCTGCAGATCACGTCCCAACTATAGTCGCATGTATGTTTTTAGCTTTGAAGATTACACAAGGACAGGGGTTTAAAAGCCCGTTTCAACTCTACTGGAGTGTACTAATGGGACTGAACATTCTCATATGGACCAGCCTGGATTTTGGCGTTAGCATTCTGTGAAGGTCGCTCTCAAACATCCACCCCCTGGTCACCACTGTGTTGCAGATGAAGGAAGACCTTCCCTACTTGCTGCAAACTAGACAGAAAAAAAAGGACAACAAAGGTCTCTCTCTCTCTTTCTCACTCAAACACACACCCTGAACAGTGGAATTCAATCCTGGTTGAAAAAGTATCAGAACTACAGAATCTGCAAAATTAAGGATTGTGAAACTGTCTGTTCAACTCTCAACATCAACTCAGTTAGTAACTGCAACAGCCAACAAGTTCAACTATCCACCCTTTGTGAGCATTTCAGAGCTTGTTCTTTTAGTTGTATCTTTTTGGACTCACTGTTATTTCTAATCCGTGTTTATGTGTGTTGTTTTAGCATTTCTTCTCACATGTAGTAATTAAGAAGGCCATAAGAGCATCAGATATAGGCCATTTGGCCCATTGAATCTACACTGACATTCAATCTTGGCTGGTATGTTTGAATCTCCTGCCTTCTTCCCGTAACCTTTGATCCCCTTATTAATCAAGAAACTATCCAACCTGTCTGTCTTAAATACACTCAATGACTTGACCTCCATAGCTCTTAACAGCAATGAGTGCCATAGGTTAACCACTTGCTGGCTAAAGAAATTCCTCCTCATCTCATTCTAAAGGGTCATCCCTTCGCTCTGAGGCTGTGCCCTCAAGTCCTAGTCTCTCTTACAACTGGAAACATCTTCTCAATATCCATTCTATCCAGGCCTCTCAGTATAAGTTTCGATGAGTTCCCCATCTTCATCCTTCTGAACTCCATTGAGTATAGATCCAGAGTCCTCGATCACTCCTCATTTGACAAGCCCTTCATCCCAGGATCATTCTTGTAAACCTCCTCTGGACCTCCCTACTCTCTACCATCTGCCAACCAGCCGATCCTCTATCCATGCCTGTACCTTGCCCTTAACACCATGGGCCCTTAGCTTATTTGTTAGTCTCCTGTACAGCACCTTGTCAAAGGCCTTTTGGAAATCCAAACAGATCATGTTTACTGGCTCTCCTTGTTCTGATTTGCTCATTACCTCATCAAAGAATTCTAACAGATTTGTCAGGCATGACCTCCCCTTGATTTAGCCATGCAAATCAACCCTCTTTTACCATGCACTTCCAAGTACTTTGCAATCTCATCCTTCATAATGGACTGTAAAATCTTACCAACAACTGAGGTCATGCTAACTTGCCTATAGTTTCTTGTGTTTTGTCTCCCTCCCTTCTTAAACTGGGGTGTTATATTAACTATTTTCTAGTCCTCTGGCACCCTCTCTGACTCTAGTAATTCTTGAACGATCACTATCGATGCCTCTACAATCTCCTCAGCTATCTCCTTCACAACTCTGGGATCTAGTCCATCTGGTCTGGGTGATTTATTCACCTTCAGACTTTTCTGCTTCCACAGCACTTTCTCCTTAGCGATGGCCACTACACTCACCCCCTGACTCTTGAAGTTCTGGTATGCTACTGGTACCTTCCACTTTGAAAACTGGTACAAAGTACCTATTCAGCTCCTCTGCCATTTCTTTGTTCTCCATTACTACTTCTCCAGCCTTATTTTCCAACGATCTAATGTCCACTCCTGTCTCGCTCTTACCTTTTATGTACCTAATAAAACTTCTGCAAATTTCTTTTACTAGCTATCTTACTTTCAAATTTCATCATCTTCCCCTTTATTGCCTTTTTAGCTATCCACTGTGGTTTTAAAGGCTTCCCAATACTCTGGCTTCCCACTTATCTTCACCACATTATGTGATTTTTCTTTTGCTTTTGTATTGTCCCTAGTCAGCTACAGTTGTCTCATCCTCCCGTTATCATGGTTCTTCTTCTTTGGGATCAATTTCTGTTATGCCTCCTGAACTACCCCCAGCAACTCCTGGCATTGCTGCTCCACCGTCATCACTTCTAGGTTCACCTTCCAATCAACTCTGGACAGCTCCTCCTTCAATTGTCGTACTATTAAATCCAATTCCAACCTATCCATCTCAAACTGCAGAAAGAATTCTATCATATTGTAATCACTGCTTCCAAGGGATTCCTTTACCTTCAGCTCCCTAATCAGGGCTGCCTCATTACCAAATCCAGAACTGCCTGTGCCCTATTGGGCACTATCACATGCTGCTTCAAAAAATTGTCACATAGGCATTCCATGAATTCTTTTTCTTGAGACCCCCTACCAACCTGAATTACCCAGTCCACCTACATATTGAAAACTCCATGATTAGTGCAATTGTACCTTTCTGACATGTCTTTTCTGTCTCCTGATTTATTTTCTTCCTCGCATCCTGACTACTGCTTGGAAGACTGTACACAAATCCCATCAGGGTCTTTTTCCCTTTGTAGCTTCTCAACTCTACCCACTCAGATCCTAGACCTTCTGGCTCTATATCACTTATTGATAACAACTTAATTTCTTATGAACAAGGCAACCCTTCCCCCTCTGGCCCATCTGCCTGTCCTTTCGATAAAACGAGTACCCTTGGATATTTAATCCCCTGTCTTGATTCCCTTGCAGCCATGTGTCTATAATACCATCAAATGGTACCTGCCAATTTCAATCTGCACTACAAGCTCATTTATCTTGTATTGCGTACTGCATGCATTTAGGTACAACACCCTCAGTCATGCATCGACTTGTATCCCACTCCCCACCAAAGTTGTCCCCTTGTCTACCTGAATATAGATTCCTGAGCCTTTCCATACTCTCCATCCTATTACTTGTCCTGAAAACTTTAATAACCTCTGCTGAAAATTCCCTATTAACTCTTCTCATAATTTTCTATGTGCCTGGCCCCCACCCTTCCCACCCCATATTTAGTTTAAAACCCTATCCACAACTCTAGTTATGCAATTTGCCAGGACTGTAATTCCAGAATGAATAATAAACTCACTCTTTTTGTTAACTCAAGAAATCATGTTAACTTGGTTTCTTTGAAAAAGTTCATTTGGTTGGGGGAAAGGTATCCACAAGAGAAGAGATTCTGTTTACATTAAACTGGTTGCCACCAGTCAAGGGGATTGGTGAAAAATGAAGTGGACCCAGTTAATCCCCTGCCCTTCACCCATGACCTTAATGGTTTGGAGTATTCTGCTTGGAGTGTAACAAACTGGGAAAACCTGGCTGAAGACTGGTCATGATAAATGTTTGAACAGTAATACAATCAAAAGACGGGACACTATGGACCATCCCATCTAGAAACATAGTCTGAGATAACAAGGTGTAGAGCTGGATGAACACAGCAGGCCAAGCAGCATCAGAGGAGCAAGAAGGCTGACGTTTTGGGCCTAGACTCTTCTTCAGAAGCATAGTCTTATGTTTCTAGTCATAATACAGTCAGTGCATGAATCATCTTCACAGACATTGCCAATGCCATCCTGCACTCATAGTTGCAGCAGGTGACAAGTTTCAGTGAAGACACAAAGAAGAACAAAGTGTTACCAAAGTGCTCTCCAAATACTTTGGCTAAATATGGCCTCCTGCTGGGTGACTATCTGCTTTAGAAGGACTGTAATGCTGAACTTTTAACTTTATTTCTTTACTTTTCTAATTTATACCTGAGATGTAATACCTAGGCACCTTTGTACCTAGCTGGCACCAGAGATGGTTACTTTGTACACTTTTCACTCTACTCATATATACGACATGTGACAATAAAACCTAATTATAATTCTAATGCCTCCTCCCTCTTCTAGCAGATTTCCTACTCTGTGTAACATTTTGTTATTTTCCCTCATGTATTTCAAAAAGAATACATGCTGCTGCATGTAATGTCAGAGACGCAATTTTCTTCAGCTTACACTACGGAAGTCTCTTTAAAGTTTAGTAACTTTACAAAACTTAATACCCAACACATTTTCACTGAAAAAGGAGTCAATCAAAAACTCATCCTTAAGCAGTTAATGAATTTTTTAAAAGCATTGGTTGATGTGGGAAAGGGCCCCTTTCTGCTCCTGACAACATGTTCAGCTGCCTGTGTTAAAGAGAAGGTTTAAGCTGCATAACTGAGCTTTAAAGGGGCAGTATTGGCATCAAGTTAATGTCTGATCTCACAATATTTCCAGTTCTGCAAACAACCGTTCAAAACCCATACTTCTTTTGAGTGGACATAAAACTGCAAATGTAAATAAACTCACAGTGCCCTTGACAGCTATATATAAAACAACCCTGATGATCTGAATTGCTGAATTCATTAGTGTGGTTTCGAGCTCAGACAAACCTTCCTCATGGGATTTCATTGTATCACTGTACAAGCAAAGCCTCTAGAAGGCAATAAAAATTTTGAAGGCGTTGAAAGAGCTCAGCCATCTGTTCACATTATAGTGCAGGGAAACAGACATTTGATCAGTCATTCAATTAAAATACTGAATCAGGATAATTGACACATTTCTACTCTCATGTTGGTGGTCAAGGTAGTGTTCAACCCCCTTGTAAGAACAAAGGCTATCACAAATTATTTAAAATCCTACTATATTAGATTATGTCACATGAAACTGATAACAACTTTTGAACTTACTGTCAAAAGGCTCCTAACTCCAAACCAGGAATTCCCATGGTTCTTCATATGTGTTGGTGTGATGTGAACAATGTCATCTTTTGAAGTCACCCCAACTCCATAAAAATGGCGTGTTATAAAATGCGCCACTCACAATTAAGTCAGCAAGGTCAAGAATGCTGTATTTTAGCTCATGACGCAACCTTTCTCCAATGTCAATTGAAGTAACAAGTGATGAGAATAGGGAAAGCCATGAGTTAACATGCAGCACTTGAACTTATTGGCTCAATTCCAAATGTGGTCATTTTATTTCACTGAGTGAATCTGTCATAATCTAGCATCAATTTGCACAGCAGTGTAGGGATATCAGTTACAATCATCAGCATAATTGGTAACACTTTTGCTTCTATGTCACACATTCCATTCCAGGTCTTGGACACAAAAATAAAACGTAAAATTCTTACTAAAACCCATCATTGTTCTAGGCAGGAGCTGGAAGGGTGAGGACAGAAGTATGGCGAATTGCTTGGAGATGGCTGGGAACCCTGTCACCCACAGTGGAGGGTCATGGACTCCTTGGTTGAGGAAAAAAGACTTGTCAGAAGCACCTCTGTAGAAGGTGGCACCACCAGAACCAATGTGACAGAGATGGAGAAACTAGGAAAATGGAGTGGAGGCTTTACAAGAAGCAGGGTATGAGGAAGTGTACTCAAGGAAACGGTGGGAGTCAATGGGTTTATAATAGGTATTACTGGACAGTCTACTCCTAGATATGGAGACAGCAGAGTCAAGAAAGGGAAAGGAGGAGTCAAAGGTGGACAAGACAAAGGAAAGGAGGATGGAAATTAAAAACAAAATTGATTAATTGCTCCAATTCCAGATGAGAGCAGGAAGTAGCACCAATGTTGTCTCTAAGACCTGAGTACTCATCCACCTTGTGTGCAATCAGGAAATCACAGAATTTCTTTCTTTTTAATATAGATCTGCTACTGATGGAAGTGATCCCTGTCTCTGAATAGAGCAAACAGAACTGTTCCAAGAATAGGAACTTTTAAATTACAGTATGTCAGTCACTGAATGTCAACTCTCAAATCCCGTCCACTATCAGTGGTGTGATGAGAGGTGTGTGATATATCATTTTTAATCTTTGGATTTCAAACTAGTGGCATTTGGTATTTGTCACTGAGCAGGACTTTCTTTAAAAGTCAGAGTCCTGCTGAAGCCAAAACCTAATACGATATGTGTCAGATAGCAGAAAACTGCAAACTCCCTGCATTGTTAATGGAAGGTTGTTTGATTATACTGTAGGATTTATGCCAGGAGGTAAACAATAAACCAAAAGCAAGCTAATGTTTTTCAGTATTGATTCTCAGCAATGAAAACCCAGAAATTAAAATCTTTTAGCACAGTTTTGGAGGGGATCTGACTGGGTCCAGAAACAAACATAATTTCTCTCTTAGAAAAGAGAACAAGACAGTTCTGAGAAAACTCGGTTACTTTAGCATAAAGGTTTAGCTTGTAAAACTTCCAAACCAGGACTATTTGGTTAGGAATCACCAATTATTAAAAGGCTGAGAAAGTGTGAGCTGTCTGCTTCATGTGTATTTATGTAAGAGGACTTAACTGCTCAGAGGACAGACTGTGGAGAAACAATTAAGTCTGAGCTAAAGACTAAAAGATACAGAAGAGTGATTTTTTTTCTGGATATGAAATGCTTGAAGGTGATGGTGCTGGGGAATAGCTGAAACATTTTTTGCAATATATTTTGTGAAGAGGTGAAGGTAGAAGATAATGATGGGAGACAGGGAGGAAGAAATAATCACAAAGAAGGTTTGAAGGAAAGAGCCAGAAACTGGCAAGTAGCGCATTGTGTTTAAATTTTGAGAAAGTGTATGAAATTCTCTGGTGGGAAAAGAAAGACCAGGTGAGTATTATTCAAGACAGAGGCTGCTATCATGACCTGAGAAGCTGGAAAGGTAAAAGATTATCAGCTTAAAGAAGCACAGTGTTATTAGTGTGAAATGAAGAAAAAGGCAGAGTACTAGTTTAAGAGGTAATAGGAACTGCAGATGCTGGAGAATCCGAGATAACAAGGTGTAGAGCTGGATGAACACAGCATCAGGGGAGCAGGAAGGCTGACGTTTCGGGCCTAGACCCTTCATCAGAAATGGAGGAGGGGAAGGGGGTTCTGAAATAAATAGGGAGAGGGGGGAGGCGGATAGAAGATGGATAGAGGAGAAGATAGGTGGAGAGGAGACAGACAAGTCAAAGAGGCAGGGATGGAGCCAGTAAAAGTGAGTGTAGGTGGGGAGGTAGGGAGGAGATAGGTCAGTCCAGGGAGGACGGACAGGTCAAGGGGGCAGGATGAGGTTAGTAGGTAGGAAATGGGGGTGCGGCTTGAGGACGGAGGATGGGATAGGTGAGAGGAAGGACAGATTAGGGAGGTGGGGACAAGTTGGGCTGCTTTTGGGATGCGGTAGGGGGAGGGGAGATTTTGAAGCTTGTGAAATCCACATTGATACCATTGGGCTGCAGGGTTCCCAAGCTGAATATAAGCTGCTGTTCCTACAGCCTTCGGGAGGCATCATTGTGGCATTGCAGGAGTCCCAGGATGGACATGTCGTCTGAGGAATGGGAGGGGGAGTTGAAATGGTTCGCGACTGGGAGGTGCAGTTGTTTATTGCGAACCGAGCGCAGGTGTTCTGCAAAACGGTCCCTAAGCCTCCACTTGGTTTCCCCGATGCAGCGGATGCAGTATACCACTTTAACAGATGTGCAGGTGAACATCTGCTTGATGTGGAAAGTCTTCTTGGGGCCTGGGATGGGGGTGAGGGAGGAGGTGTGGGGGCAGGTGTAGCACTTCCTGCAGTTGCGGGGAAAAGTGCTGGGTGTGGTGGGGCTGGAGGGGAGTGTGGAGCGGACAAGGGAGTCACGGAGAGAGTAGTCCCTCTGGAAAGCAGACAAGGGTGGGGAAGGAAAAATGTCTTTGGTGGTGGGGTCGGATTGCAGATGGCGGAAGTGTTGGAGGATGATGTATTGGATCCGGAGGTTGGTGGGGTGGTACGTGAGGACGAGGGGGATTCTTTTTTGGTTGTTATTGCGGGGATGGGGTGTGAGGGATTAGTTGCGGGAAATGCGGGAGACACGATCGAGGGCATTCGCAACCACTGCTGGGGGGATGTTGCGGTCCTTAAAGCATGAGGGCATCTGATATGTACGGGAGTGGAATGCCTCATCCTGGGAACAGATGCGGCAGAGGTGAAGGAATTGGGAATAGGGGATGGCATTTTTGCAGGAAGGTGGGTGGGAGGAGATGTATTCTAGGTAGCTGTGGGAGTCGGTGGGCTTGAAATGGATATCGGTTTATAGGTGGTTGCCCGAGATGGAGACAGAGAGGTCCAGGAAGGTGAGAGAGGTGTTAAAGATGGTCCAGGTGAACTTAAGTTTGGGGTGGAAGGTGTTGGTGAAGTGGATGAACTGTTCGAGCAAAGTGGCAGATGAATACCAGGTTTTATTAAAAGGAAACAATTATGTCAGAATGAATCAAGTGATCAGAAATTTCTCATCCTTGTTACCAAATCCCTCAAAACGTTGCCCTGCCTCATCTTTGCAACCTTCTGAGGTCTGCTCTCTCCCAGTTCTGGTCCAAATCACCAATTTTGAATTATTTAATTGCATCTATGTATTTGAATGCTCCCAGTGTAGCTGTTACCTAGGTTATCAAGATATTTCACCTGACTAGATGTATACTTTTCCATACCTTTAATTAAGTGTAAAAGCAACAACAGCCTCAGACTAGATTCACTAATCACTACCCTCAGATAGAAAACTTTGCCCACTTACAAGGTGTTATATTACTGCTTCCTATTTTTAAAAAATGGTCAATTCAGATAGTTTATTTATTCATACTGTAACATTAAAGTTCAGGATGTATGCTGGGTTTCGACAGCTGAACACCATTCACAATTGGCACAGTGACATTCTCAATTTAGAATTAATATGTGTCAGTAGCAAGAGTTGGATGGAAACTGTAAACAGTTCATGAGATCAAGATTGAACTTTTCAGGAGATGTGTATTAAAGGTTAATGATACCAATACTCTGACAATAGCTACAATATTGAGAGAATTGTGATCAGTCAGCTTATTCCAATACAGAATCCAAATTTTATTGCAGCCTGGAATTGACATGCATAAGGAGCTGTGACATCATGATGTCGGATCACATGGGATAGAGACCTAATGAAATAAAGTGCTAATCAAACCATTCTCTACTGATTATATACCTAGTTTTAGGCAGCAAATGTTAACATATTGTACTAGCCTTGAGTTCATCCTTAGCTATATAGTGTTCCTATTAATACCACTCAAATCTCAAAGTCAGAAGCTCATTCTCTATTCCAGAAACTTTAGCTCTTTAGTCTATTCCAATACTGCAGTGCAGTACTGAGAACATGCTGTACTGCTCGAAGTGTCACCTTTGTATTAAAATGTTAAAATGAGGTCCAGTCTGCTTCTTTGCGTGGAAATAAAACTTGTGGTAGAACTCATTAAAGAAGAGCTGTGATAGTCTCCTGAAATCTTGGCCAACATTGATGCCCTTGAGGCACCACAGGCTCCATAGACAGCACCTTCCAAACCCATGACCACTTCTATCTAAAAGGACAAGGGCAGTAGATACATGGGAACACCACCACTTGCAAGTTTCCACCACAAAACCACTCCCCATCCTGATTTGGAAATATCATTACTGCGATGTCACTGGTTCAAAATCCTGGAACTCCCTCCCTAATAGCACTGGGGTGCCTACATACACCAAATAAATTGCAGCTGTTCAGGAAAGCAGCTTCTCACCCATTCTCATGTGCACTCAGGGATGAGTAATAAATGTTGTCCTAACCAATCTCACCCACAACCTGTGAGTGAATAAAAACAAAGAATGGTGCCAATAGCTAGATAACAGAGTTTGTTGCAATAGCTGAAGATAGCGGTTTCACTTTTCCCAAAAGTTAATTGGTGGGCATATCTGCTCATCCATTAATGGATGTCAGTTGACAACTAGCAACAGAGGAGGAGTTGTGAAAAGTGGTTGTGTGAGTTGAGTATAATCAATGTACGTGTTAAACTAATGCTGTGCTTTTAAATGGTGTGGTTGTGGGCAAACTGTAGAGAAGAATTAGACGCCCATGGATAGGTCCTTGCAGGTTGTTAGAGGTAATAGGAGCAGGACAAAGACCAAAGGTTATGGGGAAAGTACAGGAAAGTGGAGGTGTGGAATGTCAGATCAACCATAACCCTATTGAATGATATTTGCATGGTAGTGTTTAAATGGAATCATCAACCAAAAGTGGTGAATCATGGAATGTTATGTTAGCGAAATGGACAATTTGCCCCATTTCATTTGTGCCAACAATTTTCTCTAAATGAAATGTACGATTGAACTGTACTTCTGCTTCCCTATGTATGTTAATATTTCCCTTTTATAAGTAGCCATTTAACTGATCTTTTCAGAACATTATAGAGTTCTGTAACATTTCAGCAGTTAATTTCACATTTTCATCACTCTGTTTGTCAATACATTTGTCATTTTTTGAGAACCAAAAGAACTGTGGATGCTGTAAATCAGGAACAAAAACAAAGTTGCTGGAAAAACCCAGTAGGTCTGGCAACATCTATGAAGAAAGAAACAGAGTTAACGTTTCGGGTCTGGTGACCCTAGTTCTGGAAGGGTCACCGGATCCGAAATGTTAACTCTGTGTTTTCCATCACAGATGCTGCCAAACCTACTGGGCTTTTCCAGCAACTTTGTTTTTTAACTCCATAAGATTTCAAGTAGTCATGGACAAAGACAACAGTGGCTCTCGGGTGAGGGTATTTAATTGAGTAAGGGTCAATTACGTCCACATTAGACAAGAACTGGGGAATGTGGATTGGGAGCAGTTATGCGAGAGCAAACCATCATCTGGTATGTGGAAGCTTTTAAAGACCAGTTGATTAACATGTAGGACATGCATGCCTCTGCAAAACTGAAGGATGGGAATGGCAGGATCCAGGAACCACGAATGATGTGGGAATTGTAAACTTAGTCAAAAGGAAAAAGGAAGCATACAATAGGTCTAGGCAGTTACAAACTTACAAAGCCCTTGACGAATATAGAGAAATTAGGAAGGAACTTAAATGTAGAATTAGGAAGGCTAAAAGAGGCCGTGAAATGTCTTTAGCAAACAGGGTCAAGGAGAATCCCAGGCTTTTTATGCATATATTAGAAGAAAGAGGGTAGCAAGGGAAAGAGTAGGCCACCTCAAGGACAAAGCAAGGAAGTTATGCGTGGAGCCACGGGAAGTGGGAAAGATCTTTAAAAAGTACTTTGTATCTGCATTCACCGAGGAGAAGGACATGACTGATGTTGAGGTCAGGGACGAATGTGTGAATACTCTAGAGATTGTCAATATATTAAGGGAGGAGGTTTTGAGTATCCTAAATTGCATTAAGGTAGACAAGTCCCCAGAGCCAGATGGGATCTATCCCAGGTTTCTGCGAGACACAAGGGAAGTAAAGCTGGGGCATTCGCAGATATCTTCACATCCTCCTTACCACAGGTGAGGTTCCAGAGGACTGGAGATTAGCCAATGTTGTTCCCTTGCTTAAGAAAGGAAGCAGAGACAATCCAGGAAATTATAGGCTGGTAAGTCTGACATCTGTTGTGGGAAGGTCTTGTGGAAGACACTGAGGGACAGGATATATGCACATTTAGAAAAAAATGGACTAGTTAGTGACAGGCAGCATAGTTTCATACAGGGAAGGTCATGTCTCACCAACATGATCATATTTTTTGAAGAGGTGACAAAGATAATTGATGAGGGAAGAGCTATGGATGCACTTTATATGGACTTTAGTAAGGCATTTGATAAAGTCCCACATGGCAGATTGGTACAAAAACTAAAATCACAAGTGATTTGGGGTGGGTTGGCTAGATGGATACAAAACTGGCTTGGTCATGAAAGACAGAGGGTAGCAGTGGAAGGGTCTTTTTCAAAATGGAGACCGGTAACTAGTGGTGTTCCATAGGGATCAGCCTTAGGTCCTCTGTTGTTTGTAGTGTATATAAATGCTAATGAGGAAAATGTAGGTGATCTGATTAGTAAGTTTGCTGATGACATGAAGATTGGTGGAGTTGCTGATAGTGCCGACGATTGTGAAAGGATGCAACAGGATATAGATAGATTGGCAACTTGGGCACAGAAATGGCAGATGGTGTTTAATCCAGACAAATGCGGGGTGATGCATTTTGGAGGATCAAATTTAGGTGTGAATTATACTGTTAATGGTGGATCCCTTAGGAACATTAACGTACAGACGGTCCTGGGCATGCAGGTCTACAGTTCCCTGAAAGTGGCAATACAGATGGCCAAAATGATTAAGGAGACATATGGCATGCTTGCCTCCATTGGTCAGGGCATGTAGTACAAGAATTGGCAAAATATGTTGCAGCTATATAAACCCCTTGTTAGGCCTCATTTGGAGTATTGGGTGCAGTTTTCATCGCCACATTACCAGAGGACGTGGAATCTTTGGAGGTTGTGCAGAGAAGGTTCACCAGAATGTTATCTGGTCTCGAGGACATTGACTATGAGGAAAGGATAAAAAGATTAGGATTGATCTCACTAGAAAGACAGTGGCTGAGAGGAAACCTGATAGGGGTCTACAAAATTATGAGAGGCATAGATAGGGTGAATAGTCAGAGCCTTTTTCCCAGGGTTGAAATTTCAATTACAAGGGGGCACAGGTTCAAGGTGAGAGCCCAAAAGTTTAAGGGAGATGTGCGAGGAAAATTTTTCACGCCAAGAGTGGCAGGAGCCTGGTATGCACTGCCGGAGGAGGTGGTGGAAACAGGCATGTTGGCAACATTTAAGAGCCATCCGGATGGTTACATGAATAGGGAGGGAATAGAGGGATATAGATCGAATAAGGGCAGAAGGTTTGTTTTTTAGTTTAGTCAGGGCATGATGAGCGGCACAGGCTTGGAGGACCGAAGGGCCTGTTCCTCTGCCATACTTCTCTTTTGTTCTATGTTCTTGACTTCTTAACTCTAGCGAAAACAGCAAATTGTTTTGGTGTTGAAATTATACCATTGTAGATTTATGTCAATGCATCCAGCGGAATTAATCTCTGTAATTTTATCAAAAATGATCAGAAGATCTACTATCACCTTTTTAGGTTAATTCATAGATCATGTCTTTGTTAACACCTCATAAGAGAAAATGCAGGAAATTATTGGCCAATCAATCAAGGCTGCATCAACCTGAATATACCTGTTTCTAGCTATTGTTAATAACAGATGTAAGTATACATTCGATTGTTGTGCTGTGCTGAAACTAACTCAGTACATATAAGAGGATTAATGTTCATCAACATGGCAAAATGTCATCTGTCATGAGAAGGCAACTGGGGAAAGCATTAGATACTCAAATAGCAATTTATCGCTGCTGCTACCTTCTAATACAGCATAATTCTGGTAGGCACGTGGTTATGCAGGGCAAAGTTAATTTATGCTTTGTTATACTGCAATGAGATTTCCTTTTGCTTTTTTTGGCTTTGATTTGATTTTTTTTCCACAGACTTTATCAAAGTAATGGGAACCAGTTGTCAAAGGACTTAGCAAAGACTCCATATGTTATTTGTCAGCTACGCATATAATAGGTTATGAAGCCAAGTTTTTTTTTGTGCCCCTGGTATAAAGTTTCTCTTGCCTCACAGTGTGGGAATGTATCTGGTCTTTAATATATTAGAGGAATTTATTAAAGATGTCTCTGGTGCAGCCATTTCATTTACTACTGATGACATAAATTAGTATGGTATTTATAGGCTGCAGAGATTGGAGTAACACTGCCAACTTCAGATGCAACATTGTTACAGGGTATAATTTTGTCATAATTGAATAGTTACTTTAATAGCCACAACCCCATTGGTAGCAAAGCTTAATGCACTGATCTCCATCTCCTATAGGCCATTCCTATATGTTGTGTTTTATTCCTGACAGAGATAATGGACTTTCTATATCACCGGAATTTGAGCAATTACTGAAATTTAGTCCAGTTGAAGATAGATCACTGAAATGTTACCCACAGCTAGTTTGTGTCACAGAGCAGAACCTTTTTGTATTGGAGGCGTAACTTTACTTTACTGCTTTACCAACTACAGAGGTAATATTTACCCCTCTGGCAAGGTGATAATCTCCCATCTGAGAGAATCTGTCTAATTTACTCTTTATGGAACTCAATGAGATGAAATTGAGTAGGTTCTATTGTTGGTGGGGATCAGCTTTACTAGATTGCAGCCCAGGCAGCAAAGGTGTAAATGATCCTCTGTACTTATATAGGCACATTGATACCACTGCTAAGATTCAGCCTGTTCATATAAAACTTCCATTTTTCAGCAGGCGTAACTCAGTCACAGTATCAAGTTCACCTAGCTTCAACATTTTTGATTCCAAGGAAACTTGCAGAACAGTTCTTAAAAACTTGTGATTTTTTTTAATGGAACTACTATGTTGCCGAAGCACAAACTTCAATTCCTCGACAAATATATTGAAAAGAAACCATTGTGTAGGGTGATGGTCGAAAGGAGTTAATGTTCACATTACATCAAACACAAACCATTGATATCATCCTGTTAATATCACACACAATCCTAGGGAGCAGATGTTAGTTCAGAAGTGTCTCTTTCAGAGTGGTATATCCTCTGCCACTGATATCATTACATAGGTTCAAGACAAAGTACAGGCAAAGAAGGATTGGTGGCAGTGAACTACCCCAAACATCCCTAAATCTGACCCACATACCAGCAGAGGTGCCAGCTTTGGAAATCAGAGTAATTCTGCAGAAACCTTCAGAAATAATTTTTATCCTTGTGTGCACTGAAAATTTTAGATGTTAATTTCCACCCCAGCTCTGATGGGCTCTGCAATCTTAGCAGTAATCTATGTGACATGTCAAACAAATTAGGCATGATGTATTCCAAGAATATAGTCATCCTAGGAAAGCAATCTTTTTTGATCGTTTAACAGCCGAGTAAAGCCTTCGATATACAGTTTCTTCCAACATCCGCATACATCATAACTTTGAACAAATATAGAACAGATAAAAGCTTTGAATATGAGAGTTCTGCAGCTTGCTAAACACACAAGGATAACAGTAGCAAGGTGACGCTTCAAATGTGAAATGTCCCATTGATCAACAATGTATGTTGTGGTATCGGGCAGATGTTATTCACAGTGCACTGAATTTGAAAGCATCTAAATTTTTGTGAGATTATTCTGCAGATCAGCAAAGCTTCATTGTTCCTGCAAATCATATACAAATTGTTTTCACATAGGGTTCTATGCTTTTTACTAGGCCTTTTCTCCATGACACAAAAACAGAACTTGTTGGATAAGCTCAGCATGTCTAGCAGCATCTGTGGAGAGAAATCAGAGTTAACATTTCGAGTCGAGTGACCCGTAGAACTGATGCTGCCAGACCTGCTGAGCTTTTCCAGCAATTTCTGTCTTTGCTTCTGATCTACAGCATCTGCAGCTTTTCTGATTTTTGTTTAGTACTTTTCTCCATGAACTTACCTTATCTTTATAAAATGGAGACATTTCCCTTTGGAAGGCCAAACCTTTAGGACTTGCCTTCTTAAATCTTGATGTTTTTCAGAATTTGTTTTCCAGTTTCTTTGATGTGTTTCTGTTTAATCCGTCAGCCTAATTATTTCTGTGCACACAAATTTATATTTACAACACCTTAATTTCCTACAAATTTTCTCCTTCCAATTACTGTTTCACTCAGAAAACCATTGTAAGGCTATTTTGAGATGTGAGCAAACAGAATCTGGTGAGTGGGTTGCTTTTCGACCATCAGGACACAGTCCAAGACAAAAGGAAATGCTACAAAGAAATTCTGCGCTCTCCTTGAAGCATGGCAGCATTGACATTAATGACTAGAAGGACTTGCTAAAAATTGTTCAAATTAAGGGCAGCGTGTCCATCAAACCATCACATTCTCAATCCAAAATTCTTTAATGATGAGGAAGAGTGATGGAAGAGAGGAAAAGGAAATGAAGCAAATCCTGTACTCCAGATCTCACTACTTCATGGGACATTGTGCCCGTGTTCCCAAAGATCTGTGGGTAGAGAATTGGCTCTTTTGGTTGAATTAAGACCCACGATAGAAACTCTCTACCCTAACTAGATGTCATACTCAGATTGAGGAACAGACAACACTACCAACAAATCAGTCACAGGTACTTTGGCTTCCTAGATGTGAATGAGGTATGACTGCAGTGTATCTGCTGTGCATACCCTCATTCTTAATCTAGGACTTACATTAAATGAGTCAGAGAGTTCTTGCTGACCATCTCAGAGAAGATCTGCGTCCAAAAACTATCCCTTCGTGAGAGACTCAGTCACAACAAAAGACAAGTAAATACTAACTGGCCCATTCAATTAGCCATTCCCATAAACTCATAAGACTTGCTTTCAATGCATTCACCAAATCCACACACGATGCATATGCCAATAACCTAGAACACAGTCCAACGTCTCTCTGCAAAAACGGATCCTTCTGGCACCTAACCTATTTAGTTGCTTTCATAACTTATCCTTATATCCCTAGTCCTTCCAAACCCATCTAGCTTGAATGTTTTATTTATTTGGGTCATGTCTAATCTTTTCATTATTTTAAAGTTAAAAGCTCCTCAAAACCTAACGTTCTAAGTTAAAACATCCCAGCTGTCTTAGTCTGATCTAATAACAGAGGACCATTAAAACAGTATCAGCTCAGGGGCCTTTCTTTAAATCTTTTTTGAATCCCCATCATTTGAGGGCCTACAGTAAACATGATATTTTAAATACGCACTGACCAAGGTCTTATCCTGAGACAAAGTATTTCTTTGTACATGAAATTGCTTTATAAATAACTTGACATCTACAAAGTTCTCTGAGAGAGATACAGGGTGTTGTGTAATCATGTCTGATACTCAGCAATCAGTTGTTCTAATGGGTTACTTATTCAGTTTTGCTATGATAGAATAAAGTTGATCAAAAAGTTAGAATGCTGCTTCCCTATGAACCATAAAACACAATTTGGATTGGAAAATGCAGTGCACAAGTTTGTGCTGAGAATGAGTGAGAAGATGGGAAAAATGTGAGGAGAAGACGGCATTAGCCTATGTTTGAGATGGCTGCTGCTTCATCCTTTCCCACTCTGTCCTATGCCATAATATATCAAAAGGTCACATATCTGTAAACAAAAATAGAAATTGCTGGAAAAGCTCAACAGGTATGGCAGCATCATGGAGAGAAATCAGAGTTGAAGTGTCAGGTTCAGTAACTTTTCCTCAGTATTGATGGTAGTTAGGAAAATGTTTTTTAATGCAGAACATAGTTGGGGGGAGGGATAAGGAATAAACGATAAATGGAGCAAAACCGAAAGAGAGAGAAGAGTTGGACAGACAAAGGAGTGGGTAACGATCAGCCTAGAAGAATGACTAGCTGCTAATGGGAACTATTAGTGGCTAAAGATAGGTGGCTAGATGTCAGATGATGTCATATCTCTGTGATTTGTGACCTTTTTGCCATTTGGGATATGTTTCCTTGAATATTCCTCCTCGGCAGGGAACAGTAGGATGGAAGAGCAGCAGCACAGAGTGAGTATAAAACTAACGCAGCTGAGAGATTGCAGCCTAGTCTGCAGGGAGCAATCGAAGGGCGGAGCAGCAGCACAGAGTGAGTATAAAACTAACTGAGCTCAGTACACATTGTAGCTGCAAGAAATAACTAGAGTGACATCACAAGGAAACTGTGACCTGTTTGGCTGGTAGGAAATCTGCACTAATTTTGAAAAAGAACGCAAAGAAGTATCAATAAATTAATTTACTCATTAATAAAATTATATAAATTAATAGAGTATTTGACTAAGTAGAGATGGCTGGGCAGGTGATGTGTTGTAGTTGTATGACGTGGGAGTTGACAGTTCCCATTGCAAACTGCAGTGAACACATCTACAGCAAATATTGGTTGCTCGAGGAACTTCAGCTCAGAGTTGATGAGCTGGAATCTGAGCTTCAAACACTACGGCACATCAGGGAAGCTGATAAGTACCTGGACGCTTTGTTTCAGGAGGTGGTCATACCTGATAGATTAAGTACTTCAAATTCAGTCATTGATCAGGGGCAACAGGGTATGATTGCAAGTGAATCAGGTAGGGGGATCCTGAATTCAGGAACAGAGGAGTATCAGCTCTTGACCTTGTCCAACAGGTATGAGATACTTGCTCCCTGCGAGGATGTGGTGAAGGGCTGTAGGGGGATCAGCCAGCTGACCACTGCACCATAGTACAGGAGGCCATTCAAGAGGAGGGAGCAAAAAGACAACTGGTAGTTGTAGGGGACTCTAACATCAGAAGGATTGATAGCATCCTTTGTGGGGAGGATCGAGAATCCCACATGGGGTATTGCCTGCCTGGTGCCAGGTTAAATGACATCTCTGACCAGCTTGAAAGGATATTGGAGTGGGAGGGTGAGGATCCAGTTGTTGTGGTCCTCACTGAGACAAACAACTTAGGTAAGGCTAGGAAGGAGGACCTGTATGGGGATTATCAAGCACTAGGAATGAAGTTAAGGAACAGGTCGTCAACGGTTGTAATCTTCGGATTACTACCTGAGCCACCTGCAAAATGGCTTAAGGATAAGAAAGTTATGGAAGTAAACACATGGCTAAAGGAGTGGTGTGGGAAAGAGGGGTTCCATTTCATGGGAAATTGGCTTCAGTTTTAGAACAGGAGGGATCTGTACCATTGCGACGGTCTCCACTTAAACCAATCTCGATCTAGTGTTCTAGTGAAAAGGATAAATAGGGTATTCACTACAACTCTAAACTAGTGAATTGGGGGAAAGGGAAGGGAAAAACAACAGGAAATATAATAGTAAATAGAAAAGAAAGCAGCAGGTTAATATGTGCAGGAGGGTTTAACTACATCAAAGACAATGAGAGAAGTCAAAAGGAAGGAAAACTTAGGAGATATTATCAATGGAGATGTTAGAATTCAAAAAGAAGGTATAAAAACTAGCATAAAGGCACTTTACCTGAATACTCGTAGCATTTGAAACAAGGTAGATGAGTTAACGGCTCAAATCATTGCAAAAGAGTACGATTTAGTAGCCTTTAAAGAGGCAACGTTGTAGAATGGTCATGATTGGGAATTAAATATCTAGGGGTATCAGACTATTCGGAAGGACAGACAGGAATATTGGCACTGGGGGTAGTGTAGCTCTGATATTTAAGGATGACATTAGGGCGGGAGTGAGAGATAATATAGGTTCTATGGAGAATAAGGTTGAACCCATATGGAAATGAGAAATTCTATGAAAACGTCACTGGTAAGTGAAATCTACAGGCCACCAAATAATAAAATCACATTGGGGTGGGCAATAAACAAAGAAATAACCAATGCCTGTAAAAATGGTACAGGAATTAACATGGGAGATTTTAATCTACATGTTGATTGGTCAAACCATGGTGTCAAGACAGCCTTGAGGTGGAGTTCATTGAATGTATCCTCGATAGTTTTCTTGAACAGTATGTAAAGGAACCGACGAGGGAGGAAGCTAGCCCAGATCTGGTCCTGTGTAATGAGACAGGTGTAATTAATGGTCTCACAGTTAGGCATCCTCTTGGAAGGAGCAATCACAGTATGGTTGAATTTAGAATACAGATGGAAAATGAGAAGATAATATCCAATACCAGAGCCCTGTGCTTAAACAAATACGATATAATACAATATAATGAGGGAGGAGTTGTCTAAACTAGACTGGAAACAAAGACCTTATGGTGGGACAGTTGAGGAACAGTAGAGGATTTTCAAAGCAACTTTTCAAAGTGCTCAGCAAAAGTATATACCAGTGAAAAGGAAGGACTGTAGAAAAAGGGGTAAAAAGGGGAAAAAGACTGTAGAAAAATTCAGCCATGGATGTCTAAGGAAATAAGGGGGGTAATCAAATTGAAAGATAAGGCATGCAAAGTGGCAAAGACCAGTGGGAAACAAGAAGATTGGGAAAACTTTAAAGGTCAACTGAAAGCCAGAAAAGATAAACTAAAGAAAAGTAAAATACATTATGAGGGTAAACTAGCTCAGGATATAAAGACAAGTAACAAATGTTTCTATAAATATGTAAAACGAAAAAGAGCAGCTAAGTTAAACATTGGTCCTTTAGAGGATGAGAAGAGGGATTTAATAATGGGAAATGAGGAAACAGCTGAGGCAATGAACAGGTATTTTGTGTCGGTCTTCACAGTGGAGGACATGAATAACATGCCAGTAATTGATGACAAGGAGACTAAGGTAGGTGGAGGACCTAAAAATGATAATTATCATGAAAGAGGTAGTGTTGGGCAAACTAATGGAGCTAAAGGTAGGCAAGTCTCTTGGCCCTGATGGAAGGCATCCCAGAGTACTAAAAGAGATGGTGGGAGAAATAGCAAATGCGCTTGCGGCGATTTTCCAAAATTTGCTGGACTCTGGGGCAGTTCCAGCAGATTGGAAAACAGCAAATATGACCCCACTGTTTAAAAAAAAGAAGTAGGCAAAAGATAGGGAATTAAACACCAATCAGCTTAACTTCTGTAGTGAGGAAAATGCTTGAAAGTATCACCAAGGGAGAAATAATAAGACATCTTGGATAGAACTTATTCCATTGGGCAAATGCAGCATGGGTTCATTGAAGGGCACATCATGTTTAATTAATTTACTGGAAGTCTATGAAGACATTATGAGCACAGTGGACACAGGGGACCCAGTAGATGTGGTATATCTAGATTTCCAAAAGGCATTCAACAAGTTGCTGCACAAAAGTCTGCCGCATAAGATGAGTGAATGGTGTTATAGACAACGTATTAGCATGGATAGAGGATTGATTAACTAACAGGAAGCAAAGTGTGGGGATAAATGAGTGCTTTTCTGGTTGGCAATCAATGACTAGTGGTATGCCCCAGAGATCAGTGTTGGACTGCAGTTGTTTACAATCTACATAGGTGATTTGGAGTTGGGGACCATGAGTAGTGTGTCAAAGTTTGTCAATTACATTAGGATAAGTAATAGAGCAAAGTGTGCAGAGGACTCTGAAAGTTTGCAGATGAATAAAGATAGTTTGAGTGAGCGGGCAAAGGTCTGGCAGATGGAGTACAATGTTGATAAATGTGAAGTCATCCATTTTGGTAGGAATAACAGTAAAAAAGAGTATTATTTGAATGATAAAGAGTTGCAGCTGGGTGTCCTTGTGCATGAATTGCAGAAGGTTGGTTTGCAGGTGCAATAGGTAATTAAGAAGGCAAATGGAATTTTGTCCTATGTTGCTAGAGGGATTAAGTTTAAAAGCAAGGAGGTTATGTTACAGCTATATAGAGTGCTGGAGAGGCCACACCTGGAGTACTGTGTGCAGTTTTGGCCTCCTTACTTGAGAAAGGATGTACTGGCACTAGAGGGGGTGCAGAGGAAATTCACTAGGTTGATTCTGGAGTTGAGAGGGTTGATCCATGAGGAGACATTGAGTAGACTGGGATTACATTCATTGGAATTTAGAAGAATGGGGGGGGGATCTTACAGAAACGTATAAAATTATGAAAGGAATAGATGAGATAGAATCAGGGAGGATGTTTGCAATGGTGGGTGAAACTAGAACAAGAGGGCATAGCCTCACAATTACGGGGAGCAGATTTGGGACTGAATTGAGGAGGAACTTCTTCATGCAAAGGGTTGTGTATCTGGGGAATTCCTTGCCCAGTGAAGAGTTGATGCTTCCTCATTGAATGTTTTTAAAGCTAAGATAGATAATTTTTTGAACAGGAAAGGAATTAAGGGTTATGGTGAAAGGGTGGCTAAGTGGAGCTAAGGCCACGAGAAGATCAGCCATGATCTTATTGATTAGTGGAGCAGGCTCGAAGAGCTAAATGGCCTGCTCCTGCTCCTGGTTCTTAGGTGATTATTTTATCCAATAGTTCCTCTTATTATCCTCTCATTTTCAAAATAATAAAAACAAGATAAAATTAGTTCAAGTGGAAACGAAACAATTGTGGATTATTAAGTAGTTTCAGTGACAGCAATGTGAAATTAGACTTTTAGCTGAGTTTTTAAATTAACAATTATCATCTCATCCTTATGGAGAAAAATTGAACTTACCTAACCACATATAACTTTTAAAAAAAACTCTTTAAACAGAGAAACAGAAGGATGCGATTAATAACATAAAGTTTGAGATCAGAGTAGAGTAATATACATCATATGAAGAATGAATGGTTAGCACTGCTGCTCTACAGCACCAGGGATCCAGGTTCGATTCCACCCTCAGGCAACTGTCTGTCAGGAGATTGCATAATCTCCCCGTGTTTCCAGGTGCTCTGGTTTACTCCCACAGTCCAAAGATGTGCAAGTTAGATGAATTGGCCACATTAAATTGCCAATAGTGTGTAGGGATGTGCAGGCAATAGGTGGGTTACCCACAGGAAATGTAGAGTTACAGGGATAGTGTAGGTCTGGGTAGGATGCTCTTCGGAGGGTCAGTGTGGACTCGATGGTCCAATTGCCTACTTCCACACTGTAGGGATTCTTTGACTCTATGATTTTAAGAGTAGGGGTTTCAGAATTTTGATGTGTCACAGTTGGAGTATCACTACCCCTGGACCAGGAGGCCTGGATTCAGGTCCCACCTGCTCCAGAGGTGCATAATAACATTTCTGAACTCATCAATGAGGAAAAAATAGAAAGAAAACATTACAGTAGATCAGTGCACCAAGCCTTGATTTCAACATTTTGAAAATGCAGAAAGGAAGAAGACTGTGCACAAATGGCAGTTTACGATCAAGGAGAAAAAGAAGTTAATTGAGCATTCACTATATTAGAGTTATTGGAAGGAAGAAAGAAAGAGAAAAGGGTTATGTGTTAGAGATGAGAGGCACTTTCTAATTTATTACTTGGAAGTATGAGAGAAATTAGAAATGACCCTACAAATCCGAGAACTGTGCGCAAGCTTAGAATAAATTTTGACTTTATTGAGAATTAAAATTGATCTTTGAGACAAAGTGATGTCTATAAAAGAGAAAACTGAGCTTGGTGGAGATATATTTTGCAGGATAAGAGACATAGGAGTGACAGTTGAGAAGTTGGTGGGGAAGTTTCAACATCAAATATAATAAATAGTAAATTAGACTGGATTTACAAGAGACCTCAGTAAACTATATTTTTAGAGAATGACAAGACACAAGATAGAAACAAAATGTAGTAAATCAGGTGATACATTCTAAGAGGGATGGAAGTTTGGTATATCATGTAGGTAGATCTTTTGCTGTCAGTGCTAAAGTTCATGGTGAAATGTTTCCTTTACATTGCTTAGCTTAAAGCACCATTGAGAAATTTAAATGGCTTTCTTTGATGTCAAATACTGACAAAATTTATATTACAAATGTGGAGGTAATCTCACTGGGTGAATTTTATTACGATTAAAGTGCTTCTGCAACTATGTATATATTTCAGGTCTTATTACTAACCATTTGAACTGATGAATTAAGTAATACATACTGTTCTGCAATATAATGCTGTAATTTTGAATTTAACAAGCACTGCTAGCATTTTGTGCTGCATCTGACTTGATATATTATAAATCTACCCAAATGTGTTTCCTTTATACTCCCACCGATCTGGACCACACTTTTTTCTATATTTACATTCTCAATTAAAGGTCAATTTGAGAAGATGTCAGATTTGCTTTTTTTCAAACCTCTTGCCAGTGTAAGCTATGTACAACATATTGTGAATGAAATTATTCTGATTTCTGCTGAACTCCATTAATGAACAGCAAACTTTAATTTATTGAGAATTTACAATTAGCCAAGCATAAATGGTGAGGAATTATGCACCGTGATCAAATTTCAAAGTTAAAACTCTTAGTTCTTCCCTGTGGATTAGTATGAGTCTGCAATGCAGGAGATTTGCTTTAGGCTAATATAAATGTCTCATGAGAATCCCACAGATTTAGACTGAAACTCAGCACACGTTTCAGGCAGGTAATTTAATCACCCCAAGTGCATGAACTGATTATAAACTCTGGGGAAATTACATTCAGTTCATGTCATGCTGACCTGAACCAAATGCAATCTTGAAGAAAAAGAAAGTACAAAAGGACAAACAATACTTTAAAGCTGTATACAGTCTTTTGACTTATTTTCTTTCTGAACTTTTAAAAATGACCTTAAATAGGTTCCCAGGTTCTGCAAAAGACTTCCTTCTTAACCAAAGGATATTTCCCATAACCTCTGTTTACCAAAGATGAAACGGACATGAATTCGTAAGTGAAAGTGGTTTTAAAAACCATGAATACCTCTTTGGCTGCTAATAATATGGTATTGAACCATCTTGTGTTATTGGAAACAATAGCTCCCTTGTGAAGCAGATCTATCAAGCAGTAAGCTTGTTTCTCTGTTCAAGATATTTGTAGCCATTATAATGCTTTGATTCTTTTTTGAAAACCTTCTCAAGAAAATAACAATCAGGTACAAGAAGTATATGTTGTTAGTGTTTTGTGTTTTGAACACCGAGATATTTTTCAAAATATGCATCAGCAGCTGGGAACCTCATCTACTAGAGTGATCAGAAAATCTGCTGCTCAAGTCAGTATATAGACATCTCCGCCTCCTTAACACAAACTTGGAAAATTATTTCTTGTTGGTATGGAAATGGGAAACAAAACGCAGAGAATATTATTTGGTTATCTGAAGTTTTCCTCATCGCTATATTTGTAGGTATATATGGTGACAATTTACCAAGTGTGTACAGGATAGGGAATATAAACTTCAATGTTGGTACAGAGAGTAAGAGGTCAGAAGCCTCCAATAGTTCATTGTTCTTTAATGAATCAAAAGCAAAGTCTGAAATAATATCCAAAAATATAGTTTGTCGACTTTTTTGTCAAATGGGAGATGAAATATATTGAAACTTGTAAAATTCTTAAAAGGCCAGAGGGTGATTGCAGAAAGGATGTTTCCTCAGGTGGGATAACAAGGTGTTGAGCTGGATGAATACAGCAGGCCAAGCAGCATCAGAGGAGCAAGAAGGCTGATGTTTCGGGCCTAGACCCTTCTTCTGAAATGGTGGGATGTTCCTCAGGTGGGATGTTCTAGAGCTAGGGGACACAGAATAAGAGCCAAGCTATTTTGGACTGAGATGAGGAGCAATTTCTTCACACAGGAGAAAGTGAATCTTTGGAATTCTCTACTCCAGAGAGCGGTGGAAGATCATTAATTCAGTATATTCAAGGCAGAAATTCAGAAGTTTCTAGATACCAATGATATCAAGGGATATCAGGTATAGAAGGGGAACATGATGTCAAGCTAGATGATTGGCCATGATCTAGAATGGAGAAGCAGACTCAAGAAGTTGAATGACCTCTTTTGCTCCTATGTTCTTTCCTCAAGAATCACAGTGTGGAAATTTCTTCTTTGCCAACCAAGTGTGGAGGCTGCATAAAAACAGGAGGTACCTGAGGGATTTCTTAGGTATCTGTGTTATTTTAAACACATTTTTTAAGCATGCACAAGTAAAATACCAAATCTTAAGGATCGAGAAGACATTTTGCATTCACAGGGACCTTCCAGGATCTAACTTATGGATGCCACATTTAAGGCATCTATACAGCACTTCATTGTCTGCAAGCCAAGAGCATCAATTAGCCTATGTTCATCACCCCCACTGCCTTTGGAGATTCTGATACAAGACAGTGACATCCTTCAGTGAGATCTCCCTAGATATTCTTCTGAAAACTATTAAGCAAAGAATGGATAGTGTTTTCCCTAGGTATGGTGGCAGGAGACCACCCTGACTTACAAAGGCAGGTTGCACTGATATGGCTGTGATGGTTAGTACTATGGACAGCTCAGGAAAATCTGGTTCAAATGCCACAAGAGGATTAATGATCTGCCACTCTCCCCTGGAGAATGGTCCACTTATTGTACATGTACCTTACCTTTGAGAGTTTGTTTTCAAGGGGTCCATGTTCTGTGTATACAATTTTGCCACTCTGCCTGGTGTCTGGCTTGCTTTGGGTTTGCAATCGGCAGGCACAGAAGTCATTTGGTAGCTGTATGATCTGCTTCATAGTTCATAATGTCTTTTACTGTTTCAAAATAAACTTACGCAGAATTAACCAGTCCCTGGAAAATGTTTCATTATCACACTATTGCCATTAACATGACACTACTGCCTGTGCAGTATTGACTTATGACCATAGGGACATAAAGCATTCAAAGTTTGTCACTGCAGAAGACTAGCACTCAGGAGGTTGTATTTCAGTGATCTCTTTGAAGCTGTTTTTGGAGACTGAACAACTGTTGGTTCAGAACAATTTAACACCTAACGTTCTCCATACCACATTCTTCTTAAAGTAATGCACACAAACACAGACAACCTCAGTTCTAAGGATTGGCATCATTATCTGTATCAATATCAGAAAAGTGCTCAATATCCATGCTAATGTTTCTAAGTGCTTCTGTGTCTTCAAGTAGAATATGCACAATAGGCAAGAGTGCGCTCAGAGTGGTAGTGGGGAGGGTGTGTGACCTTCATGCAGCAGGCAGCCCAGCTGGCAGGAGAACAAGGCTACCATGCCCATATCTGCTCAGTGATGAATGCTTGTGCAGCAATGTAATGCAGTTCAGCATCAGTTCAAGGGTTTTGTGTTGGGTCATTAGCCATACTTTCTCTGGGACCCCTTGTCACTTATGAGCCAGCTTTGAAGATGATGCACAGAACAAACATTCACAGCACCTGCGAGTGATGCAGAATGTAAGCATCGTGACATCTCCCTGGACTGTGGACACACACCTGCAGGATTTATTGCCTCCAGTAATGAATGAGCTGGACCCAAAGAATGAAACCTCTTCCTATTCGGGAATCGAGCTGGATGATGCTATGGAGCTCTGGGTGCCACATATGTAGTCCATGTTTCCTCAAGCCTGAGGGAATCCAGCACTGGCTGCAAATCTCATACTTTTGGCAGCTTAACTTTCTAGATCCATGTTGAACAGAGCTATTCTAACTCAGTAAGCCCAGCTGGAAAGGAATATCATTTATTGTTGAACACCAAAATAGAGCCTCTACTTATGGTGCACATAGGCTATTGTCAGCCTAGGTCTGCTTTACAAAGGGCTCAGGCGAAGAGTTCCAGCTGAACTCATATGCAGTGAGCTCCACAGGAAGATCAATTAGTGATTCCCCATGAGGCTGTCGGAGTTGTCACGTGGACACATTTTCCCCTAAGAACCATCATTGAACTCATGAATGGACTTGTGGGATGCCAATTGGAAAATGCCACGAGTGCTCGAGCCGACGTTTAAAAGGAGCCAATGGTTAGGGATTTTAATGCTGCCACAGACACAGTGCTGTCTCTCAAATTACCTGCTGCAGATCTGCCTGCAGGAAGTGGCAGATGTAGGTGACGGTGTCCCTCATCATGTGGAGACCTCTCTGGCACTGGCTTTCACTCATCTGCAGGTAGCTGCCAGTCCTTCAGTTCACCGTCTCTCAGTACATGTGGGTCACATTGAAGACCCTCGTTCCCATCTTCACAAGCTGTTTGCTTACCCTCAGCTGCACCCTCATGAGCCACAAGTCTTGGCTTCTGTTGATGCTGGCCATTCCTTCTCCTTCTTTTCCTCCACCTCCATCTTAACCCCAGTAAAAGCTGCTAAATTAGCCCAACATCTAGCACCGCAGTACTGATCTGTGACAAAATATCAGCATCAAGACTTTTTGGTTTCCTTTTGGTAATTTGCCATAGTCCTCAGCACTAAGATCAGGCTTAAATTTGACACGTTGCCATTACTTAAACAAGTTCTCTCAAAACAGTCTATTGGGATGACATATTTCCCGTATAAAATGCCTCAGTTGTCTTCTCCAAAAAGGAGATTGCTTTACCATCCTGAGATCTCTGCATACGTAACCACTTCAAAGAACAAAGTAGAACAAAGAACAATACAATAGAGGAACAGGCCCTTTGGATCTCCAAGCCTGCACCAACATATTTTGCCCTTCCATATTAAAACTGTCTTCACTTATGTGATCAGTATCCCTCCATTCCCTTCCTGTTCATGTATTCACCCAGGTGCTTCTTGAATGCTGCTATTCTGTCCGCTTCCATCACCTCCTCTAGCAATGCGTTCCAGGCACTCACCACTCTTTGCGTGAAAAACTTGCTTCACACGTCTCTTTTAAACTTCCCAACCGCACTTTGAACCTGTGTTCCCTAGTAATCAACCCTCCACCCTGGGGAAAAGCCTCATACTTTCCATTCTACCTATGCCATTCACAATCTTATAAACTTCTAACAGGTCGCCCCTCAACCTCCTGTGCTCCAGTGAAAACAAAGCCAGTCTATCCAACCTTTCTTCATAGCTAAAACACCCCATACCAGGCAATATCCTGGTAACCCTCTTCTGTACCCTCTCCAAAGCACCCACAGCCTTCTGGTAGTGTGATGACCAGGACTGTATGTAATTGACTAGAACTGTGCGGAATTCAATTTCTGCAGCTCTGTAATTGTGCCCTACTTTTAAAATTAATCCTTGATTTTGAGGCAATACTGTATCTTAAAGAACTGTCACCAACATGATAAGCAATCTCTTGTTCTGTAATTATCCCTCTGACTTTGAGTCTGCTGAAGGGATATTATGTCTGAACTAACTCTACAGAGGCTAGTATCCCACCACCAAGTCACCTTTTAGTTACACATGAAGAGTCCTTGACATTGATCTTGCTCACTCTGAGGGAGCTGGATGTCTGACACTCCAGTTTATATCTGTCAGCCAGGGCTCCTTGATTGGACTAGATTAATAGCCCTAATCTGGGAACTCATTCTATGAAGTCCAGCTGGCCGACCTTGTGACAATCACTACATTCCTTCCCCTCTGAATCCGAAGGCATAGGCTTTTTTTTTTTGTAGCTCCTCCTGGGATGTTTTAGCACCAGGTCAGGTTCCTCCAACTCTGCCCCTGTTACAGGTGGTGTGTAACACACAGTAGCTCACCTCCTGCACCCTGAGTGTCTCAGAAGAAATTCATTCTCCTCTTCAGGTGGCAAAGGTGTCAAGGCAGTGACATCAGCCATGTCTATCTCAGTTTCTGAGGTATCTCCAATGCTTGATGGAGAGGGAGAACCTCTGGGTTCCAGAACAGTCAGAAAGGCCACGAGGACCCAAGCACATTTTGTTCCCGCAACATTTGCGAGTTTGTGGCTATCATATGATCCACATGCTTGTTCAGGACCATTGCACCTACCCAAACTTTATACATCACTGGATTTGACATCGTGTCAATGATGACTCTTAGCCATGCAAGGCCATTCCAGTGGTTCCCACAAACTTCATCCCCTGAAGTAAACTCTCTCTCTCTCTCTCTCGCCCAGCAGAGTCTTGTGTTCGACATTGGTATCCCTGAAACTGTTTCACCCTCCCCACCAAATCTGGAAAGACCGGATTGAACCTGGTGCGGAGTCTTCTCCCCATTAGCAACTCTGCTGGAGCTATTCCTGTCGTTGTATGAGGGGTGGCCATATAATCAAATAGGAAATGGGCTGGTGAAGCCATAGGCTGTTTCTTTAAGCCTGCCTTCAAAGTTTGGATTGCTCTTTCTGCCAGGCTATTGGATGATGAATAGTATGGAGCTGTCCTTATAGAATGAATACCATTTGACCTTAGGGAATACTCAAATTCACTGCTGGTAAACAACAGTCTGTTTTCTGTGACCAACACTTCCAGGAGTTCATGTATTACAAAAAGATATGTGCAGTTTTTCTATCATTGCCCCCATGTTTGATGAATTAATTCTATGCACGTCCAGCCACTTTAAGCGGACGTCCACAATGACAAAGAATATCGAGCCCAGAAAAGGACCTGCATAGTTAATGTGTAACCAAGTACAGGGTTTATCTGACTATTCCCATGAATGTGGAGGAGCTGCTGGCGATAACTTCTGTCCTTGTTGCCACTCTGGGTGCTCCCCAACGAATGAGGCCACGTTTGCATCTGATCCTGGCCACCAGAAATAACAGCTTCCTTTTGGAAATCCCAGGATGACCCTGGTGAAGTTCAGCCAGTATCTGGCAGCGACCTTTGCTTGGGACAATCACTCTTGCTCCCCATAACAAAAAGCCATCTTCCACTGATCTGATCTTGCCAGGTACAAAAATGTTCAAATTGTGGTTGTGTCAGCTCATTGGCTTCCCCATCATCACCAGCTATTTCAAAATTTGGACAGGACAAGATCTTTCTGAGCCCAAAGTCTAATATTGTCAGCTGTGATTGGAAGTGTGACCAGAAAATGTAAAACTACTGACTCTCACACCACACTGGATCTGCCAGCAGGAGGCAGCTCAATGGATCCGTATTTGCTACTTGGCCTCCTGGACAGTGTTCCAAGTTGTAATTATACCCATTTAGCATTAGAGTCCACCACTGAATTCAGCCTGAAGCTATGGGCAGCACTGCCTTGTCTTCGTTAAATGGACCTAGGAGGGGTTTGTGGTCCGTTTTATTACAAATTTATACCCGTAAGGGTATTGGTGGAACTTTCTGACTCTAAGTATGGCGACTAAGCCTTCATTCTCTCTCTGGGTGTATTAATGCTCTGCATTAGCCAAAGCCCTGGATGCATGCACTATTGGTCGTTCCTCTCCATTGGGTCACCTGTGAAATAAGACCACCCCGATGGTATATGGGGAAGTGTTGCATGTCGATACCAAATCTTGCTTGGGAAAAAAGTTACACAACCATTGCCAAGGCTGACCCTTTTTCAAGAGTTGATGCAAAGGGTGCCAGGATAGAGGCCAGGATATGTATAATAGTTCACCAGCTAAAGGAAAGACCTAAGCTCTGGTACAGACATGGGAGCCTGTGCAGCTCTAATCACCCTCAGCCTGTCTTCCAATGGATGTAACCCAGTCTTGTCAACTCTGTAGCCCAAGTAGGTCACTTGGGGTGCGTGGAACACACATTTTCTTCCTTCTAAGGCATATGCTTGCCTGGGAGAAATGTCTAAGGACTATGGTCAAGTGCTCCTTATTGGTCTTCCCTGTTATTAGCATGCCATTTCAATAAATAGCAACCTGGGCTAGGCTTGTAAATTATTTTCCATCGCCCTTTGAAAAATTGATGATACCCCAAATGGAAGTCAAGTATAATGGTACAAACCCTTGTGGGTATTAATTGTAGTGTACTTGTGGGAATCCTCATTGGACCGTGATTGCAAGTATGCATGGCTCGTGTCCAGTCTTTGTGAAGGACTGTGCCACCCTGCCAGCTTTGTGTATAAATCCTCTGTGCAAGGGATTGGGTATTTATCCAGCTGCGAAAAGCAGTTTATCGTGTTTTAAATCCTCACAAAGGCAACCGTCCCATTGGGCCACACAATCACTATGAGCAGTGCTGCTCATTCTACAATTCGAATGGTTTGATGATTCTTTCGCTTTCCTGCCTCTAGTTTTGCCCATAAGGCAAATAGCACTGGGCAGGCCTTTTGCAGAAGCATGGAATTGCTTCCTGGTCGGCATGCAAGGTGGCCTTGTCTCCTTTGATAGTCCCTTCCTGAAAACCTTCCAGGCATGTAATTAGGAATTCATTCAGGCAGCCATTTTGTAATCGAAAAGGTTGATCCAATCTGGGTGAATCTTTCTCAACCAGCTTCACCCCATCACGTTTGGGCCCAAGCCTTTTACTACAATTAGTGGTAACTGAACCAGCTGCTTCTCATAAGAGAGCAGAACCGAAGATATACCCTTAATCTGTAAACTTTCTCCGGTATAGGTTGTCAGTCTAGCTGAGATCTTGTGCAAACTTAAAGATTGGAGTCAAAAGTGAATTTTGTTAAACACTGGCTATGCGCTCACTGAAAAGGCTACTCTGGTATTTACCTCCATTAGAACCGGGCGACCATTTAACCAGACTTTTATTTTGATTGGTTCTGATTTGGATGCTGCTGAGCAAATTAACTGTTCCAAGCCACATATAAGTGGACTTTCCAGGGTGTACATTCTCTTGGATGCTAGCCTAATGGTTCTCTGACTCAATTTAAGTCTAGTTGGACTCTTTTACAGAATCGAGACTGCATACCAGCAGCAACTGCAATGACTTGCCAGCCCGGATCCTGAAGAAAGTTTTAATCAGTTGGCCGAGGCTTGGCTTTGTTTCAGGGGTTTGTTGTCGGCTAACCTAGAGTCCCCCTGTTTTGGATATGTCCTGAGTGAGGCTACGCAATCGTCTTCCTTCAAATGGTGTTCCCCGAGCTCAGTCGGACTGGCAAGGGTATCCACTTCCATCGGAATTTCCAGCAATTCATATGCTCCACTAGCTATTTCTGAAGAAGGGTCTAGGCCCGAAACGTCAGCCTTCCTGCTCCTCTGATACTGCTTGGCCTGCTGTGTTCATCTAGCTCCACACCTTGTTATCTCAGATTCTCCAGCATCTGCAGTTCCTACTATCTCCGCTCCACTAGCTGCATTTTCCAAAAATAAAGCCAGTTGTAGTGCCAGTTTGAAGTCCAGTTGGCCATCAGGTAGTAAGTTCTTTTGCCTGATTACATCATTAAACCCACATACCAAATGGTCTCTCAGCATTTCAGTTAGGGTTAAACCAAAGTCACATGCCTCTGCCAGTTGTCTTAACCTCGTCAAAAATTATGATACGGATTCCCCTGGTTCTCAAATTGCCGACTAAAACCAACAGTGTCTCAGAATTAGGGGAGACTTGGGGTCATCATATTCCCTAACTAAATCTGTCAACTCTTGAAAGGTTTTCGTATCTGGTGCCTCAGGGAAAGTTAGGCTCCTGATAACTGAAAAAGCTGCAGGTCCACAAGCCGTCAGGAAAATTGCTCATTACTTTTCATCTGCCCCAATATCATTTGCCCAGAAAAATAATGCATTCTTTCCCCCAAAGCCTAGTCTTTGATAGCAGAGCTGAACAGTTCAAGTTTCCAGAATAACAGCATGATCCTTGAAGTGCTTATCCCGACTCAAAGACGTCTGTTATGAGCAGATTTCCTCAGTGGTGTGCTTTTCTCCTGTGGCCATTGAAATAACACCACAGAAGCTGGTATCCTGTCACCAAGTCAGCCTTTATTTACATGTGAAGAGTCCTTGATACTGATCCAGCCTCCTCAGTGCCTCTCTCAAAGTAAACAGGATGTCTAACACTCCTGCTAACATCTGACAGCTAAAGCTCCCTGACTGGACCAGATTAGCAGCCCCAATCAAGGAACTCATATTCAATGAGATCCGCCTCGCTGACCTTGTTACAATCACTGCAATGTCTTTGTCCATTTCTCCTCAATGTGGTGATTAGTCTTCTTTCTGTAAAGGTATTTTAAATCCAAACACTATCCAGGCTGCTTCAAATCAGCTGTTTATTTATGTACATTAAATACTGCTTTAAACTGAATAATGTTGCAATATTTTCTTCATTTTCTAGTATTTTTTTGTTAACTTTATTTCTGTAATGCTGTATTGAGTTTAACTAGGGGTCACAGTTCCAGAATAGGGGGTCACAGTTTAAGAATACGGGATAGGGCATTTAGGACTGATGTGAGGAGAAATTTATTCATCTAGAGAGTGGTGAGTCTGTGTCATTCTCTGCAACAGAAAGCAACTGAGGCCAAAATATTTAATGTTTTCAAGAAGGAGTTGGATTTGGTTTTTATGACTAAAGTGATCAAAGGACATAGGAAGAAAGCTGGAATAGGATACAGAATTAATGGTCAGTCATGATCATACTCAATGGAGGAGCAGGCTTAAAGGACCATGTGGCCTACTCCTGCTCCTATTTTCTACGTTTCTATATTTTTGAGTTCTTCAGTAATACTTCAAAAAAGTGTCCCAGAGGCCTAGTCTAAGGGCTTTGGTATGAGGTCAAAACCACTATGCTGGCCAAGGGAATTTAGATTCAACTGAATAATAAATCTAGAATAAAATGCCAATGGTCAGGAAACTACAGTCTCATCAGAAAAGCATAACTGGTTCAAATATGCCCTTCAGGAGCAAAGATTTTAGCTGATTAGGACTAGACCTAACCAATATAGTTGCTGCCCACGAAAACAGACTAGTTGTATTCAGTGTAACAGTAAATTGTACAATGAGAGCACGACAGCAAGCACACGGATTGCAGTGGTCCTAGACGGTGGCTCCCATTATCTTTGCAAGGGCAATCAGGATTAGCTAATAAACACAAACCTCATTAGTCATACTCTCATCTCAAGAACAAAGAAAGTGAAACTTTAAAACAGAGTAGAAGCAGATTTAACAATAACTCCCAGTCCGGGATTGGTTACCTACTTAGAAAAGAAATGTGTTCGGCTACTATGAAAACAGTAGAGGTTTGGGACTAATCAGATAACTCTGTTAAAAAAGCAGCAAAATCTGAATAGGTTCCTTCTGCTCTGCATCATTCAATGAGTTTAAGATTTTATTCAGTGTTTAAAATAGCTGGCGTTATAGGAGAGCTGGCTTAGCTCACAGTTTCAAAATGAATAACAATATTTTTTGACATTTCGGTGGACAGCTGCATTGAGTGCATGACCACCTATTCCCTTGTGATTTGAAGGCCTGGACTTCATTTGAATTGCGCCAGAAAGCTGCAGATGCCGAAGAAGTCAGCATGCCGATTCAAGCCCACAGAATGTCAGCCAGCTGGGATGCTAGTAATACTTGAAAGGTAGGTCCTGAAAGAGGAAGGAGGAATGGACCTGCAATGACTCGATTATATTTGTGGGAGTCCGAACCTACCTTTTCAGGACACATTTGATCGGGCTGCAAGTTTGTAGGCCTCTGAGTGTGGTTCAAATAAACATTATCAGTTACTTTAATGGTGCAGATATAGTCAGATATGCAACTAACTAAACATTAAAAAAAATACATTTGATCATCACGTAGGTCTACTAATAATCAAGAAACACCACAAAATCAACTATTTTTTTCCAGAGCTACCAATCTGCAAACTGAAACCACTGCAGTGCAAAACCAACAAATCAAATGCAAGAAAAATATTTCTCCAAGTGCTATGAGTGCCCATTTGGGTTCCACAGAGATTCAATTTCATGCAGTTAAAATATCATTTAAAACATAATAAATAATTTTGGAAAAATAACACGCATGGAACAAAAGAGTCTGGTTGTTATTTGGATTCGGTCTTTGTCTCCTCATTAAAGCAGACTCCCTGCACAAGGAAAATATGAGACATCTGTTGCTGAAGAATAGCCCAGTCATCAGGTCTTAAAATTTTATCCATTGCCATTGTTGATGAGGCAATTTTTCCTGTGCTTTGAAGCTGCAATATATTGGATAAAATTGTAGACAAGATAGTTTTGGGTGTTATGATAATGATGTGCTTTTAAGAAGGTGTATCCTAAACTGACAATCACCACAACATTAATAGGATGTGGTGTAGTAACCCCATGACATATCAATCTACAGCAGCTGATGGGATAAGTTAGATTTGTGAACTTAGTTGTCTATTAACAATATTCATATACGTTCTCATTATCAACTAGAGAATTCATATTATTGTTTTACCATTTTTTGTTGTGCAGTTGGTAAGGTTTGCATTGTTATGATAATTATAAACATAGACTATTGATACTAACTTCCATCATCTAATTTTCATGCCTGCAACCCTCAAAAACAAAAAAAAATTGTAAAGAACCTACTAATCTAAAATGGCTGCTGTAAACAGCTCATGAGCCTAGGTAACCCACATGGGATGTACAAAATCCGTGGTGTTGAAGTTATTATTTTAATCATAAGACATTGAAACTCAGTGTGGTACCGAGAAACTTGCATCTTGTTTCTCTTGTACTTGTGTGATAAAGTTCACAGATTAAGAAATGAAATGTTGTCCTTTATCCTTGTGTAATGAAACAGTGACGCAGACTCCAAAATCTGCAAAAGAACTATTCATAAACAGTAGACTTTGAGCAACAAAGGAGGGAGAAAGCCACATGGACTCATAACAGCTAGGATGCTAAATGGTCTTCTCCACTTCCCTCTCTCTCGCTCTCTCTTCCTCAAAAAAACGTGCCTGATTAAAAGTAATTTGGATTCCAACCATCCACTAAGAATTTAAGATTTACAAACTTTGCCTCTGATGAAGAAACAAGACAACAGCTAAAAGGTTGGGGCTCACGTCCAACACCACATGGACTTTTAAGATCTTTAAACTGCAACTGCCTTTACCTTCCTGTCTATATAAACACCTTCTCACCCCTTCTTTTTAAGTTTATTATCAGTGCTTGTGTATCCATTTGATGTCTGTTTTGATTACTTTTGGGGGTAGTCAGAAATAAAATTCATCTTTCTTCCACTCAAGATAATCTTGGGATTGGCTCTTTTACTTACGTCTCACTGATAAGTTTTAATTGAAGTCTGACAGTTGTCTGATAAAAGAAAAACGTAAAAATAATCTTTGTGACCGAACAAGAGGGGTTTAAAAAGAAAGAGCCAATCAACCTTCACACCAGCTCATAATAAATTTGGAGCTAGGGATCCTTGATGCCACATCTCGTTGAATACAGCCTTAATGTCAAGTGCTGTCACTCATTTCACTTCACTTCCAGAATTCAGGTTTTTTGTCTATGTTTGAACTAAGGCTGTAATGAGCTGAGTGGTCCTGTCAGAACCCAAACTGGGCAACACTGAACAGTTTAATGCTGAGCAAGTGCTGCTTGATAGCACTGTTGATGACACCTTCTATCACTTTACTGATGATTGAGAGGAGACTGATGGGGCGGTAATTGGCTAGACTGGATTTGTCTGGATTTCTGTGTATAGGACATACCCGGGTAAATTTCATCCTCATCTGTTTCCTGTTAAGGATGCACCATTGACTTACTGGGATACTACTTAGTGGGTGAATTAAATTTCTGTTTTTGGGGAGGAAGCATGTTATGTGAGGCTGTTGTAGGATTTGTTAAATTGTTTCTTGATGTGGCTGGTTTTGTTTTTCAGTATTTTAAATTATATTATTACTTCCATTGTATTAAATGTTGAGTCTTCTTTAGTAGATTTTTAAAATTGTTTGTAATTTTGTTTTAATTACTGGATAATGAAGATAAATTGCTAATAAAGCTGGAAAGTCAGGAGGATTTGTTTTTAATGAAAACATTTCAGAAATTTTCTTTAATTTCTGTAAATTAATTCTTTTTTAAAAAAAACTGGCAACTGTTGCAAATCTTTATCAGTAGAAAAAATTCTAAGTCTTTAAATATCATTAAAATGTTTTAAAATGAAGAAGTGTTATATTTTTATTTTCTTCCAAGATGAAGAATGGACCGTTTACTTGTAATGTTTTACCCTTCTTGTTGGGTTTGTTGCCTTTTTGAATAATTTGGATGATTTCCACTGTTCTGCATTTTATCTGAGATATTCATGCCATTTTAAATTGGAAAAGATGGCAATGCAGTGTTATTGTGTCAATGAGAATATTTCTGATTGCACATTAAATCAAATAAACATCAAATTGTCTTTGTTTTTTTTTCAGTCTAATTAGCCAAATTATACTGTTGTTTAAAATTTTCTTAACCGGTGTCCTTTCTTCAAAAATTTCTTTTGCAGCTCTTCTGATCATTTTTAACAATTATAGTGAAGCTCACTTACTAAATGCAATGATTTGAGCTTCCTTTGGCTTCTCAGTCTAGAATGTAGGAATTTTTACCATACCTTAAGAGACAACCTAGTTTGGACCACTATATCCTGGATTTATGATGCAGAATTTTACCTTTGTAGGTCTGGTGAGACTGTCTGTGGTCTTCACAAACCCTTTTCAATATTTTTAATTATTTCTAGCCGTTTTGAGCTTTAAGAGGAAGGCTTAGTATTGGCATTGCTGCTGCAGCCAATTTCAGCTGCTCTTTTCACGGAAGTAGACAGGACTTATGTACTTTTGAGCTGCTGAATACTTAAAGATACACAGATGCTGCCAGATCTTCTGAGCTTTTTCCAGCAATTTCTGTTTTTTTGTTTCTGATTTACAGCATCTGCAGTTCTTTTGATTTTTGCTTTTGCTTCTTTCTTTTCCTCAGATGGCTGTGGCTTTTGTCAAGTTGTAGATTTCTTCAGGATCAGGCTGTCTGGTTGAAATTGTCATCATGCTCAATGACACGTTTATGTTATATGGAATCATCTGGGATGTCTTGAGTAGATTCATCACTACCACCAATCCTTCTTCTTGGTATTAGTATAAGGTACTGGTACCGACTAGAAAAGAATGTCCATGTGAAGTCTTAGGTTTATTACATAGTATGTAATAGCTAGTTACATTATAACTGATGTGTTCAAGAGTTCTTTGTAAGGCCTCAGGCAATATTTAACAAGTGAACGCACATTTCTGCTGTACAATTTAGAGATAACAGAACAACCAGTTAGCTTCTCCCAGAAACAATTCTTTATTTCCTGATAAATGGATATTATCCGGTGGTATCAGGTAATCCTTTCAAATGCTGACTGCAACATGCTCCCTCCTCAAAACCAGAAACTTAATTTGCCCATTAAGTAGTAAGTCAATGGCTCATTTTTAACCAGGAAACAGATGAGAATGAAATTCTGTGAAATCAAACGAGGTGCCAAGTATATGTATTCACTGAAACATGCATATTGATTCTACACTGTGTAACTGATGTGTTGTAATGCTGGATCCTGTGGGAGAGCAGTTGCAAATTTTCCACCTTGTTTTTCTCCCCTTGGCATTTTTGTCTTTATTTTATAAAAGCTACATGGCAGACTGACACAGCAGCAGAAGTTTTCCATGTACAGAACTCTGCTCGGGTCACTCACAACAGAATTGGCAGGAAATATTAGCACACAGATTTCTGGATAAAATACTGTCGGGCCACGAATCAGATGCGTACCCACATTCCTGATATGCACTCTAGCACATATAACTCTGTGCCAGGAATGTACTAAAGATTTAAATATGGGTCTCTGCGTTACTGGGTTTGACAGTGAGCATGAGTAATAATGAGACAAATGAAACAGGTCAGTCACAGCATACTTAACAAAAATGCAATTCAGTAAGGCTTTTCTTTGTAACGTAATGGTTTTGATACCATATGTCAAAGAAGCCTATATTTTGTTGTTAGAAGAAACAGCATTTGCTGCTCACGAGGCTGACAGTTTCCCACCAGGCTTTTCATGGGCTTCTGAGCAAATCCTCACTTTAATCCAGTATATCACCCTCTACAGGACATCTGTGGGCAAGACAAGGAAACAGCGAGAGTCTTCGACCGAACAGATTGGAGATTGAGATTGAGAGAGTAATAAGACTGGTAGAAAAGATAAAATAAATATTCATTTTTATCTTTTTTAAAAACAAAACAATTCCAACACCAATTAACATCTGAAGGATGGAGCCTCCCAGGCTAGAGATTGGCCCACAGCACTTTTTGGGCGCAGCGATTGCCATGCACAATTAAGCTATTGAGACAGATGCAGGTAGAGGGAAAATTTGAAGCTAACTCCTCGTTTACTTTGCTTAATGTTGCTTTGCAAGGGCCTGGTACTGCTGGCTGCTTGAATGTTTAGCAGAATTAAGTAGCATGCGCTGACAGTACATAGTTCTGTTAGACAGCCCCTCTTAAAGGGAACTAAGCTGAATCGCAGGAGGCATTATGATAATTATGATGTTAGAAAAAATGGAGTACCATCTCTGTATACCACCAGCTGCTCAGTTGTGGCAGGTACGTCACCTGAACCCAGTGCCACACAAGCAATAGCATTAGGCCCTCTCCCTTGCAGGACGGAGTGATTGGTAACAGGAGGGCAGATTGTAGAACTGATGGGACAGGATAACCTGCATCTTCTGAGTCCTTCAGGGAAATGGTTCTCTTCACTAAGGGGCCAAATGGGACAAAGCACATAGCATCCAGCATTGCTGAGAGTATTGAGGATCCTAGCATCCAGCGAAGAGACCATAATGTGTGTGGTGTGACCATCTCTACTGCCTTTCCTCTCTTCCCCCACATCTCTCTGCCCACCATCCTCTTTCTGATTCCCTGTCCCATCACAGCACATGCTGAAGAGAAGAGAATTACAGCACAGCACTTATAAAGTGGCCTCCATCAGTTGATTCAATGCTAACCCGGATGAGTATACCCACATGCTTTGGGGCAATTATAAAGATCAGTAAATGGTGAATCACCAAGCATTGAGTAGGGAGTAGACAACCTGGGCAAAAGTGTAGTTTGTATCCCTAATCATTAGAGGACAAGGTTCTGCTACAGTGCGCGCAGATGAAACTCACAGTAGGGGGATATAGGAAAGAAGGTAAAGTTGCTATTGTCCCAGAATACCATAGGCTTACCCTCTTGTTATTAGACAGAGATGCCTGGTGGTGGTTTAACCTGCGGGTCACAGCATCTCAGGCAAAAGGAGAAGTTGAGTCCTCTCATGGTAGCCTCAGCCAATGTAGGAATTGAACCCATGCTGTTAGGGCATCACACTACATCTGCAAACCAGTTAGTCAAACCAACCAAGCTAACTGATCACCGTATCCAGAGAATATGATGATAAGATGCTTGATGCATTGGTAGGCGTGCCAGACAGCTGACTGTCATTGTCAATGAACATGAAAGAGTTCAGTAAAGGGCATCCTGCAGAACTTGCTTCTCTACAGTCTCTACTCCATTGCCTCTTATGGTGCTAACCAAAACACACTACAACTGCAGGCCACATGCCTGTTGCAGTCTTGTTTAGACAGATCACAGATTCCTCTGACTTCCCTGTGACAATACAGGAACATTCACTGTCATATTTAGGAACTCACAACACCGCTGGAACAGCCAGAGACCTCACGCAGCAGAGGTTATTCTGAATTACCTCACCTGCAAACTGAGTGAATGGCTCTCGAAATATTTTGAGTGCTGCACCTCCCACCAATAGTGCTAGCACATTGGACAATTGAACACGTGCTTTCTGATGGGTAACAAGTGAACACATTGAGTTGACCTGCCTGACCTCAGTTTGCAAATAGAACTTCATTATAGGTCCAGTCGAATAGCTTCTAGTAACTATATTGGACACCTTTGCATAAACATCCTTCCCAGCATGATGTAAAGTGTTTTCTGCACTGGAAGTGGCTGGAGCCATAGCATGTATTTAGTGGATAACCAGTAGGCATGTCACATAAATTCACATCATTGCATTGACAAGGACATTTATAAGAGGACGACAGGGTATCTATTACAGCAACTTCCAGATTGTTTGGGGATTGCAGATTGCAGAAATTGCAGTCCAATTCACTTCGAAGTAACTCTGAACGATGTAAGTCTCATTATTATTCATTCAAAATGCAGGTCAAGTGGCAGCTACAAAAAGAAACCAGCATGGAAATTATTTGTTGTGTTGTGACAAGCGCATGAAAGCAGCCATATCTTAACAGCTCTGAAGAAGGGTCACCGGATCCGAAATGTTAACTCTGATTTCTCTCCACAGATGCCGCCAGGCCTGCTCAGTTTATCCAGCAATTTCTGTTTTTGTTTCTTAAATAACTATCAACCTCATGCATCATATGATCAAACATCAGGGGGAGCTCCTGCCTGACAAATATATTAGAATTATTTGAGGAGCTAACAAACAACATAGATAAAGGGAAGAGATAGTAAGAACTGCCGATGCTGGAGTCAGAGATAACGCAGTGTGGAGCTGGAGGAACACAGCAAGCCAGGCAGCATCAGAGGAGCAGAAAAGCTGACGTTTCGGGTTGGGACCCTTCTTCAGAAAAAAAAATGGAGTTTAAAAATAAAGAAGTGTCAGTAAACCTATACAAGGTACTAGTAATACCACACCTGGAGTACCGTGAAAAGTTTTGGTCCCCTTTTCTGAAGAAGAATCCCAATCCGAAACGTCAGCTTTCCTGCTCCTCTGATGCTGCCTGGCCTGCTGTGTTCCTCCAGCTCCACATGGTGTTATAGATAACAAGAAAGCAGGTAATGTAATAGATTTAGGTTCCCAGAAGGTAGTTGATGAGGTACCATACACTAGGCTACATCATAAGAAAAGGGCCCACACATTAGAAGCTACATATTTGCACTGGCTAACTAATAGAAAATAAAGAGTTGGGATAAAAAGCTGTAATTAGTAGAGAGCCACAGGGATCACAATTATTTACTATATATATTAATAACATGTATGAGGGGAGTGCATATAATATAGGCGAGATTGCAAGAGACACATAAATAGGGGGGAAGGCAAGCAGTGAAAATGGTGTGAAGAACCTGCAGAGGGATATAGAAAGGTTAAGAAAGAGGTCAAAAATTTGGCAGATGGAATATAAATTGGGAAAATGTGAGGTTACACACTTTGGCAGGAAAAGTACAGGGACTGGTTATGACTTTCATGGGGAAAGTCTGCTGACTGCTACTGTGCAGAGGGATTTGGGAATCCTTGTGCATAATTCACAAAAAACCATCATGCAAGTTCATCAGACTATAGGGAAGACAAATGAAGTGTTGGCCTTTATTTTGAAGAGAATGGAGTTTAAAAATAAGGAAGTGTCACTAAACCTATACGAGGTACTAGTAATGCCACACCTGGAATACTGTGAAAAGTTTTGCTCCCCTTACCTAAGGAAAGATGCAGTGGAATTGGAGGTAACCCAGAGTAGGTTCACTAGGTTGATTCTCAGTATGGAGGGATTTTCTGATGTGATGTTGAGTCGATTGGGGTCGTACTCATTGAAATCTAGAAGAATCAGAGACGACCTTATGTAAACATGCAAAAATCTAAGAGGCCCTGACAGGATAGGCGCAGACAGTTTATCTTTCCTTGTGAGAGAATCACACAGAAGGCAGACCAGGAGGCACAATATCAGAATAAGTAGTTGCCCATTGAAAATAGAGATAAGGAGAAATTTCTTTTTGAGCGTAGTGAATCCGTGGAATTTCTTACCGAAGAGGACTTTAGGGGCTGAGAGATTATGAAAATTCAAGGCTGAGATAGATTTTTAATCAGTAAGGGAATCAAGACTTATTGAGAAAATGTAGGAAAATGAAGCTGAAGCTTATCAGGTCAGTCAAAGTCTCATTACATGGCAAAGCAGACTCAATGAGCTGAATGGTCCACTTTTGCTTCTACATCTTATGATCTTATTCCTACCACATTGATAGGAAGTGATTTATTAGACCCATGACTTTTAATCAGCCTACAAGTGCTAGACATTAGAAGTACTGATTTAATCTCGTGGTTAATTTTATAAAGTTCGTATAAAGAACTCACACTATTGTTTCACTAATCGTAATGTAAAATTCCTACATTTAGGTCCCAAAAAATGCAGATATAATAGTGCCAATGATGGCAGCAAGGGTTTTGAAGACTTAAATGAAAAATGTAGGAGCTTTAACCCTTCACAATCAGCAGAAGAAAATGTCTGGTGTAAGAGTAAAAGAGCTACTAAAACTCACTTTATGGAAGCGATTCCAATGTTCTATAAGAATCAAACACAGTATCCTTTCATTCTAGGATTGCAACTTTCTTCAGCTATCAGGTACAGGGATGGGCTAGCTCAGATGGCAGAGACAGCTTATTTCATAATGCAGTGCACTGCCAAAAGCATGTATTCAATTCTTACGCCAGCTAAGGTTACCATAAAAGCCTCCCCTTCTTGTAATGACCCTCAGGTTAAACCAACACCAGTCATCACTCTCTATCATGGGGGAGCAGCCCTGTAGCCTAGTAAGACTATGATAACTTTACCTCGGTTTTACTGGGTCACAGTAAGTTTGTTCAAATTGGGGAAAGCTTGAATAGCTAATATGTTCCTGATTCAAAGTTTAAGCAGGAACATAAATTAAAGAGCGCAGATGGGCAATTAATTACAGTTTGCTGACACAACTGGAGTCCTGATGAGGCTGAATACTGCAGACTGACTGAAAAGAAGAATCTATTGCATGACATCTCCCAAAAGCTAAAAGAAGCCTATAAAAATGCTTTCACTTTGAATCTCTCCAGCCATTTTCCCACCTAAATCACAGTTACGTGGCTGCAATTTGGAAAGCTCAGAAAGTACTCTACAATGACACCACTATAGTCGAGTAGTAACCTTTGACCAACTCAGGCAGTGGCCACTAAAGGTAATGCAACTCAGAACTAAATTAACTCTAAAAGAGCTGGAGGAAATTTGCAAAGTTGTAAAAAAAAAATTGAGCCTACATATCCAATCAAAAAGACTTAGCAACATCGGACAGTGTTGTTAATTAAATTTGTAATTAAAATCTGAATTAAAAACTGAGATTAAGATTATCAATTGACAAAGAGTAACATTTTATCAATTAGTAAGGGTGTCAAGTTTATATCAATAATTCAATGATATAGTCAATAAACCCACAGATCATTACTGTTTACATTTTCATATTCTGATATCCATCCTGCATACATGTTAACATGTTTTGTTATTTTTAATGTATTTCCTTGTTAATTGTGTCAATATCAAAGATAAGTTATGGTTCATAACGGTTACATTACATGCTCATATATAAAACTGTTACAGAACAAATTTTGTTTGGCTTTAAACATAGCATCACAATATACTTTAATCATAGAATCCTTACAGTGTGAAAGCAGGCCATTTGGCCCATCAAGTTAATTCTGACTGCCTGACAAGCATCCCACCCTGATCCGCCCCTCTACCATGTGTGTCTAACCCTGCATTTCCCATGCCTGGTCCACCTAGCTTGCGCATTGCTGGATACTAAAGGCAATTTAGCATGGCCAATATACACCTAAGCTGCACACCTTTAGACTGTGGGAAGAAACCAGAGCAGACAAAGCAAACCCACACAGACAGAGCAAACTCCACATAGGTAGTCATCTGAGGGTGGAATCGAACCCAGATGCCTGGAGCTGTGAGGCAACGGTGTTAACCACTGAGCCACTATGCCACCCTTTAAAAATCTGGAAAATACATTGAGAAAATTAAAACTCAAAATCTCCTGAACGGTTTGACCAAACCCAACATATTAAATTAATCATGCCTTATCAAATTTTACTTTAAAATTCCATTATTTCTAAATCCATCTTCGCAAAAATAACAATACTGAGTTTTACACAGCCTCTAGACCAGTCTCTCCCCCGCAATATACAAAACTAATGGAATATTGGGTACAGCTACAGCTGAAGTTTGACTGATTTATATTCCACTGCATTCCGATTGCAACATCATTTGTAATGTAATGTATAAAACAAGTTTGCTGCAATTTTCACATAGATTGAATTGCAAACAGTGATCCCAAGATACTAGTACAATTTCTGAAATCCAATATAATAAGTTGAACATCAACTTAATCCAAAACTTTGAAGCAGTGGCCTTAGTAAAAGTCCTTTATTCAGAGCTGTGATGGAGCCGACTGCATCAGGACAAACTATGTTGGAACAGGGTCCTCAAATAGATGTTAGGTCCATTATTTTACATGGAATAGGCCTAACACCTACTTTGGACATAAGTAAACGACACCTCTTACTTAGGAGGTCCCCACCCGATACTTTAAGGGTTTCCAAACAATAGGATGCCCAGTGGGTTTCCGACTGGATGTATGCATATACTTTCTAGCTGCCATTTTGGAGTTCCATAACAGCTGTAGAACAGGTAGGAGGTTAACCAGCTTCCAAACTGTTTATAAAACAAAATACTATTTTTGGAATTTGTTTTGAATTCTGCAGGGTTATCTCCACAATGCTAGAAGGATGAAAAGTTGCTTAATCCTCAGGATTGAGATGTCAGAAGTGAATCTACAAGCAAATGTGTGACTTTTCTTAAGTTATCAAGCAAGTTCACCACGAAGAACGTTCCCATTGCTCTATACTCCTGTACCTTCAGACTCCATTGCAAATTGGTACTGTGTGGGTTGGTCGCAAACAATTTCTCTTGATTCAAATCAAATCATGAAAATGATAGAGAGAGGGAAGGGGTGTATTTTCCTCAGGAATAGATGTGTTAATGGTGGAATTGGAATAATGCAGAAGTAAGCCCTTGACAGGCCAAACAAATTAACAAAAACTAACTCAAATACTATGACTGACTGACTGTACACTTTTTCTAATTTCATTATTATATTGAATGTTGCACTGACCTTCTTTCATTTTATCTGCTTGTAATACACCCTGGGTAAAAGCAGCTGAAAAGTGACTTGAAGGGAAAACACAGGTTGGGCCTTCTTTAACAGTGTTTTTGACACCAAGTGTTTTGAAAGGAACAAAATCATAAAACGGCAAATTCAAAAACAAAAATCTAAATCTAGAACATGATAGCAGACAGGCTGAGAAGATAAACACCTTAGTAAAATCTCAAAGGTGCAGATGTGGTTAGAGACAAGTCAAAATAACTGGGTGCCAAGGCCAGCATGTTTTCCTTGTCCTAATCAGGCACTAGCACTGGAATGTTTAGGAGCCCATCAGAATTTGAGTGTGGGAAACATTGGCAGTCAGAGTTTCAGAATCCCTGACCTACCTTGGTTGGGCAGATAAACTCGTTCGTATTTGAATTAAATAATAGTAACTGTGGTACAAGAGTCATCATTAGCTTTGATACGTAAAGAAAGTATAGGCCTGGGCAAAGAAGGGACAGGTTTGGCCAGTGGAGAATTGGGACCAACCCTGCAGACACAGCCTCGCAACAGAATAGGCTGGCAGGGATAACATGTGTTTGTTGGGCATTGACTGATATGATGGTGCCTGGATCACAACTAGCAATAATTAACATGGGAGATTGCAGTTCTATTCAAGGGTTATGACAATGCTGTTGTACTTTGATCCTGTTGCTCAGAAATGAGTATATTTTATCTTAACTATGCTGAATAAAATATTGTGATAGTTCACAGAAAAAGCTATCACTTTGAATCATTTCATATTCAATATTCAAACATTTCATATAATAGTGAAGGAATTAATTGATTCCGGTCTTCCAAATGTTATAGGACTTTCAGTAAATATCTCTTGTTGACTAAAAACATAAAAGAAACATAAAGCTGCTAACTTTAGTAAGTTAGAAAAAATTGTCATCACACAATTTTCGTCTTGTTGCATTGAGACGGTAAAAAAGGGATAGTTAAGAATGTCATGACTAGAACCCTTGAATTAAACAGTAAAAAGCACCTTGATTTTTCACGGATTTAATTACTTTAGCTACACTAATGAAAAGAGTAAATTATTTCCGTAACACAAGCGTGGGTGTGAAGAACAGGCTGAGCCAGGCTGGGTTACGGCTACATTCTGACAAAAATAAGCTGATGTGGGTTAGGTGCATAAATGGGTTCTGAAATCTACTTACAGTGATAGAGCCCATTTGCTTCTAATAACACATTTAGTGTAATTTTCCTTATTCTTACCTTTTCTATTCCCAATCTAAAGGAATTAGAGAGTGATCCCATCAAATGTCAAATAATACAGTACACCTGACTTAAAGAAACAAATTTCCTGTATAACTGGAAAACAATTTGGTAGGGAATCAGCATTTTACTTCATATAATTAATTACTTTGTATTATGTTCAAGCATGTGTATCTAACTTTAAAATACAATTTTCAAATATGTTTCAATTTGTCCACCGATATCAATAGAATGAATCCATAATAATTGTCTTTTCCTGTGTGGATTGGTCAGTTTGAGGGGTGCATCTGATGGTTCAGAACTTCCCCTGTTATTCCAGATGTCTTCTGTAAATGTACCAAAAATTACTAGTGTTACTAGTATCTTAAAGTCACAATAAAAAATCATAATCAGGCGTGCATCTGTTACTAGTTTTATTTGGAGTGGGCTGTGCCTGCATTCATTTCAATGCAATTTTCTTTTAGGAGTGAGACAAGTAATGGAAATGGATTTTTTTAGCAGGTTGAGTGCATGACAAATTTGTAAAATTGTTATTTGGGATAAGTGCTTGCTAACTGTAAGTGAATAAAAATTTGTGAAAAATAAGCTCTCTGGGGCATAGCCAGGTAGAGTATTGACTCTCGCCCTCTCGGGAATATGGTCAGACAAGGTGTCGACTCTGAGGAATGATCACATAAAGTGCCAACTCTCCCTTTCTGGGCAAAGTCTCAACCCTTGTGCCCCCTCCACCAACCCCCCCTCTCTTTATGGGGATAGCCAGGTAAGATGCATGCCCTCTCTCCCTCTCTGGGGAACTGTTCTGTGAGGTTTCCAGAAGTCAGAAATAATCACACCTTTAAACATGAATATTGGAGATTTCATCATGTGTATTTCTTGCAGCTCAGAATGTAATTGGTGGGCTGTTGCTTGGCATATTATTGTAGTGCAGTATTGAGAGATGTAGGATTCTAGATGCTTCGGTATACATGCACATAACAACATAGTCCCTACCTTTTATTAATAGCAACAAAACATTCCTTTGTTTATAAAAAAGAAAGCCTTTATACGTCTTTTTAAAAATTTGTCTAAATTTAAAAAGATTAGCAATCAACTTTTATAATTAAACTGAAAAACTAAAGAGTCTATTTTGTTTGTTTTCTTACCAACATGATTCATGGTATTGATTACATGGTAAGATGTCATGCCTCCTTCCCACAGATTTCCTGCCTGATTCCCACATCTTGATCAGATAGGCCTATGGGCAAGGAGTGGCAAATGGAGTTTAATTTAGATAAATGTGAGGTGCTACATTTTGATAAGGCAAATCAGGCAGGGCTTACACACTTAATGGTAAGGTCTTGGGGAGTGTTGCTGAACAAAGGGGCTTTGGAGTGCAGGTTCATAGTCCCTTGGAAGTGGAGTCACAGGTCGACAGGATGGTGAAGAAGGCATTTGGTACACTTGCCTTCAACGGTCAGTGCACTGACTGTAGGAGTTCGGAGGACATGTTGTCTCCCTTTGGCTCAAACCCTGCAACCTGAGCAACATCCTTGCAAATCTTTTCTGAACCCTTTCAAGTTTCACAACATATTTCCTACAGCAGGGAGACCAGAATTGACCGCAGTATTCCAAAAGTGGCCTATGTAGTGGCTATCCAGGACATTGGTTAGGCCACTTTTGGAATACTGCGGTCAATTCTGGTCTCCCTGCTGTAGGAAATATGTTGTGAAACTTGAAAGGGTTCAGAAAAGATTTGCAAAGATGTTGCTCAGGTTGCAGGGTTTGAGCCAAAGGGAGACAGCTGAAGCTATTTGCTTTGGAGCCTCGGAGGCTGAGGGGTGACCTTACAGAAGTTTGTAAAATCAGGTGGAGCAAGGATAAGTGTGAATGCTCAAGGTCTTTTCTCCGGGGTAGGGGAGTCCAAAACTAGACGGGAGAGGTTTAAGGTGAGAGGGGAAAGATGTAAAAGGGACTTGAGGGAAAACTTTTTCACGCAGAGGGTGGTGCGTGTATGGAATGAACTGCCAGAGGAAGTGTTAGAGACTGGTACAATCATAACATTTAAAAGGCATCTGGATGGGTATATGAATAATAATTGTTTAATGGGATATGGGCCAAATGCTGGCAAATCGGACTAGATTAATTTAGGATATCTGGTTGGCATGGACGAGTTGGACCAAAGGATCTGTTTCCATGCTGTACATCTCTATGACTCTACGACTGTATTTAGCATTCAGCACTGTAAATCAACATGCTGTATTTGTGATGTGCCTGGTGTGTACAAGCTACGCATGCTGTTGCTGATGTTGTGTTGCTTGTTGTTGATGCTACAGTACCCGTTGGTGTCGTTGATGTTGTCTCACTGATCAGTGATATTAATGGTGTTGTTAATGATCTTTCCTGCTTCACCAGCTACAGTGTAAGCCGAATATGAACCCTGTTTCTTCTCTTTTTTTTAACCGCGTGCAGTCTCAATGATGTGTGACCTTGGTCTCTGCTTCACTAATAATGTTTGCATACTCCAGGCTTTCATGTTTGGATCCTGTACATGCGCAGTTTGTCCTCTTAGTAGGATAGGCAGGGATTTGACATTCGCTTGTTGAAGTATTGATCCCCTGCTCTCTGTGCATCATTTTGGAATGTGTTTCTTAGAAACGTAAAAAATTGGTTCAGGAATCAGCCATTCATCCCTTCAATCCATTCCACCATTTAATATTATCATGGCTAATCATCCAACTCAAGTGCCCTGTTCCTGTATTTGCCCCATACCATCTGGTCACTTTAGCCTTAAAAGCTAAATCTAACCCCTTCTTGAGAACATGCAATATTTTGGCCTCAACCACTTTCTGTGGCAGAGAATTCCAGAGCGCTCACCACGTTCTAGGTGAAGAAATGTCTCCTTTGCTCAGTCATAAATGGGTTACTCCATATCCTTATAGTTCTGCACTCACTAGTCATCATGAAAATCTTCGTGCATTTACCCTGTCTAGTTCTCTTAGAATTTTATAGGTTTTAATGAAAACCCCCTTCATTTTTTTAAACTCTAGTGAATATAATCTTAATCAAAAACAAAGTTGCTGGAAAAGCTCAGCAGGTCTGGCAGCATCTGTGAAGGAGAAAACAGAGTTAATGTTTCGGGTCCAGTGACCCTCCCCCAGAACTGAGGAAGATATGAGGAGACACTGAGTACGCTGGGATTATACTCATTGGAATTCAGAAGAATGAGGGGAGATCTTATAGAAACATATAAGATTATGAAGGGAATAGATAAGGTGGAGGCAGTGAGGTTGTTTCTGCTAGCAGGTGAAACTAGGACTAGAGGACATTGCGTCAAAATAAAGGGAAGCAGATGTAGGACTGAGATCTTCACCAAAAGGGTTGTGAATTTGTGGAATTCCCTGCCTAGTGAAGCGCTTGAAGTTACCTTGCTGAATGTTTTTAAGGCAAGGCTAGATAAATTTTTGAACAGTAAATGAACTAAGGGTTATGGTGAGGGGGCGGGTAAATGGAGCTGAGTCTCAAAAAGATCAGCCATGATCTTATTAAATGGCGGGGCAGGCTCGAGGGGCCAGATGGCCTACTCCTGCTCTTAGTTCTTATGTTCTTATGTTGCAGATGATTGCACAATTTTCGGTCCTATTTATGAGTTTGCAGATACTAAAATAGCCCAGCCCACATGCAGCAAGAGTCGGGACGTTAAATGTCTTCAAGGCAGAAATTGATAAATTCTTGATCTCGCAAGGAATCAAGGGCTATTGGGAGAGTGCGGGTAAGTGGAGTTGAAATGCCCATCAGCCATGATTAAATGGCGGAGTGGACTCGATGGGCCGAATGGCCTTACTTCCACTCCTATGTCTTATGGTCTTATATTCAGGCCTATGCTGATAAATGGCAAGTATTATGGTCTTACCTGATGGTCATATTAGGCAAGTCAGATCACAGAGTGAAACCTGACTTGACAGATCGTAAGTTTCTATTTTCGCAGTTTGCTTAACCACAGTTGTTCGACACTGGACACGCTTACATGTGGCTGCTGATGTTCTTTAACAAAGGGACACAAGTTTATTACACAAAACAAAGAAAACAAAACTATACATGAGACAGTTTAGAGAGATCTTAGAAAGATTCGAATATTTGCCCAGCAATACCCTTTATAGATACATAACTCCAGTGAGATGTGACTCTTATCTTATATGTTTAATTTCTTACTTAAATGAGTCTTTCCAGTTTTGGTGGCCTAGATTCCTTTTCATTTCCAGACAGGCAGAAGGCTTCTAGAAATTCTCACAAGCTGGCGAGTCTACAAATTAACAAACTGCCTCCTTCTAGGGTAACAATTTCCTTCTGAACAAAAACTTGATTCCAAACTCAAACTACTGTTGACCCCAGCCATTTATTTTTCTGAACGTCTTGTAACACATAATTACAAACACTTCAACAATTCGACTCACACACATCCTGCAATGCACTTAACCCGTATACTTTGTTAGAAATGTTGGAGCTCATTGCTCCAAATTAGTTTCTGGCCTCAAGAAAGAGCACTTGCACAGAACTAAATCCATAAATCTATTTCACCTATACTTTAAAATCTAAATTCCCAAATGATAATGTATTATGACCAGTCATCAAAGAAGTAACATAGGCACTACGCAAGGGCTGGGTAATGAGCATTTCTAACAAGAGAAATCCTAACTATCACTTCTTGATATTCAGTGACAATATCATCGCTGAATACCCACTGTTAATAGCCTGGGGTTACCACTGACCAAAAACTGAACTAGTGTAGTTGTATATATACTTTATCCATAAGAACAGGCTAGGTATTCTGCAGCAAGTGACTGATAACTCCCCAAAGAATTTATATTATAAATAAGGTATAAATCTGGAATGTGATGGAGTACTCTCCATTTGCCACATCAACAACACTCAACACTGACCAGGACAAAGCAGCCTGCTTGAACAATACAACCTCAACCATCTCAAGCACACATTCCCTCCCCCACCAACACATAGTATAACATACGCTGTGGTAACTCACCAACGGTCCTTCCAAACATGAAACCTTGACCATCTTGAATGACAAAGGCAGCAGATGCATTGGAACCCCAACACCTCTAAGTTCCCCTCCAGTGACATATCATCCTGATGTGGGGCTACATCGCTATTCCTTCAGTGTCACTGTGTCAAATTCCTGACAGCACTCAGTAGCTGCAGCAGTTCAGATGGCTTACCAGCAATTTCTCAAAGGCGAATCAGTCATAAATTGCCAATGATGTCCACATTCCATCAACAAATATAATAAAAATGTTTTGCTTACGTTATGTTCACTAAATGATAGATCTTTTTAATTAGGTCTTTCATGTTATGTTTCTCTTATGGCAACAATTGAAATAAGGGGTTTCTGCAAGCACCATTTCTCTTCTTGGTTTATCTTTGAGGTTGAAACCATAACCCTGATGACTTACCAGTTACTTCAGCAATCTACATTTTGCTGGTGCTCTACAGATTTTTCTTGTAAATCTGATCCAGTAGACAAGGATTGTTTTCCACTATGAATTTTCTCCCATAGAGTTATGTATGGAATTTTGCACATCCATACATGACTGCCAAAATATTATTTTCCATTTTGGCATATCTTGGCCTCAGTCGATGATAGAGTGTTGAATGGAAATGCCATCAGTTTTCCTTCTTGTACTGGGACTGGTCCCAGTCCTTTTGTGGAAACATCTACATGCAGACAGGTTTATTTCTGTCGCAGTATGACAGACTGTTCTCATTCTGTATTACTTCCTTTGAGTTTGCTGAAACGTCTCTCAGACTACTTCCACTTAACATCCTGTCTTGCCAGTTCCTGCCGCTGGATGTGCTGACAAGTGAGGCATGAAGGAAGTCGTGCTAGGTCAAGCCAAGGAAACTGCTATTTCTTGCCTCATGGAGCTTCCATTTTAGGGACAAGTAAGACATTTTCAGGACTTAGCTTGACTCCATATAGTGTATACGCCATTCTAAAAAAGTGGCATTCTGTCACCTTCACTATGTATTTGTCTGTATTTAGTTTAATCACAGCTTTCTTGACTTTATCCATGGCATTATGATCTTTTTTAACTAGACTGTGGATCTGGACATCAGTTATGCTTAATGTTCCTTTATATCCTTGATATGCCTCCTCTGCTTTCTGTTGGAATGTATCTTGGCTCACTTTAAGACCAAAATTTGTACCATGCAGGGGGAGTCTAGCTAGGTAGCAAAGTGTAGCTTGGAAGGTATAGGGGAAATGAGTTTGTGAGACACAGTGAAATACTGTTGCAGTATAGGGCAGAAACTTCATAGCCCTGAATGACATGGGCTATAGTGAGAAATTTGGGAGAATTGAGTGAGAAGTTGAATGAGGCCTTTCTTGGTGTTAAGAGCAATAAGTCATGCTTTCTAACTAAATTCCAGACACTGCTACATGATTCTCACTAGTGAGTACTGAGAGGCCTATTAATGGAATTATTGCTCATTATCACTCTCGTTATTTTTTAACCCCATCTCATTGATATATACTCTCCTATTCTACCACTCGCTGAATAAATACTAGCTGCTGACAATTTCAGAAATAAAAGTTGGAGCAGGTACCTGATGACTTGCTTCTCTGGATTTCCATCGTGGACAGCTGGCACCAACATCCCAGCAGATAGTCCATAGGCAGGGGTCACATGCCCTCCCGTCCATGGACACTGGCATCTGTTACATGCCAGGTTCACCGCACCATCATGGTACATGTCGGATTCACTTAGAGTACATTTCAGCACTTTTAATTCTGAACTTTTGAGTGCACCATCAACTATCATTTAAAAGCTGTGACAAAGACACTTTTTTTATGCAGAAACAGGCATATAGCTCACAGATTGAACCAGGCTGCATTTCAAGGCAGCTCTCTTGCTCACTAAGTGCCTACATGGATGTTTACAGTATCCCATGCCTCATTTTGCCTTGCTGTTAGTGATTTGCCCCATTGGTCAGAGGTAATATGCATTTTTGCAAAGATGCTTTGTATACGCGAAAGGCACCCAGTTCAAGATTGGACTAGATCGCAACTCAGGACTGTTCACTGGCGTACTTAGTGTGTACCTGGATGCTCACAGCATCCCCTGCATTGCCTTGTTCTAGTGCATTGCCCCTCACGTGTACAGTGCTTCTGTCTTGAATTGCCTTTTAGGGTAGACACAAAGCCAGGCAGCTTGTCAGGGTTGTCAGCGGCCATCAGGCATCAGCCAAGAAGGTGGACATCTTGCTGTACAGCACAGTGCTATTTCAATCTCACACCTTCACCAAGCGCAGAGCATAACACTTCCTGTGCATCGACCAAAAGACCAAGACCCAAAGTTCAAAGGGAGTATCCTCAGTCAAATCAATGGATGCACCCTTCAGTGTGGAGGGCCCGACACTGTAAGTCAAGGGCAGCTGCTGATGTCAGTTTAAAAGCTAGGAGTGGTCAGGGTCAGGATCCTCTCCTCATAGAGGGTGAGGAGCCCAATGTCATACACACCACCACCCATCTTGACTCTTTCTGCCTTAATGTGGGCTATTTGCTCCTGGAATGAGAAAAAAGAATGGCGAGATTGAGAGAAGTGGTGTTGGGTAGCATAGTTGTTACTGCTAGTACAATTGGAGAAATGTGTTGAGGTGTCTCGAATAAGGAAATAAGCAGCACAGAAGCCATGCAGGCTTATTGATATGTGGGAATTGGATGTGTTGGGTGTGTGAGAGTGAGTGAAGGAAGATATTGCAGCCAATAGTGAAAGTGGTAAAGCTTGAGCCATGGTGAGATGTGCAAGCACTAGCCGAGATAGAGTGAGTGTGAGATAGCAGAGAGAAGATGGTGGCACTTGTCGGGGCAATGTGCAGAAGGTCATTGACTTTCTTCCTACATTGCTGGACATTCCTGCAGATAGCTGAGACTGCACTAGCCAGGGTGCCGACATCAGGTCAGGCTGGTAGGGTCAGGTGTCATATGGTCTGCTTGTCACGAGGCAAGCGAGTGTCCCTCCTCTGCCCAATTCCATCCACGAGGCCCTTGAGGTCCATGTCTGCATTTGTTTTTCCTTATCTGCCATCTCTGAGGCAAACGTCACAAATCGAGCAGGGCAGCTCTGAACTGATAAGGCTGAATTGGTGCACAATGCCTTTTCAAGATGGCACTGATGCCAGGGATTCCAGAATATCCTGGAAGTGGAGAGTACTTCTAACCTTCACACTGAAGGGTGCATCCATTGATTTGACTGAGGATACTCCCTTTGAACTTTGGGTCTTGGTCTTTTGGTCGATGCACAGGAAGTGTTATGCTCTGCGCTTGGTGAAGATGTGAGATTGAAATAGCACTGTGCTGTACAGCAAGATGTCCACCTTCTTGGCTGATGCCTGATGGCCGCTGACAACCCTGACAAGCTGCCTGGCTTTGTGTCTACCCTAAAAGGCAATTCAAGACAGAAGCACTGTACACGTGAGGGGCAAGTGGGATAGTTGGGCTAGCAACAGTCAAAAGGGGTGCCTTAGAATGGTGGGAGGTAGTTAATGAGGTGAGTTTGTGATGAAAGCACATGAAAACCCTTTAGGTCTCATGTAGAGAAATCTTCCATGGAACTCAATGAAAATGTCACTTTGCCAAAATATGGTAAGATTTAGTCAATAGGTACTAATTTCACTCCAAATATTTTCTGGGAGTATGTAAGCACCTCCTCATTAAAAAAGCATCAATTGTGAAATAATTGCTACTCTTTTAAGTGGACAATAATTTTAACTTATAACATATTTGAAATAGTCACTTAATACATGCCCAAATGTGGAGATATTTCTGCTCTCAAGCTTAGCACAAATTAGTGCAAAACAAATAAATCAACAGCATGCAAATATGTACTGAGATCAAAGATAAAATGTGCATTTGGTCAGTTGAAGTGGGCAAAGCCAAAATTGAAATTGCTTGGTGTGATTCTGAACAAAAAACAGACTTAAAAACCAGAGCAAAGCTCCTCCAACTTTGGAATGGGGATTTTGAGACCAATGATTCTGGTTAAATTTGCCATTGATTTGTGATTGCCTATTCTGGTTCCAGGTTTCGCTGAAGTCAATCACTAGATCCAAACTCAACAACTTTGCATAATTCTAACAGAATTGTATTTAGGAATCCAGTAGACAGGTAATCATGGAAATTCACTGCAGAGGAATACAAACTGTTTCACATGTGGAGATACTTGGAAGGTCAATTACTTAAATGGACAAAATAACGAGTGGAAAGAAAATGACCTGGGTTCCAGCCAGCATTGGCAATAATGTTTGGTGTTAGTGAGCAAAGCCAATCAGATGTTTTTGCAGGAGATACAGAAGAATTCACACCAAATGGTTGTGGAGATAAAGGGTTTAAATTGCAAGGGATAATTACTTGAATTGGGTATATCATCATACAAATGGAGAATATTGAAAACTGACATATATTTGCTTTAGAAACAGTTCGGAGAAAGTTCACTCTACTCATTCCTGATGTGTAAGAGTTAGGTTACAAAGAAAAGTTGAGCAGGGGTAGATCTATGCTCATTACAGCTTAGGAGAATGAGAGGTAAATTCATTGAAGCATACAAGATACCGAGGTCTAAATAGACTAGATACCAAGTGGATGTTTCACTTGTAGGGAAGACTTCGTTTAAGCTTAAGCGGTCTCCCTTTTAAGACAGAGATGAGAATTCTTTTCCCTGTGAATTGATAGGTTGTGGAATTCTTTTCTCAGAAGGTAGTGGATGTTGGGTCTTGCAATTTACTCAAGGCTGAGTTATTTAGATTTTTGATAGATGGGAAACCAATTGTTGATAGATAAGGGAATCAAGGGTTATGGGGTGCAGGCAGGAAAGTAAAAGCTAAGACTACAACCAGATTGGCCTTGATCATATTGAATGGCAGCACACACCCAGAGGGTCAGACTCCCTACTTTTGCTCATGACTCCAATGTCCTACGGGAGTAGCAAATCTATGAACCGGAGGAATGAGGGAGATAGTGGAAACAGATAGTGTCGATTTATTAAATACAGATTGGACACATTTCTTTCAAAAGATAAGATTTTGAGTCATTATGTGAACAATTTGAAACATGAAATATGGTGAGTGTAGCATACTCAGGATGAACAAATGGCTTTGGATCCAACAGCCTTAATTTTCTCAAGTCCAGGTTTCTCCTGCTGCCAGGACAAAAACCAGATCATGACCCTGGTAGCCCACCTCTCAGAGTTGTTGGTCCAATATTTGGGTTGGCGGCTCCATCGATAGAGATGCCTGTTGCTGAGATTGCAGGAGGAAGAGGGCACCTCCATGGTATAGCATACTTGAGGGACAGGTAAATATTTTTATTTGCTGTAAAGGGTTAGGCAGACAGGGCCGAACGATTTGAGGGGTTAATGCTCCAGTGTTGTCACTAAGGAGAACCTCCTGTGAGTCGTGGAGCAGTCATTAAAGATGATTGTCCCCACATCCATTGGGAATCCATTGGAAGGGTGCTACCCGGCCTGTAAAATGTAGCAGAATGTAGCTGTTATTGGCTAATTGATTTAATTGACTACTTCCCTCTGGCTATTGGGTGACAACACTGCTGCCATTCCCATTTTGGGAATATTCTGTGTCAGTGGGAAGATAACCCTCCCAACAGCCTGTGCTGTAGGCCTCCAAACCTCCAACCCACTTCCTAATATGTCTTCAGAGAGCTGGTAAAATCCAGCCACGGTTACTAAGGTTCTTCAGCGCTGGTAACCTGAGGTGAGGATGGGGGCAGTGGGTAGATCTTTACCACGTCTGAAACTAATCATTAGAGAGGATTAGCATGTTTAACCAACAGCTCCATTATCATTCCATCCTGGAACACTCTGCATGGTAGAGACTGAACTAGAAGACCTTTGGTCTTTTGTTGTGCCTTGAAATTCCTGTGAGATGAATTTTACCTGGAGATGGTTCCAACAGCTGGAACACCAGAGGTGAGTCCCTTTCCAGTGGCCCTGGAAGGCTTGGCTGGGCATTTACTGTTGCTTAAAGTCATAGCTTCTAGCTGTATGGGAGGGGTCGGGGTGGGGATTGGTTGGGGGGGAGGGGAGGGGGTAGTCCACCAGTCCTCTGAAGGCTGGCCACCAATCAGTGGCCCACGAATCTACAGAGCCATCAGCACCACTGGGAGTAGAGCATTGATGAAACTCAAAGTCAGTGGGCTGGCCTCAGTCAGTCAGGTCCCAGGAAATGGAATCTGAGAGTGTTTCAGGCACAATCATTTCTGCTGGGCAGATTCTCCATGGATGACAGTTTCCAGAACTGGAGAAACACCTTCACTCCCCTGCAACCCACCCTCCTCCTGATCCCACTGCAGGCAACAAGGGTATAGCTGGAAGCTTCACTATGTATCACAGGTACGTCCCCCAAGTTGGGAAAATACCAACAGGTATGGGGGGAGGGTCATAAGTGATTACTAACTGGCCACTTAAAAGCTTCGGTTGGTCCAAAGGTCACCCAACACCCAACACCCATATGATCACTAGTAAGATGCCAGTGAAAGCAGGAAGCATGGCACATCGTCACCGTCATCATCCCAACCTTTTGTACTTCTTCACTCCACCTGCATACTCTTTGTATGATTGAGGAAAGGGCACATAAGATTCATTTCACCCTATGTTTTTAATCCTCAAATATTTATGAAACAGTCTAGATTATTCACTGACATGAAATGCTGATAGTCCAATTGTTTTCCACAGTACTGGATGACGTAGGTTTCTTAACTGATTTTCAATCTTCACAAAGGTCAGAAAATTTGTGGATGAGTCTTCATTTGGCATTGTGCTAAGATCTGACTTTAAACTGTTTTAAACAGAGTTGTTATACTTGGTCATTTTTTGTGGTGAGACTTCAGTGGCTGCACAGTGAAACCAAAAGAAGTAGATTCACATCTTGGACTGTCCATATAGTCCCAGACATATGTCCTGCTATTCAATGTACTACACTTGAAAAATGTTGGAGAAAAGCTGAGCACTTAACCCATTAGAGAAGTAACAGAGGATATCCCAGGCCTCTGTATGTTTTCTGCAGTTCTGTCTTTAAGTAGCACTGACAAAATAATGGAAGCTCAAGAGAGAGAAATGCTTTAAAATTGATTCAACCCTCAAAAAATAAATAACTTTTCTGAAGCTGGAATGTAACAACACATCAGTTTTCATGATTAAATAATTATTCTGAGATGCATAATCTATATTGCAAATATGAAGCATTCATGTTCATCTGAAATGCATTTGATTGTGCAAGACTGTAAGCCTCTCCAGAAATGCTACTTTCTGAAATTGTGGTTTTGGCCTAAATTTCTAGTATGTGAGCAGTGTTGCTTCAGTTCATATTTTTTTTAAAAATGACAGATGTTTAAACCATTCCAATGAAATGGGATCAACAACATTTTCAAATGAAACATTTAATCTTTTGAAAAATATTACTGTCTTTCAAAGTTGACTCCAGTACAGAGAAAGTTTCCCACTTGAAAATGCTTCACAACAAAGAATTTCTGATGATTGACATGATTATCGAGAAAGGAAAATACCATGGATTATTAAATTTAAAATAAGAACTAAAAAGTACTTAACAGGTCAGACAGCATCTGTGAGGAGGAAAAGTTAATATTTCAGGTCATTCACCTTTCATACAGTCAGGTTGATTCGATTGTTCTCTACAAATGTGACCTTACCTGCTGACTTTATTATTGTTTCTCTGAGAGTTGGTTTGGTTGTTACTGTGTAATGGTTACAGGGTGAATTGTGGTCGTTTTTTTTCAATAATGGGTCAGGGGAATGATAACATGATTCTTTGCATCTGTAGTATGGATATTCGTCAAAGGCAGGCCATTCATAAACTAACACTGATATCTGCTACCCATCTGTCGTGAATAGCATAATGTAGTAGAATGGGAAATTCCTGTTTTAGAGGCAGAAACACTACAGCTGACTCTCTTCACACCATAAGCTGAGACTGGCTCATGTCTACATTTATTTTAAGTAGATTCAACAGATTTGTCAAGTAGCACTGGGACATAGATATCTGTGCACTGATGCATTGCGCCATGTGAAATGGTGGAAAGGCTAAGCTTCTCCAGACTTTGAAATTCTTGTGTCAGTTGAATTTTACTCATTATCTAAAGAGCCTTCAGGTGCTAAAGAGAAGTTAGATGTTTCCACAGAAAAAGTGACAGGCCACCAGAAGCAGGGTACATTGCTTTCATTCACTCCTTCAGCAGCCAAGTCAAAAGCAGCATTTTCAAATGGCCATGAATTGTTGCCTGCCCTTGTTTGCGCTCAAAAAAGTGGTGTGTGATGAAAGAGGAATGAAAGAGATGGAGATAGCTCAGAAAATATTGGACGAATAAAAGTAATCGAGTTTCTCTGAATGATAAACATTTACAGAAAGAAGTAGATAGCTGGTCTGCTAAACAAAGGTCAAAAGATTGTCTTCTAGACTGTTTGCAATTCAATCCACTAATTTTAGTTGGGTGGCTCCATTCAGTTCTTAGCTTAGCTGCTGGATGGAGTACTATATCAGAGGGGAATATGTGAAGGGGTGTTGACAGACATTCCACAGCACATCTTTCTTGAATCTCACCTATTACTATTGATCAGACTTCATTTTGGTAGTCACAAAAAAAACCTGCAACCCTGTTTTGTAGCTGACAGGTGGTTTGCAGAGGGAAGGCAATGTTGGAAACATTTATTTAGGCACCACATGCTCATTGGAAAATGCACTTTAATTCTTTTAATTAGCCTTACTGTTAATGGCCTTTGAGGATGAACTTTCAGACTATTTGAACCCTTAACTTAGGGTTCTTAAGTGGTGGGAACTAAATCACCACAATGCATTGGTAATATAGTAATGTCATTGTTTTCCTGGCAAGAATGCTAAATCTCACCCTTTCGTACCCTGCTGGTCTTTTGAGTGAGAGATCAATGGGGGAGAAGGGGCGCGGTTAAAGCTGATCTGAGCTCTGTTATGTTCTCGTCAATAATCCTGCACTTTGTGTCGTGTCTTAACAAATTCAAAAGGTCTACTGTTGAGCCTCCTAGCACATTACAAATAAATTATTGCTTTTTTTTGTCAATGTTGAAATGTAGATTAAATCCAGTTACTGGCAATTTATTGTATTTTTTCATTATGTGAAAATTAGTTTTTATGCTATAAAATATAACTGATATAAAGATATTTTATTTAAAACAGGGGGCAGCATAAAGGTTTATGGATGATGTGACATGTCCAACAGTATGGTAAACAACTCCAGAAATGAAGCTAAATAGATATCTCATAAGCAACAAAGTCATGAATCAAACTCAATGTGTAACCTTCACAGTGTTGTTTATAACATGTCTCATATTATTTACAGTATGGCCTTAAGATTCTTTTGAAAACATTTAGTGCGTTTCAATGGGAGTTGAGTGTTTTATGCTTTCTAATGTCCATGAAAATAAAGCAGAACTACTTTGTATTGTAAATGTGTTAGTGTGCTATTGTAGTGACACAATTGTTATGAATACTTCTAAGCAGGAATCCATCTTGCCCTGCAATATTTTGTTTACCTATGTTTTTACTGGTCTGGTACATTGCTCAGTAAAAAGAAGTGTAAAGCTAATTTTTTTTCCCACTTAACTGCAAATTTGACAATAGGTCATGTCTTTAAACACGCAGATGTTTTTCTTTGTGCGATGTTACTGAACAAAACATGAAGAAGCTATTAAAAGACATGAGTGAGAGCTACAAAACCTTAGTTACCTAGTCATAGATACTTTATTTTCATACAGATTTTTCCAGAAGGTAGTTAAAACTATAGTTCAGAACCAAAAGCAAATTATTCAAACGGTTGAAGAATAAAACCATAATGAGTTCAGTTTATGATAAATTGATTTAGGTAAAATTTAATTAGCTGGATCAAATTCTGTTTGTGAACAGTATTTTGTTAACAGTTTGTCAACTTTTTGCTGAATATCATAGTCAATGGCACTGGCAGGAAATATGGTGATATTTTAATCGAATTTTATGCTTTGATGCTTCATGGACATACATTAACTGGGTTCTTAACCCACACTCAGATTGTTGTCAGTTACTAAAAGTCTGACTATCATTACATCATTTATGCCACTATCATCTGTCCCTTGCCCTGGGAATTGTGCTTTGAACTAGTTGTGAGTACACAAGTGTATTTAGCTCTGTACAACGAATGATTCGTTCGCCTTTATATTTAATCAAGCAACCTGTAACACAAGGAGTACTGTATCTGCGGTCCTCTGAAATGCTTGTTGGCTCATATAGTTGGACTATGTCATTCAAATAAGGTTTCTGGGTTTTGGCTCTTTCAGCTGATTTTCTAATCAGATAGCCTCACAGAACTGATGTGTGTCTGGGAAATGAAATAACAATCATTTGTTCTGTCTTATTGAATTATGTCTTTTCCCAAGCAGTAAAAGTTTGGCTTGGGGTTTTTAACAGCCTAATCTATTTAAGATTGCCAGATAAACTTAAGATAGGCTAGGTAAAGGAGAAGTAATGTGAAATAAAAAATGAAAAATATACCAATTAGCACATTACTGCACTTGAATTTTTTTCATGCTTCAAAATATGCAGCTTTGGAAACGGCGAGCCACAGGATTATATGTCACTACTTTAATCACTAAACCACCTTGTTTTGAAGGCTTAAACATAAATTAAATTCTATCTATTATAGAGGTGACCTCACTCTCTCAGTACCTATAGTTGAAGGTCATAAATAAAGCTGAACTAAATCATTGTTTCTTGTACACGTAATACCGCAGTGGGCTTAATTTCATCACAAAATCCAGTCAAATGAGTTTGAAAGTTATTTATTTAATAGTTCATAAAACATAACATTTTAAAACTAATTTAATGCAAGCTTTGCTTATCTTTCTATCACACAATCGTCTTGCAGTTTGTACATTTTCTCTGATACTAATTGTAGATATAATTGGATAAGGCTGATGAAACAAGCAACCAAATAACATTGGCATGTTTATATCCAGTGTTTGTTTTACAAGTGCTGTTGGTCGTCCCTATGCTTCTTAGCTCACAATACTGTCTTAACTGAGCAACTTGTACATCATTAGGGTCGTCGGATCTGACATGCAACAATTCCGTTTTTTGGGGGCTCGACAGTCTTGGCCTTGAGACATCAACTATATCAGAACATTCTGATCCTTATACACTCCAGACCCTTGTTCAGACATTCTTTCAATGAAATACGTGACCACAGTCTCAGGGTTGCGTAACCTAGAAACGCAATAAATGTGTACCATCGGATTAATAGCAGCTCGTCAAACTCACTCCCCAGCGTGTTCTGAGACAGTCTTCACAAACGAGGACAGTGCAGGGATTCGATGCTGCTTTCTTTTTTATAACACTAATAATCGTGCAAAAAAAAGGACAAAAAGACAAAGTTATAGAATAGCTAAATTTCATAGTCGTTATTAGGACATACGTGCAATAGTGCAATTTTCTTGTGCCACTCCAAGAATGCAGACTTTTTTTACATTGTCCAAAGGACTTCTCGTGCAAAATGTTTAATGACGTGCTGACTTTGCACTCCTGCCTTTTTTCCTCTGTTTGGATGCAACTGCTGTATCTCTGGGTTGTAGACGCTTCTCTCTGTTTGGTAGGCCGCTCCTCCCTTTTCTCCTATCCTGGCGGAGCTTCTGGTCCCAGTTCTGACATTGACAAAACACCAGCTTAACTCACAGATCATACATTAGATTGTTTCCAGAAATACGAAAATTAGACAATCAACAAAAACTCAGGGCGTTCAACGTTCTCGCCACATTTCCCCCACGTACCATCATGATCTTTCGTTTGATGATTGTTGTGGTCAAAATAATGAGTTGGACAGTATAACGCGACCTGAACTATAAACAGACAATGCTCCGAGTACCCAGTGGCTCTCTAGAAAGAGGACGAGGGCAGGTTTAAGTCAGCACCTATCTAACCCTCCATAAAGAGGCTGAGTGTTTCCAGCATCTCCTGTTGTTTCAGATCTCTAGCATCTGAAATGTTTTGCTTTTCACGCGAGTTAAAGTTTACCTTGATCCTTTTCCCAAGTCGATCCTTCCATTTCACAGCTATGGAACCCTCGACCAAAAGTAATCTGTGGAAAAAAAAACACCCAAGTGCGACTCAATTAGCACCGATCAAAGTCCCCAGCAAAATGATAGCAACAGGCTCGCAACGGTGCAAGACGTTGTTTGTACCTTGCCCTCTCTTCATCCTCGTAGCCCATGATAACATACTCCTCGTTGGTTTTAATTTCAGGACAGAGACACGCCGAACTCGTGTGAAGCGTGACCGTTTCCTTTGGAATATTCACCAGGGAGGATTTCAAGACATCTTTCACCTCCACCGTCGTGGCAACGTCGTGACATTTATTTCTCACCTCTTTCACTTTGGCGCGAATGACTGGAATGAGTTTCCCAAAACAAATAAACAGCGTTTACTTGCGCACAGTGAACGCAGCTCCCTCGCTTCATCTCGGCAGCATTGCGGGGGCCATCGGTGGCTGGAGCCCATTTCATTTCCTCTACCCTCACTTTGGTGGGGAAAACAGTTGGAGTAAGCCCTGGGCTGTCTGCCAGCAAACTGACCGCTTTTACCAAATTTGTGCAAAGTCAGTGTAAGTTTAGGCGCGGCAGCAATCCTAATGCTTTCCATGTCAAACTTCCACAGTTTACCAAGCAATTAACTGGGCATTTATTAGTCAAGGATGAAAACAATGCTGGTTAAGTGGTAAATATTATGCACCCAAAATGTTCCTCTAATCAGGTAGTGGGGTTTAACTTTTAACATATTAGATGGCGCCACCGAACAAACTAAAATTCTTATTTTATATAACATCATTTGATTCGAAAATAACGCCGATTTCAGGATTGCCAGCAATCTATCGTCTTCTTAAACTGTAGATAACAAGAATTTGCAGTTAAATTCCTGATGGATAGCCCCAACGACTACGTTCGAATGAATAAGTGAATTTGTTTGAGGAACAGGCTCCAGCACCGCCCCCTTTTGGTTTCTTGTCACCCCCAAAACGATTCAATTCCACGAGCTCTCGCCCATAAAGGCCACTTACCATAATTGTAGTTATTCTTCAGGTAAACTTTCTGAGTGAGTTTTACTGCCGGGCACTTGCAGCTGTCTGTAGAGGAAGCAGAGATGTGAGGTGAAGTTTCTCCAGACTGTTTAGTCGTTCTAGCCTATAGGATGGACTCAGTAGTCTGTGCCCGCAGCGAATACTATCCAAACAACCTTCAGTCATCACAGTATGCCCTGAACATTTATCAGGCAGTGTGAAAGCTATCGGGAAACGGTTTGACGTGGTGTGCCATTTAATAATGTGAATGCACAATGAGAAGTATAGTGGGATAGTTCATATACTTCCGGAAAGAAATGGTCGGTGTTATCTTTTGGGAATAAAATATATTTTGAGGGTTGGGGGGGGCGCAGAACAGTCACCGACTGGGACACTAGCGCAGCCATAGGCGGGCCTGGTACACATATTGTGTGAAGATTTCTTGAGGAGAACCTCAGTGATTTCCAGCAGTTCCCATTTGTCGGCCATGTATCAATGAGGTGCCAGGATTTTACGTTATACCTGAATGCTTGTTAATATCGAAAGGTAGAGGTAGCAGGGAACAAGCGGTGTTATCATAAGGAAGTTTAAATGCTGTGACAGGGGATTGGCTAATAGGAGGAACTTGTACAATGTTTGATGCTTGCTGGGTGGTAGGGATTGTCCAAAGCATGAGAGTTGGGTTCCACAGGCCGGTGGTGAACATTTTTTTTTCTTTATTCATTCTCGGGTTGAGGGCAGCATTTATTGTCCATCACTAATTACCCAGAGGGCAGTTCAGAGTCAACCACATTGCTGTGGGTCTGGGGTCACGTGTAGGCCAGACCAGGTAAGGATGGCAGTTTCCTTCCTTAAAGGACATTAGTGAACCAGATGGGTTTTTCCTGAAATTGAAAATGGATTCATGGACATCATTAGATTCTTAATTCCAGATATTGTACTGAATTCAAATTCCACCATCCGGGATTCGAACCAATGTCCCCAGAATGCTATCCGGGTCTCTGAATTAACAGTCCAATGATAATACCACCAGGCTAGGTCTCCAGCACTTCACCTGACTTTCCACACTGTGCCCCCCCCACCAAAAAAAAACGTGGTAACTTTCTAACAGAAAATGGGGGTCTGGGGAAATGTTCCTTTGTAAGATCGTCGTTCTTTACACTGAAAGTTGTGCTTTGTGACTAAATTCATTGAGAATAATTGAACTGCTTACTCTAAAGAATGTCGGAAAGGTGAGTGGGTTACCCGGATTCAACACTTTAATTACACGTGGAGTGCACAAACTCCGTCTCCCCCCCCGCCCCCAAAAACCACATGTAATACACCTCAAACCAGAACACAGCAAATAGTTATCTTCTCTCGATGAGGAGCTCTCCTCCCGTCCCGTTCTCCATCTTCCCACCCCTCCCCAGCGTGCTTTCCCCCAGATCCCTTCTCGAAATTCACACACTCCCTTCCCTGGTATCCTTTGGCTCTTCCACTCCCTGATGTGTTTCTCACTGGCACCCGCCGGCAGCTCCGATCTATTCTGACTACTGCTTCATTCTCAGCCCTTCACAGAGCAACTCTTGTGCTGCCGGCCAGCAGCCATGATTTATTGGGAGGTCAGCAATTCCCAGCTGCAGCACAGAGTCTGCTCCTGCAACAACACAGCAGCGCCAAGTACCAGCGACAGGAGTAAGAAGAACATAGTAAATGGAGCTCGGGTAATAAATCTGCTGTTGTAGCGTTCCAGCGGTTGATTTGTGTCCCCGGGAAAGAAAAAGTGCGTGAGTTTACAAAACACATGCGCCTCCCTTTTTTTGCTGAGGAAATGCCCTCAATGCTGAGGCCTCATTGCGACGTGTGGGAGTGTTTAGTGAAAGTTGCACTAACTCTGACCCCAGCTGCCCGCTTCCCTCATCCCTTTATTCGGCTTTCCTTCGACCATCTAACATCCTCTTCAATGTGAATATACTTGTTTGCTTTAATCATTAACTGAGACGGGGGGGGGGGGTAGTTTCTTGCACAGAGTCACCACCCTCACTGAGGGTACAGTAACGCTTTGTGTCTTGGATTGAATTTTTCTGTCAGTGACCCCAGCCCCAGTTTAGCTATAGCCGACACAAAGTGAGGAAGTGAGTGAGAGATGGGAACATGAATGTTGTCACTTAAAACAAGATTCTGACGGTGTTACAACTGAACTCTCCATACTGAAGGAGGAAGCGCCGACATGTCGCTGTTCCAGACCGGGTAGTGCGAAAACAAGAATTCGCCCTTACAAAAGATTTGACCTCTCAAAGTTGGAACGCCAGCGCACACATAGTTACACCAATTTTGCAGTGTCAAGCGGCAGGTGAAACTCTTTCGACGCGTATTTGGAAAGATGGCCTGCTTTGCACGACCTTACGATGTATAACAAGACCCCTCCCCCATTTCCGATGAAGGGTCTAGGCCCGAAACGTCAAGCTTTCCCGCTCCTATGATGCTGCTTGGCCTGCTGTGTTCATCCAGCCCCACACCTTGTTATCTCGGATTCTCCAGCATCTGCAGTACCTACTATCTCTGATGTCCCTCACTGTTTGCAGCATGAAGAGCCAATGAAGGCGAGTCCGGTAACAACGCGATTCCCTTCACATTGTGAGATCTCTCGGGTACCAAGTGGGATCTAGATTGGTGTAACCACAGAGTGGCAGTAACATGAAGATAGTGACATGCTTTGTAGTGCAAGGTGTAGAACAAACAAAAAACATTTGACTTCAGCTATATTTTCTCAATTGGCAACCAAGATTTTTTTAAAAAAACCCTAGGGGCGGCTCTATATTTCTATTCATTAACCGCATTTGTTTGGAATGAAAATTCCACTTCTACATGTGCGGTTCGCTGGTCAGTGAACCCCGAGCTCTGTTTCAGATGACTTACCTGACCTTGGAGAAGAAGGCACATCCAGCAGCCCCCAACTTGGCCCACTACTGCCAATTATTATAACCTTCAAGTTGGCAAGCTATCCGTAACCTTTGCACAGTCTGGTGCCCAGTTAGTGATTAACGACGCCTTGCAGTTTTAACGATTGAAAGTAGGACACATACGGCCATAAAGCTGTACAGCATGAAAACTGACCCTTCGATCCAACTCGTCCGTGCCGACCAGATATCCTATATAAATGTAGTCCCATTTGCCAGCATTTGGCCCGTATCCCTCTAAACCCTGAGATAACAAGGTGTAGACCTGGATGAACACAGCAGGCCAAGCAGCATCAGAGGAGCGGGAAGGCTGACGTTTGGGGCCTAGATCCTTCTTCAGAAATGCCTGCTCCTCTGATGCTGCTTGGTCTGCTATGTTCATCCAGCTCTACACCTTGTTATCTCAGATTCTCCAGCGTCTGCACTTCCTACTATCTCCCTCTAAACCCTTCCTATCCATAAACCCATCCAGATGCCTTTTAAATGTTGTCACTGTACCAACCTCCACCACTTCTTCTGGTAGCTCATTCCATACACACACTATCCTCTGCGTGAAAATGTTGCTGGTTAGGCCCCTTTTATACCTTTCTCCTCTCACCTTAAACCTATGCCCTCTAGTTTTGGACTCCCCTACCCTGGGGAAAAGACCTTGGTTTGATCAAGCATTAGTGATTATCACCCATAATGAGTTAACTTCGCAGGCGGAAGGTTTTCTTTCTGCTGGGGATGTTGCTTATACAGATGGCCCGTTCACCAATATGTGGGTCTTTGACATTCAAGGCTATTCCAAGGACGCACGGTCTGTATCCTGCTTTGGTGCTCTTCGATTGCACTGACGATTTGAAATGTTATTTATGGTAACTTTACGAGTTTTTTTTTCCGAAATATTTATTTCGTACGTGCACGTGGACCAAGTACATGTTTAATCTCAGACAGGCTGAGGGTATATCTCGCATAGTCTTTTGTGGCAACGTGAACAAAATGACTTACCGCCTCCCAAGTTCCTGCAGTTATTAATAGGAGAATGCACAGAAAGATCCGGAACTGTTTCTTCAAAAAAAAAGCAAAAGTAGATCAGTTACATTTTTATAATAAACACTTTGATTTTGCTGAGAAATTGATGAAAACGAATGAAATCGCCTAAACTGGTTAAGAACATTGTATATGTTTTGGTAAAGATAAAGCAGGATTGTGTTTTGCAGTTCAGCTGAATGGGAAATTTCGACAACAATTCTAGACATCCTAATGTTCCTGTGACACGGAGATCACCAGCACATTTTTTTTTATCCCCAACAAACACCACGCTGGTGGTTACTTGCTGTCGATCTGGTGGAAACCTGCAAATGTCACATAAAGCCTCTCTTACCCACGGAGCTGCATAGTTTGGGGGGTGGGGGAAACGAACAGATTAGAAGTAACGAAGCAAAGGTCCTAGAGATTGCAAGTCAATCAAGACGCGGTTGTAGCGGCTGTCTCACGGAAGTATGCACAACTAGAATTTAGTTGGAAAGTTGAGTACAGATTGCAAAACGGTTTGAAATGACCATTTCTAATTTGCATCCTAGGATCTATAGACTTAGTGATTCCCTGGCTTGTATTTTTCTTTACAATTGGGAAACAGAAACCCAGGAGCATTCCCTTGTTTCAAATCTTCGGGATTTGTGTCGGTAAGCTTTCCCCCTGTGGTTTCTAGCCCCACAACAGTGATAAACTCACCGGGTGCATCGGCTGTCACGATGGCTTCGGGGGAGATGCAGACCCCGCGGTCGTAGACCGGGAACTCTTCGCAGGCGAGGTTCTCTGGCCAGCTATGGTTGTACCGCTTCATGACGGGCTCACAGCCGTCCCTCGCTCTCTCGCACACCGACTTACACGGCTTGATGGGCTCGTGTTGGAAGTCGATGGCGCAGATGGGTGCGTACATGGCACACAGGAAGAACAGCAAGACCGGGCTGCACTGAATGCCTACCAGCCCTTCGTACTGCTCGATAGCCAGCACGGCGTTATCCTGGGTGCTGTGGTGCAGATGGTTCGGCATCTTGGTCATGTTCCAGGGCATTGATTTGCACATGGGGATCCGGATTGGCTCACAAGCAGCGGCTTCTGCCATGCGAGCCGGAGCCAGCCAAGTCATCCACAACACGGCGCAGAAAAGCCCAAAACGCAGCATGTTCACCGAGACCCGGGTTTGCAATGTTTGCGGCTGCCCACGCTAATTGTCCTGGATCCCTGCGACCGGGAACCTCCTCAGTATCTCAGCCCCGCTGGAGTTCTGAGGGAACTCTCCTCCCCAGCGCCCTGTCTCTATCCCCTTCCCGCCTCTAAGTCACCAGACTCCAGGGGAGGGGAGTTTGTTTAAATCCTTGTATCTTTCTGACCAAACAGGGCGCTCTCCTTCCTTCAAGCCAGTCGCCTAATGAGTGCACCAGCACATCACCAGCACTTTTATAACTTTTCCAACAGCAGCCCTATGACGTGATCTTGTCTAGTTCCATTTGAGATGCAGTCAAATGACTGTAAGGTCTGGAGTTTAAGATTCTTTTTAATCACCAATAAAATATGTTCCTCGTGCTTTCTGGGCGTGTTCACATCGTCTCTTGTTCAGGCAGTTAATGTTTTCTTAGGTCAAGATCACTGCCAACGTTTCTGACTGCCGTATATCGAACAGGCGACTTAAAGAAATTAGCGCACAAACTGAGCTTAAACTTCGAGTTTGCAGAACAAAAAAAAACTCACGAAGTATACTCACAACAATGCTCCAGCAAGGTTACACTTATTTCCTGAAAGAGGCGTTTGAAGACTGGAACATAAAGTGAAAATATCCTCAAGGCATGGTGAAAGTAAAGATTTCTGGCTGTTTTATTAGGTTGAGTCATTATCTAATAGCTACAAGGATGGAGTAGGATGCTAAAAGTTTGAAGTGATTGAGATTACAATTTGCATTGTACGCTCAGAATATTGCCGTACATTGTGGCTTCTGAGTCTCCAAGAGAGAGGCGTTGGTACACGTTCACTTTCTTTCTCTAGTGAAAATAATCAACACTCGATATCATGTGTAAATGCCCAGGAGATCTGGTTTACCATGGCCTGGGATGTATGTAACAGGGGTAGGACACAATCTGAGGAACAACCCTAAAACAATCAAAGTCTTCCCATTGTCCGATCTCCCACTTGTGGCGAGCTTCCTTTAAATTTTGCCACGTGACTTCATAAACTGCCAGGAGAATCGGATGTTAATGAAAGTAGAAGAGCTTTATGTAGAAGAGCGCTATGTAAGAGATCTTCATAATTGTCATGTTTTATTATCCAGACTCAATTATTATTTCTTTGAAATATTACCCTGTAGCGTTGCCTACGGTATGTTTTATCGATCATGATATAACTTGAGTGGTTATTTTTGTGGGTGTTATTATTGTCTCAAATAAATTAGCCCTGGTAACTGGCCTTGTGACATGTCTGGCACTAACACTAATGCATATTGTCCCTATTAACCAACAGATGATTAATTGCAATCTCCCATGTACGAACAAGGCGGTGATAGCTTAAGTGTCCAGAGACCAAAGTCTGCACATTATAAATACGACCGCATAAACTTTAAATAGTAATCGATGATAAATGTACTTGTAAAGGGTTTTGCCATTTTAGCATGTTGCCCAATTCTCTGTAAATTTCAAAATTAAAAGAATCCTAATGCAATCACGAAACAAGCTCAAACCATTTTTTTCAGATGCAAACCTACAGGTATAGGTAAGATTAATATATAGGGTTAATCAGTTTTCGAACATTGCGGTTGACAGGGTTCAGTTCATGGTATTAACCGCTGGCTTCATGGCCCTTTCAGTGCAAAAGCATTCTGAGTATATTCCACACGAGATTATGGCAAAAGTTAACCTTCTAACACTTTATTAATTGATTTTGCACTTTAAAATAGAATGCATGTCTGATGTTTGATGTTTTTCGACATTATCCATGAATGCAAGTCTTATGGAGTTCGACTTTCCGATTGTGACATTCTTGTAAAGAAGTGCCTTTATGAAGTACCCTGCAAATATTTTGCCACTTGCCCTCACATTCACTGTTCCTTAATGGTAAATTCTTTGAGAAATTCTGGGAGATTCTGTTCTGGGAGAAATAATTCCATTTGGTTGGCACATTTTCCTTGCTAGAAGGGACTGTTCAAACTGCAGTAGCACACCACTTAGGCTTTCATAGAGCAGCACTGTTAGCAGCAGATATGGACAAGTTTATAGCCCACACTATCCCATTCTTCCATCTACCAACAGCTGTAAGGCATTAATTTAGAAGGAAGTGGTATTGGCATAACTGTTGTTTGAATAGTGGCTTTACCATTAGTCTTAAGACAAGGCTGCTCTTTTTCTGCTCAGTCTTAATAGGCCTTGTCCAATTTTTTGACACGCATCTCAAGTATGTTTCTTGTCCAATTATCATTATGTTAGAAATGCTGACCACATCTCTGCTCCCACTGAAATAGTTTCTATCACTAGTTTATTACAGTTTTTAGTCCTTTGAAATGATATAGCATCCATCAAAAAATTGCCTTTTAAGATTTTAGAGGCCTCTCTAAGAATTGGATGTTCATTTGATGGAGAGTGCAAAATAATTTTGGCAATCGTAACTGTTTTTATTCACTTACTACAAGGTTAGATTGCTACAGTTAAGTTGCTCACTTCCTTAATCATTTATTCTCTAAATAGTTCATTTTATATCAATTTTCTTTTGATTTTTCTGTGGTCATCTTTCCTGGAATTCTTGCTTTTACATTTAAGGTTTTCTTTTGTGTCTTATGAAAGGAATAGCAATTCCTAGAAATGGAACACCTCACTCCAGGTACACTGTCAATGTCAAGTACAACGGGTTTGATAGCACAAACAACTTAATGCTTTCTTTCTAAAATATCATTTGTTTATAGAACTTGTTTAAATACAATTCAAAACATTTTGTCTTATTAAATGCAATAAAATTCAATTTTTCTCCTTTCAGTGCATTCTTAGGCACTTCAAAACAATTGCAATATTCTTAGTACTTAATATACACTCCTTTTCAGATATATACCTGATGGTAAATCATTTCAAATTCAAAACTACAGAAAGTCATAGAGTCAATGTTGTACAGCATGGAACCAGACCGTTTGGTCCAACTCGTCCATGCTGACTAGCTTTCCTAAATTAATCTAGTCCTATTTGCCAGCAGTTGGCTGATATCCCTCTAAACCCTTCCTGTTCATCCAGATGCCTTTTAAATTATGCTATTGTACCGGTCTCCACCACTTCCTCTGGCAGCTCATTCCATACATGCACCACCCTGTGTATGAACAAAAGTTGCACCTTAGGTCCCTTTTAAATCTTTCTTCTCTCACCTTGAACCTAGCCCTTTAGTTTTGGACACCCCACTTCAGGGAAAAGACCTTGGCTATTCACTCTATCCATGCCCCTCATGAACTTTGATAAGGTTACCCTTCAGGCTCTGATGCTCCAGGGAAAATAGCGTCAGCCACTCCCTAAAGCACAAACCCTCCAACCCTGGCAACATCATTGTTAATCTTTTCTGAACCCTTTCAAAAGTGCAATAGAATTTAACTTTTCTCTAAACAGCATGTTTTACTTCGTAGTGCTTCAATATGATGTCAGTATTTTTGGAGTATTCCTTATCATTTCTGGTCCGTCAGCTAAAAGGGCTTTGACAGCAACTTTTCTCCACTGCAACTCTGCAGCAGCTTCCCCGAGTCTTCGTGAGTCCTTCAGCATGTAGCCCTGCACCTTGGAAGTATTAGTCTACGCTCTATGCATGACAGCTCTTTCAATAGAAAACCAATGAGTTTCAAGCAGACCAAGGAGTGTCGCTCACTGACGTGCTGGCTCTCCAGCCCCAGCTGATGTTTGTTTTGGTGTACTTCCCTGGAAGTGGCTTGTACAGCAAAGTCCTGCATTATGGAACTTCTCAGGGTGAACCTTAACAAAAAGAAGCTCTCTCAAATCTTGTTTGAAAAGGCACTTCCACAGGGAGGTAGACAACAGTCTCTTCCTCACCACAGCTTCCTTGAGGGGAGTATGTGGAAGGAGTAAGACTCCAGCATGTAGGAAGGACTTCTCTCACTACTTGCAACCTATATCTTGGTGCTGTTTAAAAGTTATGACAATCAGGAATTCTGTCAAAGGACCTTTATAGTTTGCTGAGGGAATCATCTCCTATTCCCATATGGTCTCAAGAACTTACACATAGACCACTGTTAGTTGGATTTACAGTCAAAGTTATTATTCTATATAAACACTTGCATAAGGGACAGAAACCAACATAAAGTAACTCACTTTACTCTGTCTTGACAGTGTATATTAGCCATAGAAACACTCATGTAATGTGGTTGATGTTGAAGGCAGTATTGGAAAGGAAGCTATTTATTTTAAAGTCCAGTAGCTGTTATCTCGGCAAATTAGTGACTCAGCCTAGAAGCAAATCATTTTGTGTTGTCAGCTTGTACTCACTAGAAATTGGGTACAAATTGTTTAAATGCATTATGATTAGGATCCTTTTAAACTTTTTTGACAAAAATTTTTCATCTCATTGATTGGAATTTTTTTTGTAATACTGGGGTAAGTTTTACAAAACATCATTTACACTAAGTCCTGGCAGAATTTATCATAATTTGCCCTTTTGGTAATTTTTGAAGCAAAATCAAAATACCTAGCAAACACATCAAGGACAACATCAAGGCTGTAGGGAGATTGAGAACAGGCTTTCAATGGGAAGTTAGGTCATTTTATTGTAATTTGGAAAGTTTCTGGATAAAACATAATGGAAACAGTGATTCCTACGCAGACAGCAATGGAAGAGAATGTTGTTTGGAGAAAATTTGGCATACGTGGCGGAATTAATTTAGCAAGTCTGATTGGATAAGAAACCAGGGACTTCTCGCAAAGGGGAATTGGTGGCCTACAGACATGTGTTGAATGAAATAATGTTATGAAAAACAAACTTAGTGACGTAACAAAGAAGAATCAGAGAGACTTGAGTTGAGCAGGGGAAAAAGAGAAATCTGAAGAGTCTTCTGTTAGAGATCAAAAGAAAAGGAAAATATTCAGTGAAAAGGCCTTCAACTTATAATTAGAGCAGTAGGACAATGATTGTTTTTTGAACCTCTTATTGGCTGGAAACTATCATCTTTGGCAGCTGGCCATGTTGGAAGGATAGCCTTTTGTTGTTTTTGCTCTATTTAACTATCTTTTGAGTTAGGCTATTAGAGGTAAAATCAACAAGATAGCTAAGGCTGATGTTCTTAAACTAGGAAGAGAGAAAACAATGCTAGGGTATTTATAATGATTTAAATTAAGTGTATGATTGCATTGATAAAATAGGATTCAAATTCTTATAGTGCTTTTTCATAACATGTCTCAAAATGCTTTACAGGCAACGGAGTATTTTTGAAGTGTAGCCACTGTTGTGACATAGAAAGCCCAGCTGAGGTTGGGTACCAGCAAGGCCAGTCAGTACCTGACCTTATTTCAGCTTTGTTCCAAACATGTATAATAGAGCTGAACTCCAGAGGTTAGGTGAGAGTGAATGCAAATCATATTACTACCTTTCCTCCATCAGAAGTGGGGTATTTACTAATGACCAGCAGCGTGACTCAGTGGTTAGGACTGCTGCCTCACAGCATCGGGAACCAGGTTTAATTCCAGCCTCAGGCAACTGTCTGTGTGCAGTTTGCACATTCTCCCCATGCATGTATAGGTTTCGTCCAGGTGCTCTGGTTTCCTCCCACAGTCCAATGACGTGCAAGTTAGGTGGATTGGCCATGCTAAATTGCCCATAGTGTCCAGGAATATTCAGGCTGTAAGCATGGGAAATACAGGGTTGCAGGGCTAGGTTAAGGGGCCTGGGTCTGGATGGGATGCTCTTCAGAGGGACGGCGTGGACTCAATAGGCTGAATGGCCTGCTTCAACACTTTAGGGGTACTATGATTGCTCAATGCTCAACATCAATTGTGACCCCTCAGATACTGGAGGAGTCCATGTCCATGTGCAGCGAAACTTGGACAATATTCAGGTTTGGGCTGAAAAGTGACAAGTGAATATTCAATTTACATGTGTGCCAGCCAATGTTCCTCTCCAACAAGGGAGAATCTAGCCATCTCCCTTTTACAATCAATGGCATTACTATTGCCGAATTCTGCACTAACAACGTCCTGGGAGTCACCAGTGATCAGAAGCCAAACTGGATCAGCTATACAAGTACTATTACTACAAGCACAGGTCAGAGGCTGGATATTCTGTGCCAATTGACTCACTTCACACTCTCCAAAGCCTGTCCACCATCAACCTGACATAAGTCAGAAGTCTGATGGAAATACCATTAGTTTGGATGTGTGCAACCCCAACACCACTAAAGGAGTTCAACACATTTTAGATCCAAGTAATCCACCTGACTAGCACCCCATCCACTACCTTAAACCTTTATTGTCTCCACCAACAATACAGTGGCAGCAGTATGTACCATCCACAAAACAAAAAGAGATGCAGGGAAACAGCACAACCTGTAAGCTCTCTTCTAAGCCACACACTATCCTGAGTTGTAATTATGTTGCCATTTCCTCACTGCTATTGGGTCAAAATTCTGGAACTTCCTGACAGCACTGTGAGTGATCCTACACCCCAAGGGCTGCAGTAGTTCAAGGAGGAGGGTCATCACCCCTTTTCCAGCACAATTTGCAATGAGTCATAAATGCTGGTTTAGACATAGATGGCACGACCAGAGAACAAACAAAAAAAAAATCTATCGAGAGAGCCATTGTGGCATAACACATGTCAACAAATATCCGCAATAATAGTTACACTTGTAGATTATTCTACAAATCTACATATACACATTAACTTTAATATTCAATATGGTAAGTTTAGAATAAGAATTGTACAGTTGACTCTGTAAACCAAATTTCCTGAATCATTTTGCACTTCTATCCACTGACCATCTACTGGCTCTACAACAATTAGCAATTACTCCCTATAGTACTCCATGAGGACTACAGCATGATGCCCAATTTGAGGCATAGTGGCACCTTCAAGCAAATTCTATTCACCACCTGCACTCGTCCCCAAGCCCAAAAATTGCCAGATCAATTTCAGTCACCTTTTCAGGAAACATGCTTTGAAAAGTTTACCTTTCCCAATAAAATCCCTTTGCTGGTAAGTTCTTACTGGACACACCTAGATTGTACCTCCTGTACTCCACTGAGAGAGAAATTCATCCACCTCAAACTGATCCCTCAAAAGAGACTAATGCTGTAATTCTATGCAAGGAATGTTCACCACCTCCTACTGACTAGAGATTTGAAGCATGGGAGGATGAAATGACTAACAAGCAAGTGTGCCGTACTGAGAACTATTTCAGCACTGACAGTGGTGAAGGTTAAACACCACATCAGGTGAGTGACACTTATCTGAAGCACGATCTATTCATTGTCCACCAATGTTGGTAAGAGAAGGAAAAAGAAGGATAAAGACAATGATTAGACAAAGAAATCGTGTCCCTGAATCCACTTCTTGCTATTGCATTGCCATTCTGATATCATCTTTCTCATCACCTCCATCCTGAGGTAAAATTGTAGTAGATCATCACAGCCAGGTTCTAATCCTCTTGCCCTATCCATCTCAGTATCCTTTGCATAGATTCGTTTTCTTCAAGCTCCTTATTGTCCTATCCCCCTCTATTCTCCACTTGATGCTCGAAGCTCAGTTCTTGCTGTTCCTTCTCATTCTGATGAGCTATTTCTACCACCAACAATTGCAATACGAGTTTGTAAAACATTAAAAGAAATGCAAGCACAGTGTTAGGTTCCCAGAGAGATAGAATTAGAAACAAAAGGAATTATGCTAAACCTGTAACGGGGTTACAGCACTCTGAGCTATTCTGGTCACAAATATTATAGAAATGATAGAGAAGTGCATAAAAAGGTGCAGAGCCGATTTACAAGGATGATACCAGAAATGCATGGGATTGCACATCAGGAAAGGAGCAACAGACTGGGTCTCTTTTCTCTTGAAAAAAGAAGGTTGAGGCCAATAAAGGCCTTTAAAATAATGAAAGGTTTAGCAGAGTGGATACAGGCAGGGGAAAGGCATAGCAAGCAACTATAAACATAACAGAAGCTAAAAAGCCCATAAAGTATGCTGGATAAACTTCTTTGCACAAAGAGTGGTGAGAATATGGAACTCTACCAGAGGAATTGGGTGAAGTAAATAACATAGATACATTTAAAATGAAGCTAGGCGAGCATGAAGGCAAAGTGAATAGATGGTTGCAATGATTGACTTAGAGGAGGAAAGACGGAGGAGGCGCCAGTGCAGCATGAATATTGGTATTGATTGGATGGACTGAATGGCCTTTTGTGTGCCATATATCCCATATGGCTCTCCCCAAATGGGGAAATCAATACAGTTTCAAAAACAAGCAACAGGACCGAGAGTGAAGAAGCATTCAGGAATCCTACCTCAATGACAGGGAATGACAAAACTATAAGTGTATTAATTAAACCAGAAGACAGAAATAATAAACAGATGAATAAAGCATCAATGCTGAGGGATAGGTTACAGAGTATGGCCCAAATAAGACTTCCATGTATGAATGCATGGAGTATAAGGAATAAATCAAATGAATTGTGGGCACAAATTTAAACTGGAGTTTATGATTTTACAAAAGAAAAATAATATTTGACAAATTTATTATACTTGAAGAAGTTTCTTGTAGGCCCCATAAATGGGACCTGTAGAATATTTGGATTTTCAAAAGGCATTCAATAAGTTATCACACCAAAAGTTTATTTTTAACAAGGACTTAAGGATTTTGGGGTAATATAGTAACCTGGCTAACAGACAGGAAGAAGATAGTCGGGCATTTAAGTTAGCAGGCTATAGGTAGGCAACAGGAACAAGCTGTGCTTCAGTCAACTCCAATCTAATATGAATGTTTTAGATGAAGGGAACAAGAGTAATGTATCAAATCTGTTGATGATAAAAGGTTAGATTGGAAAATAAGTGACAGAAGAACAGAAAGTGGTTGAAAAGGGAGATAGGTAAAAACAAAAGAGTAACAAGATGGCAGATGGCGTATAATTTGGGCAAGTGTGAAGTTATTCATTTTGGTAATAAGAACAGAAAACATTTCTTTAAGATGTCAAATGCTGTAAAATGAAAACAAATGCTGGAAATTCTTAGCCAGTTAGGCAGCATCTATGAAGAGGGAAAGAATTAATGTTTCAAATCTGTGACTTTTACTCTAACTTGGAAAAGTTAGAGACAAGATAGGTTCTGAACAAGGGGTATGTGAGACAAAGATAAAAGGAAGCTCTGTGAGATGGTACAAAGCGGGAGAGAATAAATGTCAGAGGAGTTGATATGACAGAGCCAAAGGGAATGGTGGTGGGCAAGACAAGAAAAAGAATGGTGTGTGTAGAGTAGGTGTGTTATTGACTGCAATGAAAATTAAAAGAAAAACTGAAACTTGCAAAGAAAAGGAAATAAGAGCATTGAGAATATGGTCTGAAATTGTTGTCCTTGTTATTGAGGCCTGAAAGCTGTACAGTGCCTGATTGAAAGGTGAAGTGCTGTTCATCAGCTTACATTAAGCTTCCATGGAACAGTGCTGTAGGCTGAGAACAGAGCTTTCAGAGCAAGGGCAAGGTGGGCATGTAAAGTAACAGAATACTGGAAGTTTGGGATCATACTAACGGACTGGGCAGAGCTGTTCCACAAAGCACTCACCCAGTCAATGTTTGGTGGATAGATGACTGCATTCTAAGCAGCAAATACAGGAGATCACTAAGTTACTGCTTCAACTTTCTTCGCCTCACCGTCTATTTTTGGCCATTTTCACCACCTCCCATATGAGGCTCCCATTGAACAACTCTTTTCCTCTCATCGTTCCTCGTGATACTCTCATCTACTCATCAGCCACCCCCAACACCGTTTCCTCTTCTCACAACAGCTTGCTACACAAATACAGCTCGTGTAGTGACAGGCACCCTTTAACCTCTGTCTCAATCCAAGGCTTCAAACACTCTCACATGAAGTTACAAGGCACAAAAGTCCACTGTAGTTATTAATAAGAAACTCTATTATGAGCGGGAACTTTACCAAAAATGTGCAAAAGTAACTTATGCACTTTGTCAGAGAGCTGGCAGATTAAAACAGTTGGTGGCACAGCAAAACAGCAGTGAGAAAGGCTCATATGGTTTTATGGGGTTAAAATGGAACACTAGGTGCAACACTATTCCTCTTCTGTCAAATCAGATTGAGTCTGAGCCGTTGCCAAGACTTTCTTGATAATAGATTCCTCATTGTGAGGCTTACTGAGCTCTCGTTCCCTTCTCTCTCTCCTTCCTTTCTTGAATAGCAGTTTTACATTTGCTACAGGACATGCTTGGACCTTGAGAATGCTGGAAAACTATAATTAATGAATCCAGTATCTACATAGCAGCCACTTTTAGAACCCTCGGCTGGAGGTCATCTAGCACTGGAGATTTATTGGCTTAGTGTCTTAAGTTTGTCCAACATTTTATCACTGCTTATCATAAGTTCCTCACTCTTATTATTCTCTTAGTGAGCCTCTAATAATGCAACATAATTTGTCAGTAAATGTAATAACCAATCCTTCCCCACAGTTAGTGTTCTCTAATCCTGACAACATCCTTGTAATTCTCCTGTGTCTAACCGTGACTAACATGAGCAAATCTTCCTACAATCATAATGACAACCACATCAGTTTGTGACCTCCCCTAACCAACACCCTAAACTTATGTCCTAAGATTTATATCTTTATTCAACTCTCCACGGGAGAGAATAATGTGAAAGCATAACTTGTTGTGACAGAATAGTGTTATGATAAGTAGGTACCTCTAACAGAGCTCATGGGAACTGGTAGCTCCAAGTGCTTTTATTATTAATGGGAATTTTTGGCATCTTCATAGGTCATGAAGAAATCTGTAATGTGCTACAGGTCATATATCTCTCACAACTGAAGCCAACTTTATCCCTGCAAGCCTTTGCAACCCAAAAGTTTGGGCACGGACCTTCACATGAAGGTATCCTTGGCAACCCTGGAGGAAGTAAATGGAAGAACTGGAAAAGAGAACTTCACAGTGACTATCACTCTAAGGAAACACTGATGGTGTTGAAAGGGTTATCAGAATATGATGGGAAGAGTTCTCGTCTATTCAGCACAGAATATTTCTCACCACTCGCACATTTTGCCTTGCCCAAATCAAATAAATGACAATTTGTGCAGTTCAATTCTAGAACATCAGAGCGTGCACAAGAATTCTGCATGATTTCCAATTGAATGACAGCGGACAAAGGATTTTAAGCTTATTCTTTCACAGACTGTGTTCATTGCTGACAGGACCTGCATTTATTGGCCATCCTTAGTTGTCCTTACGGGAGGTGGTGGCAAGATGCCTTCTTGAAGCACTGTAGTCCATGCAGTAAATAGATATTAGCACAGTATGGTTTGGTGGAGAACTTGCATGTGGTGGTGCTTTCATGCATCTCATAGCCTTGATCCAGGTGGTAGTGGTTTTGGGTTGGGAAGGTGCTGTAAGGGGAACCTTGGTGAGTTACTGCAGTGTATCTTTTAAGTGGTGACACTGCTGGAATGGTGAGTCAGTGGTGAACAGAGTAAAATGTTCAAGGTGGTTAATAGGGTGGCAAAGAGTCTGCTTTGACCCGCATGATGTCAATCTTTTCATTTGTTGTTGGAGCTACACTCAAGCAGGCAAGTGGAGCATGTTCTAGTCACACTTCTGACTTGTGCCATGTAGTGTGGACAGGCTTTGCAGAAGCAAGAGGTGAGTTAATTACTGTAGAACTCCCATGTCTGACCTACTCTTGGAGCCACAGCATTTATTTGGCTAGTCTAGTAGAGTTTCTGGCCAATGGCATCCACCTCCTTCTGCCACCACTCTCCCCCCACCCCCCCCCCCACCCAACCACCACCACCATATTGATACTAAGAGATTCAGCAATGGAAATACATTAACCATACGATCATAACACTGGGAGCAAAGTTCTCTGGGTTATGTGGCCGTGCACCCACTGGGAAGCTCTGCATATGCCAGTTGGCATGCCCCCGCCATCCCCCACCTCATAGCTTCCACTTTCAGAAGCTGCTGCTGTGCACAGACCACAGAGATCCACAAAATGGCATGGAAAATTAGAGAAAGAAGATTTAGTTTTTTGGGGGGATAAACATGTGATTAGATTTTATTGATTGATTGAATTACCACAAGACCATAAGATAGAGGAGCAGAATTAGGCTATTCAGTCCATTGATCACAGTTAGTATGTTCCTCAACCCAATTCTCTTGCATTTTCCTTGTAACCCTTGATCCCCTTAACAATCAAGAACATGTCTATCTCTGTCTTAAATACACTCAGAGATTTGACCTCCACAGCTCTTTGCAGTAATGAGTTCCACAGATTCACCACCCTCTGACTGAAGAAATTCCTTATCTAAATTCTAAAGGGTCACCCCTTCACTCTGAGGTTGTACCTTCAGGCTTTAATCTCTCCTCATAGAAACATCTTCTCCATGTCCGCTCTATCTAGAATTCTGAGGATTCTGTCAGTTTTAATCAGATCCCCACTCATCCTTATAAACTCCATTGAGTACATACCCAGAATCCTCAACACTCCTCATATAATGAGCACTTCCTCCTCAGGATCATTCTTGTAAACTTCTCTGGATCCCTTCCAACAACAGCACATTCTTGCTTAGATACAGAGCCCAAAACAGCTTACAATATTCTAAATGCAGCCTGACCACAGCTTTATATAGCCTCATGGAATACTATATGGGAAAGTGTGAGGTTATGCACCTGAGAAGAACAAATAGAGGCAATGACTATTTTCTAAATGGGGGAGAGGCTTTGAAAATCTGAAGTACAAAGGAACTTGGGAGTCCTAGTTCAGGATTCCCTTATGGTTAACATGCAGGTTCAGTTGGCATTGGAAGGCAAATGCAATGTCAGTGTTTGTTTCAAGAGGACTAGAATGCAACAGCAGAGATATATACATCTGCCACTTCTTTGCCCACTCTTCTAGTCAGTCCAAGTCCTTTTGCAGCCTCGCTGCTTCCTCAACACTACCTGCCCTCTACCTAACTTTGTGTCAGTTATTTCATTCAGATTGATAAAGTATAATGTGAATAATTGTGGTCCCAACACAGACCCCTGCAGGACTCTGCCAGTCACCAGTGGCCATCCTGAAAAAGACCCCTTTATTTCCCCCTCCCGCCTTCTGTCAGTCAGTCAATCAATCCTCTATCCATGCTAATACCTTATCTCGAACACCATGGGCTCTTAACTTATTTAGCAGCTTTCTGTGCAGCACCTTGTCAATAGCCTTCTGAAAATCCAAATAGATCATGTCCACTGGTTCTCCTTGCTCTGACTTGGTCATTACCTCCTCAAAGAATTCTAACTGATTTGTCAGGCATGATGTCCCCTTGTCAAAGCTGTGCTGACTCAGCCCTATTTTATCATGCAGTTCCAAGTACTCTGAAACCTCATCCTTACTAATGGACTCTAAAATCTTAAGAATGAGCAAGGTCAAGCTAACTGGCCTCGTATTTTCTACCATTTGACTCCCTCCCTTATCAAACAGGAGTGTTAACATTAGCCATTTTCCAGTCCTCTGGGTCCCTCCTTGACTCCAGTGATTCCTAAAAGATCACCACTAATGCCTCTACAATCTCCTCAGCTATCTCCTTCAGAACTCTGGGGTATAGGCCATCTAATCTGGTTGATTTATCCACCTTTAGACCTTTCAGCTTTGCTAACACCTTCTCCTTAGTGATGGCCACGACACTCACCTCTACCACCAACTCTCAAAGTTCTGGTACGCTGCTGGTGATGTCCACTGTGAAAACTGATGCAAAGTACCTATTCAGTTCCTCCACTATCTTTTTGTTCCTCATCACTACTTTTGCAGCCTCATTTGCCAAGGATCCAATGTCCATTCTTGCCTTTCTCTTATCTTTCATATATCTTTAAAAAACTCTTGCAATCTTCTTTTATATTAGTGGCTAGCTTACTCTAATTATTCATCTTCTCCATTATTGCTTTTTTTAAAAATGTTATCCTCTGCTAGTTTTTAAAGGCTTCCCACTAATCTTTACCATTTTGTATGCTTTTTCTCTTGCTTTTATGTTGTCCCTGACTTTTCTCGTCAACCATGTTCGGTTCATCCTCCCCTTAGGATAATAGTTGCAACAGTCGCATGGCCACATTTAAGTCAGCACTTCACTGACTTCAAATTTCATTATCTGTCATGTTGGGAATTGAACCCGTATCCTCAGAATACTGGCCTGGGGTTCTGGATTATACATCAAGTGACATTACTTCTATGTCACTACCTCCCTATAGGTAAGGAAGTCATTAACAGTACACCCTTGAACCTATCTCCATTATAAAAGGTACTGTGCCTCTGTATGTCCTGAAGGCATCTTCATAGCTCAGGTACTTAGACAAGTTTACATACCCAACATCTCCTTTGTTAATAGCCATGAAGGCACTGATGTAGCTCCCAGCAATATAGATTAGGAATGCATGTCCTGATAAAATATGAAAGAGCCCCAAGTGAAAAATATTGGTCACCCTCTCTGATGAAACTGTTTTGCTGCCTATGTTTCTATCCTTTCCCATTATTTTCCCTCCATTGTTCTCCTTTTCTATATTTTCCTTTCTTTTGCCACAGTTCTGCTCCATTATATTTGCCTCCAACATATAATTGCATGAAGAGGGGTTGCAGATCAGAAAACTGAACAGTTTATTAAACGAAGCAAAAACAAAATGACAAAAAGATTAGAGCATGGAAGAAAGCTAGCCACAAGTATAAAAACAGATAGTAAATACTTCTCCAAATATCTAAAGAGAAGTTAACAAAGTGACTGTCGGTCTTATAGCTAGTCAGACTGGAGTATTAATAATGAAAAGTAAGGAAATAGCACATAAATTAAACAGGTTTCATGCACTGGACTTCACCATAGAGTACACAAGCATTATCCCAGATCAGCAATAAATCAAGAAATGGAAGAGTGAAAGCAATTCAGGAAAGTCACTGAGAAGTGGTACTGAGTAAATTGTTGAAGCTGAGGGTTGACAAATCCCCAGGTCCTGATGGACTTCATCCTAGGGTCTTGAAAGACATGACTGGTAGGACAGCTGATCCATTGGTTGTAATGTTTCAAAACTCTCTTGATTTGTAGATGGTCCAATTAGATTGAAAGATAGAAACTGTAACTCTGATTAAAAAGGGAGATGAAAAGCTGGAAAGAACAGTGCAGTTAGCTTAACATCTGTCATAACAAAAATGTTGGAAGCTGTTATTAAAGTTACAGCAGGACACTTGGGTAAGTTCAAGGTACTCGTGCTGAAACATGAGTGAAAGGGAAATCATGTTTGACTAATACTTCTTTGAACTAGGGGAGCACACTCTGTGGATAAAGGTTCATGTATTGTAATCAGATTTCAGAAGGCATTTGATAAGGTGTCACATCAAAAGTTATTGCAGAAAAAATAAAAGCTTATGGTGTAGGGGATTACATAATAGTACGGATAAAAAGATTGACTAGCCAACAGGAATCAGAGAGTATGGTCAAATGGATGATTTTCAAGTCGGTTTGCATACAAATCCATGCTGGCACCTCGACTGTTTACAATTTATACAAATGACTAAGATGGGATGGAAGGTACGGTTGCAAAATTTGCTAACACCACAAATAAAAGTGACAAAGTAAGCTGTGCATGGCACAAAAGGCTACAAAACCATACTAATAGGTAAAGTGAGTGGGCAAAGATCTGGCAGATGGAGGATGACATGGAAAAATGTGAAACTGTCTATTTTAGCAAGAAGAATTTTTAAAAAATTATCCAGAAGTGCAGAGCTCTTAGATGAAGAGGAATTGTGTGTCCTCATGTATGAATCAAGGTTAGTATGTTGGTACAGCAAGTAATTGGGAAAGCTAATAGCAAGTTCTCATTTATTGCAAAGGGAATCGAGTACAAAAGTAAGATCTTAGCTTTCAGTTACATAGGGCACTGGTGAAGCTGAATCTGGAGTGCTGCACACAGTATTGGTCATCTTTTTCAGGAAGGATGCAAATGTGTTGGAGGCAGTTCAGAGAAGGATTACCAAATTAATATATGTAATCTGCTATCTTATGATGCAAGGTTGTACAGGGTAGGCTTGTATCTACTGGAATTCATAAGAAAGACTGTCTTGATTAAAACACAAAATTCTGAAGGAAGCAGAGAGCCCTTGAATATTTTAAAAGGTAGAAGTAGATAGATTCTTGTTAAGTGAGGGGTTGGTAGGTTATTGGGGTAGGTGAGAATGTGAATTTGAGGTTATCATCTTATTGGATGGTGGGGCAGGCTCAAGGAGCCAAGTGGTCTACTGCTGCTCCTGATTTGCATGTTTGTAAAGCAATGGAAAGTAAGTGCAGTGAAGAATATACTAGATTGAATTTGACATGAAGGAGTGAGGGTAAACAGTGAATCATGTAGAAAGTTTTAAAATCTTTAGCAATGAAAAAACTGAAAATGTACTTTAAACATGAAAGCTGATGAGAAATGGTGTCGGAAGAGAGTTAGTACCAACCTATGAAAATTGTATTGTTGAATTTCATGGAAGTCAATTTTGTGTTGGGAATGACGCAGAAGTGCATTTTGTAGCAGAAGTTCTGTGTAAAACAAATTGTAGATTTAGGCATCTGAATACATGCTGGCTAATCACTGGGAAAGTCAACAACAGTTTTGGAAAAATGGTTCAATTTTGACATCATAGAAATATTGCAATAGATGTTGTTCTGCAGTTTTATCACAGATCAAGTTCAGGAATTTAAGCAAATAATATTCACAGCTTTTCACATACAAATATCATATACAGCATCAGAACAAAACCCATGAACATTTGATACATTTACCTCATTTTTCACTAAGTCAATGTGAGATATGCATAACAATTTATTAAGACAACTTATGAGTGTCCTATATTGCATTCCAGATTATTCTAGCACAATTGTACTTCTACACAACAGTTCAATTATAATACAAATAAAGATCCTTATATGACGTTTGCACCCTTTGTAGCATTTTGCTGTTTTAATGTTCTCCGCTACTGATCCATGGCACAGCAAGGAACAATTTATACTCCAGTTATACAAGATACATTTATGGTAGATCAAAGCATGCCTGAATTCTAGCTGTCATCCTTCATTACTGATAATTAATATTTCAGTTATGTAAGCCAGAATGCCCTCTATTGAAACAAAACTGAAAAAAGGGTACTTGATAATTTGATATCTGAGTCAGCTTTGTGCATGCCTATGTTTTATCTCCTGTAAACTGATTCAAACCAAATACAATAGACACAAATTTGACTGCATACAAGATGACCAACATAATTGTTTTCTGGGGAAGGAGGCAAGAAGGTTTGAAATTAAATGCAGCACTCCCAGTTATGAACTCCAGAACACTGCCTTCAGGCAGCAGTACTCAAAATATTTCACGTTTGTATATTTAAACAGGATTAAGACATAACAGACTGTAAAAAGGACATCATAAACAATCTGAAATTATGACTACACAAACAACCAGCTAACTGCATAACTATATTCACCCTGTGAAGGATGCTAAAAAAGAATAAAAGGCATTCTGTTGGAATTATCATTTGGACTGAAGATTGAATTCAAGCTAATGAGTTTTTTGGACAGTAAACTACAGTAATTTGTGATCTTGTAAACCGCTTCTCAGGGAAAAAGCTATAATGGATATTTAATTTGATAATTCAAAAAGTTTAAGACAGAGTCCAAAAGTAGCCAAAAGTAACATGATTTAAATTTGAAAGCGTATACTTTTCATAATATTTCACAATGAAAGAACTCTTGTTCTGGTAAAAGCTATAGCGCACAACCGACCCAGTTTATTGCCTTTCTCCTGTAAACATACTACGATATTACCTTTTAAAGCCAAATTCACATTTACAATACAATAAAATTTGCTTTCAAACTTTATCTAATAGCCAAACTTTTCAAGTTAGACATTTTTCAAATGTTTTGTAATTGCTCAATTTTTAAATTGGGTCATGAAATAAAAGTTTAAGAAATTAATCCAATTTCCTCATTTTCTCTCACGTAGAACACACACTAAGCTCGAACTGATGTCATCTTTATTCCATGAGTGAACTATCTGTAGAACAGAAAAGGCTGTTCTAACTGATGAGTACAGTAATGCCTTTTTATTTGTCGTACAAAAAGTTAACACCGTGTATACACAGACATGTCCAAGAATGGGTCCTGTACATTATCCAGACTTTGAGCTGTTTAGAATCACAATCTTCATGGCGCTGATCAAAGCGTGAACCATCTGGTTAGCTTCACAGTAAACAAACTAACCAAGCCCTTGCTGCCAGTTTGCATGATCGTCAAAGAGAGACTTATTTTTGTTGCTTTGTCCTGTTTAGTATTTCTCTTTGATGTAATTGTGCCCGTAATGTTCTTGCTAACACAAGTTATTTGGGTTAATTTCTCTTTTGGGCTGCATTTGGCTCCAGATGCTGTCATACTACATATTATCATGGCAATCTGATAAATTGTATCTTATTTGTTCAAAAGTAACCTGGTGGTGACTAACATCTTAATTTACAACTGTTAAAATTCTCTTGAAAATATGCAGTATGTAATTATATGAATGTTAGATTTCTTGAAGCTTCCTTGTGAATTCAGCATGCTTTTTAAAATTAAAATTATGCCAAATAAGCACACTGTTAATATAACAATTAAAGACCAGTAACTAGAACCATCCACTTCTTTAAAGTGTTGAACTGCATCGACAACAAAGCCTCTTCCTTTAGCACTGCTCTTGAGATTCCGTGAATCTAACGAGAATTGAATACTATTGCTGGAGTTTAAAAGGGGAAATGCTGTTTACAATTGTAGTACAAACTTGTTCCTGAGTAGACTCTTACATTTGCTGTGTAAAAGTAGCTGTTGAAATATCGGAGAGAGAAACATTTCTAACAAAAATTGTTCATTATGTGATGTCTTGCATTTCTAAACCAAAATGGTGAACATCCACTACAAAAAAAAAACTTGGTCGACTAAAATCCTTTCTGTACTGTTTTCTGAGAAATCTTCTAAATCATATCCAAGATTAGAAATTTGGCAGTGACTACTTAAACAAATTAAAGGGCTGAGATAAACATTATACAAACTTTCGAATCATTGTAACATGGCAGCATGCTCTTTAAAAAGAGCGAAAATGATCACACAGTGCTGAATTTTCCCAGCCTCTGAATGACATTCGCAACAGTAAGTTGGTAAAATTATAGCAAGATTCGAACAATGGCATGCTCGATGTTAAAAAAAAAGTTCAATTTGTACCAAAGATTTTAATGGTGAGACATGGGCTCTGCATGTTGTGGCAGGGGCTAGAACATGGTCTGGCAGGCAACTGGGTCATTCAGAGGCAGGCACGCCTGTAACATTACCGCTAGGAATGGGCCACTACCAGTTCTGCAGGGAGAGTGCAAGCAGGCTGGAAATTAGCAGTAAGTCAATCAGGGAGCCAGAGTTCAACTAGGGGGCCTGTTCACTGAAAGTCAAGGAGATTATCACACACCATTGCTGTGGTGTGGAAACTCAAGACGACAATTGTGGAGATTGGACACAGCAGGCGAGGATGCAAGGGGGACAATAATTGTGAAAGAGGGTAACTCAGCACGTATGGATGGATGGATGGATGGTGACTAGAGAATGGGACGGAAAGGAGTACTGCAAGAAGTGAGTGGGGAGTGGGCAACAGTCACCCATACAGTTGCTTCAATGGTGGGAAGTGTAACAGTGCCCAACTACATTTGGCATAACAATGCTGTATGCCCGCGCTCAAGGTAAAGTGAATGATGAGTAGTTGAGTAAAAGAGTTGGCTTGGTATGTGGGGAGGATCAAAGTCGATGCATTTTTTTTCCACTCCTTAATGGGATGTGGGCACCACAGGCTAAAGTAGCATTTGTTGCCAATCCTGAATTATGGCAGATTTCTTCTCCTAAGGAATATTCACAAACTAGATGGGTGTTTACAATATCAAATGGTTCAAAAACAGGAACAGCTGGACAAGCTCTTGCAGCATCTGTGGACCAAAGTCAGAGTTAACATTTCAGGTTTAGTGACCCCTCTTCTCTCCACAGATGCTGCCAGACCCACTGAAATTTTCAAGCAATTTCTGTTCTTGAATTCTAATTTCCAGCATACGCAGTTTTTTTTTGCTTTTTACTTATGCTTAAATGGTTGCCAATAGGCTAGTATTTTTAATTCCCGATTTTGTTGAACTCAAAATTCCCCATATGCCACGGTGGGATTCAAACCCATGTCACTGGAATGCTGGCTTGCAGTTTGCATTGTTAGTCCAGTGATGGATTACCATTACCACATCATCTCCCCTGACAGGGAGGGCAAAGCAGAAAGGAACACGAAGGTTTGGGGGAGTCACTTAAATCAAAAAGCTGATCCCATGAAACTCAACTTGTTTTGTCTTCCGTTCTTATACAAATCGCAAGTGCACAAAGTGAAAAATAGCCGCCAGAGTACTTTTCTTTCTGGCTATAATAGCAGGCTCTACTTGTGTGTGATGGGAGGTGCTTCAGGGCAATCACATTAAACAGACACTAACACAGAACTGGTTAAAAATAGCTTTAAAATAGCTAGATAGCAGGCAAGAGCTGCTCACTTCATAGCCTAGGTAGTAACTTGTCAACATAATCATCCTATATGTCACCTTGCCTTCCTCGTATTTCAAAAAAAGAGGAATACATTTCATAGGGGGTACTCTTTTATCAACAGCAGAAAAAAAAAAATTCTCTTTCAAAGAGCTGGTCTGTTGAAGTCACTTTACACGGAAGCACCCATTGACGTTTATTTTTAGTTTGCTCTATTTGGATCTCCTTGCATCATCTCTGGCTAACAGGGCCACCAATGTTGGTGTGAAATAGGCCATTAGGTACATGGGAACAACCCAGATTAACATATATACAAGAAGTTTTTTTGTTCCCCATTTTTGAGTCATGAGCAACATTTCTGGTACCTCACAACATCATGTGGCTATCTTCAGTAATTTATCATAAATTTTGGGGTGCCCACAGGTTAACAGTTTATAAATATGAACAATGTTGGCTGAAATGCCCTTCCAAAGAAACATGGAGAGATTTTGAAGTTATTAATTGAATAGCAGTCTGCCTGCAGGAAACCAAAACTTAAAAATAAAAAGCTGAAAATCTCATGTCAATGTTTTATTGCAAACCCGAAATCCCAATGAAATAATTGCGCAATTTTTGATAGCTGTTTATAGAAGAGATGGTTCTCATAGGCTGACAACAGGTAAAGCAAGAATGGAACATTGATTAGTGCCTCTTGTGGTGCACAAACACAAGGCCAATGGAGTGCTATACCTCGTAGCATTACAATCTTAACTGTTTTCATTAAGGGAAAGTCTGCATGAGAAAAATCACTGTTTTGTTAATACCATGGAAACTATAAGTTAATCTTGTCATTGGCCCATATTCTATCTGCTGGACACTGAGCTGCCAACATCAATATGTATTTTTGCATCAAGGTTTCTGAAAATCTTTACTTGTTTGTGTACCTCCCACAGTGATGTTATCTATCCACACAACTGGCTCGTCATGCCCCTGTGGCTGAAAGTGTTGCATTGCTAAGCATTTATTCCTCAATTCTAGTGTGGTATGCAAAGTAGAGTGGTGCTTGCTTCAAATACCTTTTCCCAGACAATTTCCTACTTAACCATCTGGAAACATGAAGGATTAATAGAAAGAACTTGCACTATATTGAAACATTCATATCCTCTTCCATTCACAGTAAATGAAGTACTGCTGAATTATCATCAATGTTGTAATATAGGGAAACAAAGCAGCTAATTTGCACATGACCAAATGGTAATGACATAAACACCCATATGATCTGCTTTTGGTTAAGCTGGTTTATGGATAGGTATTGGCCAGGTCACCAGGAGATCACCTGCTCCTCTTTGAACAGCGTCATAAGGAGATGAACAGAATCTTGGTTTAACATCTCATCTGAAAACCCACATGTCAATAGCGACACACTCTTCAGTGCTGCAAAGAAATGTCCATCAAGATCATGTAGCTAAAACTCTAGAAAACAAGATTCCAAACAAAAGAATCCAAACTGAAATTCAGTTGAACATCTGATCAAAATTATTACAGCTAGAAAGTCAAATCCAGACATAATTACAATGCATCATATGTTAAATACATTCATTTTGAAGTTGAATTCAGTCATTTTTACAAGGTGGTCTACTATTCCTTAGTGCAAATTCTGGTAACTTCTTCCTATCTGTCCTCAGTGGTATATATCAATAATATTGTGCTGTGCTTAGATTACTCATGCGGGCCAGTGCTCTGAAAGAGGGGTTGAAACTTCAGGTATATTTTTCTGGTCAGGGCAGAAAAATATTTCTTATAGCATCAGTCATAATCGCAGGACATCCTAAAGTATGTTACAGGTAATTAAGTACTCTTAAAGTGCAGTCACTCTCATAATGAGGAAAATGCAGCAGTAAATTTGGCACAGCAAGCTATGAAAAATAGCAATGTGGTAATGATCAGATTTTTCTCAGCGAAATTGATTGAATAATATTTTGCAACTGCTCCAGAGATGTGTCACAACACATCTGAACTGATTGATCAAAATAACTACAATTCCCTTCTTGGAATGATGTTTGTTCTGCCTTTGGATTGTGCATCAATTGCCACTGTTGACTGGCAATATATCCTGAACATAGTTATGGGTGGCTTAACTGGGAGTGGCTGGATATACTTAAAGCAGCAACTTCTGCCCAGAAATAGTTGTTCTTTTTCTTTCATTTGCTTCTCTCCTAATCTTGTTTTGAATAATAGAAACCATGGTTAGATATTCTTTCCAAGCGACTTAAAAACTTGAGGCAAATAGTGGAAAGCACCGGTATCTTGTTTTATGAATTGAATGTGGCCAATATGTTATATTTGAAGTTTTTATTGCCAACTTGGTTTTGAAACCTTTGATTTTGATACAGGCTGTGCTACATGCACCATTACTGGCAAATATACGGATTGATAACAGTAAATGCCAAAGCAAAATCCAGAGCAGTGCTTTAGCTCTCTTGCAAGATGCTAGCTTATTTTCCTTGCTTTAATGTCTCTCCATATGTCTAGAGACCATTTGATAAATCACATTCCAAAATACCCTGAACTTGCCTGGAGAACAGTTCCAACGCCAAGCAGCTCAACGTCACCTAGGACACAGATTGTATATGGTGGTGAACAGGATGCCATTCGTATTCTTCACCAACAGCACACTGTGGCCGCAGTTTGCATCATCTACAAGGCGCGTCACAGCAACTTTTTCAACAGCACTTTATAACCCTGCAATGTGTACCAGCTAGAACAAAGGCACATGAGAACACCATGCCTATAAGGCCCCTCCCAAATTGTGCATCATCCTGATTTGGAAATATATCACTATTCTTTTATCATAATCTTGGATCAAAATCATGGAATTCCCTACACAACAGCACTATGTACACCTACAGTACACTGACAACAATGGTTCAATAAGATGGCTCACCATCATCTTTAAGGATAATTAGAGATGGGAAATGAATGCTGGTTTTGCCTGTGTTGACCGTAACTGATGAAAGAATTAAAAAAAAACACTGTGCATAGAATTTGAAAGGGTATGGTTTGAGCTAAGTAGATAAAAAGGCTAACAGCAGTAAATCAATGTCAGTGCTAGTTTTCTTTCAATAATGTTAGGTTTATTAAGCATAGCATTATTTAATATTTATCCCCGATATTCACTGACTAGTGCAGAATATTCCCAAGGTAAATATTTAACACAAACATGACTGGCTCACTCACCAACAGAATATGCTTGGAAACAATGGAAAAATTAGATGCAGAAAAACAAAGCTGTACAAATTTGAGCTGATATTGGAAATGTATTATCCATTTAAAACACTGGCTTAGAACACCTTTCCAACAGAAAGCATAATAAAAATGCTCACTAACCTTGAGGATTTTTTTTGAATGAGTCTGCACACAACCACATTCCTATCCATTTGCCAAACCAGTTTGCACACAATCATACCTCTACTTCTCTCAAATCTGTCAGCACATTATCACACCCCCATTCACGCTCCCCAAATCAATCAGCACAATCAGAAACTGTCCTCCACCCCTCTGAACCAATCAGCATATGTCAGCACACATTCCCCTCTCCAGAAGCAGTAAGCATGATGACCCCAAAGGCAGTGAGCAAAATGAGTACTGCTTAGCAAAAAAGACAAATACCTCTGAACCAGACAGCATGATTATTGTGGAAACAGTAAGAACGCACTTGCTCCTGAATCAATAAACATAGGACAGATATTTCCTCTAGGCTACAAAATCAGAAGTTGCTGGAAAAGCTCAGCAGGTCTTGGCAGCATCTGTGAAAAAAAAATTACAGTTAACGTTTGGGGTCTGGTGACCCTTCCTCAGAACATTAACTGATTTTTTTCTTCACAGATGCTGCCAGACCCACTGAGCTTTTCCAGCAACTTCTGTTTTTGTTCCGGATTTACAGCATCAGCAGTTCTTTTGGTTTTCATCTAGGCTAATTTTTTCAGCGTTATTTCCCAAACTGCCAAAAGCAGTGCACAATATCATGAAATTCTAAGCACAAATGACATTTGGAAATCATCGTTGGAACCTGCCCTCACCCATAAACTGACTGGGTCTGTAGATTAAATTTAGAGTAATATAAGTTTCAACAAATGGATCTCATTTGGGGGTCTTCAAGCAACATACATTATTGCTCACAATAGACATTAACGTTTCGGACAAAGGAATTGAATGCAATATCTCCAACAATGATGCTAAGCTGGGTGGCAGTGTGTGCTGTGAGGAGGATGCTATGAGGGCTGACTTGGACAGGCTGGCTGAATGTGCAGACACTTGGCAAATGTAATATAATGTGGGTAACTGTGAAGTTTTGGTAGCACAAACAGGAAGACATCCGAATGGTGGCAGTTTAGGAAAAGGTGAGGTGTGGAAAGAATGTTCCCAATATTGGGCAAGTCCATGACTCGGGGTCACAGTCTAAGAATAGGGGATAAACCATTCAGGATTGAGGTGAGGAAGAATTCCTTCACTCAGAGTTGTGAACTTGTAGAATTCTCTACCATAGAAAGCTGTTGGGGCCAGTTTGTTAGATATAATCAAGAGGGAGCTGGACTCGGCCCCTGCAGCTAAAGGGATCAAGGGGTATGGAGAGAAAGCGGGAGTGGGATACTGAAATTGCATGGTCAGCCATGATCGAATTGAATGGTGGTGCAGGTTCAGAGGGCTGAATGGCCGATTCCTGCACCTATTTTCCATTTTCTAAACAGCCTCTTAACATGTAGTTTTTCTGTTTTAGATGTGACACTAATATGCACGTGTTAGAGCTTTTAAGTATTTATTTTAAAATTTAAAAAATTATAGACCATTACAATAAGTAAATGGTTTTGTATTTTCTTTTAGTCAATTTCAGCAACTCATAGGTAATATATTAGACATTGATTAAAAATACTTATTTTTGGAGGTCCTTTCCAGCTGCATTAATAAAAACTGCACTGGATTATCACTCAAATATTTTAAAAAATGCTTAACTGCAACTTTAAAACCAAAGTTCTAAATGCTTCCTATTGTACTGGTGGATCAGATGTTTTACACAAATCAATATGTAAATAAGATTAAACAGAATTTTGAAGAGGAACCAAAACTGGTTGAACACAATTTGTACTCAGAAAACCCTCCGCTACTAAAGTGGACATTTTGGGCATGACTACTCCTGAGGTAATGTGGTTGTAGTCTTTTAATGTGTAAAGGATACTTAGTTAGATTGAAAAAAAATGGAAGGAGTAGGATAGCAAGTTACTCTTTGCATTTGAGTAATTTCAAAGTCATAGTACATTTACAATCTAAAATAAACGCTAGGTCAGCCTCTTCGATTTAGTGCCTCGGTTTTACCCATTTTACACTAATATTCTATAATTCAACAGGTATTATACCAAACTCAATCTATGCTTTAGATTAACTGAATAACTAAGCACTTACACCTATGCAACATTCTCTGCCAAAATCAAGTAGATATTACATTTAAACAAATAGACATTCTTTGTTGTGAATGTGAAGTAACCTGGTGTTTTATTGTTTGTTATGGAAGATACACTAAAACTTGAAAAATGTAAAACATATAAAAGAGATTAAGGGCTGCCATTTTATCAATATGTGATAAATATTCATACAGTCATACCATACAACAGGGTACAATGGTAGTGTGAATTTCAACAAGCTCTCCACTGAAGTTAGTTTTATAAAAAAAATTATACTATGCTTTATACAAACATCACTTCTGTTGTTCATAGAGTAATGTGCAGTGGATTTCTAGAATTGTTTTTGGAGATTTCAGCATTCCTATAGAATTTGTAGATATTACATAATGTATTCCATCAGAGTAACTAATATAGCAATTATTTAAAATTAAAGGAACTAGAATCATAATAAATCCACATAAATGCAAATAATAACCTAGCCATCCCATTTACTGTCAAAGAAGAATGATAAGAAAAAATCTTTTTCTTGCCTTATCTGAAACAATTTACACACAGAAGGAAGCAAGAACATCATCTTCAAAAAGCAACTTTCCTCTGCATTTCAATAAAGCTTTAAGGAAGATGTCTTCAAATCAGCTGTTTGTTGTACACAACTTTTTTTTAAAATGTAATCAACATTATAGTGTAATTTAAACAAATTAGCTGCTAAAGTAAAATCATTCTGCTTTGCCACTATTCAGCAAATCATCAAGCATATCAATAACATAATATAAACCACTGGTCTACAATGTATGTTTATGAAAAATGATTCGGTCTCATAACTATAAAGTGAAACAATTCCACAGCTGTTAGCTTTTAAACCAGCACTGCAGAACATTTAAATTGCCTCTATTAAACACCAACTTATGCAGAAGATGTGACACTTTGCTTGTAGACAGCATGGTAAGCATTTCGCAGGAGGACATAAGGAAAGCAAGATTCCAGCAAGTCCATTGTCAGGAAAGGAGACTCTTGTACAATCTGAGGAAAATTCCAACCACATGTCAGCGATAATTATATACAATGTGACATTTCAACCAGTCTTTCAAATAACCAAAGTAGGCCAGACTGTTTCTACGCTTATACAGAGGTACAAACAAACCACAAGAAGCCACAATAAAACTTGTATTGGCAGCCCAGCAAAACCACCATAAATATTACAAACACTTTATCTTTAGAAGATCACGCCGCGTAAGTGCAAAGTTAAAATAAACAATGAGGGTAATTTTTCAAATACAGACAAGCTGGATGTTTGCAGATGGTTCATGACATAAAACAGGACTGCCGAATGCAAGCAACTACCCTGGGTATCGAAATTTGGTTGAATCTAAATATATTTGTAATACAATTCTACTTGCTAGCAACGACCTCTCAAAAATCAGGAAACAAAGCTTGTAGGTTTTTTTAAAAAAAATGCTGATTTACTGTACTATTTGGATAGAGTTATGATTACAAACAATGATGCATTCTGTAACTAATTGCAATAAGAGATAGGCCACCGTAGTATTGTTCACATGATATCAATGGACCTCAAAAGTACCAGGTCATTGGAATTTGACGGAGCTACAAATAACCCTCTATCATCAAATTCAGGTTGTAAAAGTATTTTGAAAACAAGATTACCCCACTAAGTTCTAGCTGAATATTTGGCACAGGCCCAGTGGGGACATCTTTTCTCAGTAATTTTATGAAACTTCTTTACTTTTAACATGACTGCACATAATCTTAAATACCTTCCAACACAATACCTTGATACTCACCATATCAAGCAGTAGATAAACAGATTCTCTGTTTCTGGTAGTGGTTTTGTCGGTCTCTTGTCCTATTTTTAGCAAACTTGAAGATGCAAGCTGTTGAGAAAAGGAGATCAGCTAAAATATGCCTAGTATGTTTTTTCAAACAGAATGCAGTTTTAACAAAATAGTGTCGATAACCAATTAAGGCATATTAAGTATCAGAATAACCAAAATAAATTTTGGAAAAATCCAGATAAATCAAAGTATGATAAAATGGCCACTTAGTCAAATAAAAGTTCCGTACATAAGTAAACAGCATCTGAGAAATAAAACAAGGAATCAGAAGTACAAATTTAGTTTAAAGATTATGATGCAGCAACCATTGCAGAGACCTGACTGCTAGCTATGGTGTAGGCTTAAATATTCTAGGCTTATAGAATTGTGAGTAAGCTCAGGAGATACGGGAAAAGATACAGTGAGACAATATTGCTGAATGACATAACAGCAGTAGTTTCAGGATTTGAGGCACTGGAAACATTATGAGAGAACAGGAACAGAAATAAGTGCAAAACACTGTCAGAAGTTGTCCAAAAACCTCCTGGTAACAGTGATACATTGGGAGGTAGTCTATAAATATAGGCATTAGGGAGGTTTGTACAACAAGAACCACGTGGTTGCAATGGGAGACTTCCATTTCCACCCTGATTGAGAGAAGCATAAAAACTTACATTATTAAGTCATTAAATTCTAGTTAGCATTTGATCTGTTTTCTACATTGGTGTTTTAGAACAGGCTAGGTGAAAGGCCACTTAAGATCCTACTGATAAATTAAAGGCCAAAAGTGAGAGACATCTTGTGAACAGTGACCAGAATATAACTGAATATAGCCAAGATCTGTAAAATCTTTGCAGACCAATGACAGCATCTTTACTGCGACAATGTTTCTTTGTTACAGAATTTCCAGGTTTTGTTCCTCAAAACATGAACACAATCTGGAAAATGCTATATAAAGCTGCCCATGTGTAACAACAGGCTTAGAAATAATAATTTTCTAGAGTCTGGCTTTGTGACTTGTTTATAGTCATAAAACATGGGAAGTGTTCCCCCTGTCCAAGTTGAAAAGGTAAGTTTACATCTAATGAGTTCAAAATTATTTAAAAACTAAGCATTTCCTTAAAATATGTTTGTTACAACTGAAGCTCCTAACATTGAAGAAAAAATGCTCCAAACTATCAATTTCATTCCAATGACAAGGTCTTTATGTAGAATTCAAATTTTGTTACAACATAATAACTGGTCGTTCTTGGGGTTATCAAAATTTGCAAGGTGGTGTACCCATTGGAATTAAACTGCTTTGAAACTCTAGACTACTTCACCAATAGAATCAATGATGACTTTTCTTTCAATTCGGCACAGAGCTTTGCTAAAACATTTCCACTGAAATCTAGCGAACTTTCAATTTTAGTATACAGAATGGCTTTCAATATTAAGTTTGTCAAATGTTTATCCCCATGACTTGGTACTTAACACTTGGTACTTAACACTTAACCAATTTCATCATTTCAACCCTACTATGCCATCCCCATCACATGCTGTTCCATCCTTTTCTTGGCTTGCCCAATGAAGTTAAGTAGAGTAATTGTGAAGTGAAAGGCAGAAAGCTAAACCCCGTTTCTGAAGAAGGGTCCTGATCTGAAACATCAACTTTCCTGCTCCCCTGAGGCTGCCTGGCCTGCTGTGCTCCTCCAGCTCCACACTGTGTTATCTCAGACACCAGCATCATTACTATCTCAAAGTTAAAATGTGTGGTTCCTTTGAGAGATTTGTGCTTTGTCTGTACTTAGAAGAAAAAAACATTCGTCTGTGAGCAGCAACTGAAGTTGCCAGTACAGAGAGCCTCAAAAAGTAAAACAAGTGCATCTCAAAAAAAAAAAAAGCCTTACAGGTGGCAGGCAAAACTGCAGTCGTGGCAGCATCAGAGGAGCAGGAAAATTGACATTTCGGGTTGGGACCCTTCTTCAGAAACCTTCAGATTTTTGAAGAAGGGTCCCGATCCGAAATGGCAACTTTCCTGTTCGTCTGATGCTGCCATGACTGCCGTGTTTCTCCAGCTCCACACTGTGTTATCCCTGACTCCGGCATCTGCAGTTCGTGCTATCTTGGAAAACATCAGTCTTGTTTTTTCCTTTATTCATTCGCAGGATGAGGGTGTCGCTGGCTAGGCAGATTTATTGCCCATCCCTAATTGCCCAGAAAGCAGTTAAGAGTCAACCACATTACTGTCGGTCTGGAGTCACACGTAGACCGGACCAGGTAAGAATGGCAGTTTCCTTCCCTTAAAGACATCAGTGAACCCGATAGGTTTTTCCAACATTCGACAATGGATTCACGATCATCATTAGACTCTTAATTCCAAATATTTATTGAATTCAAATTCTACCATCTGCCATGGCAGGATTTGAACCTGGGTCCCCAGAATGTTATCTGGGTCTCTGGATTAATAGTCCAGTGATAATACCATCAGGCCATCGCCTCCCCATGTTGATGTTGTGCAACATATATGACAAGGGCATTTGGAAAATCAGAGAGAACCAACTGCCATCGGAGAGAGAGAGAGACAACTGCCACCTGCCAGAGTTAGTACCATTCAGCTCTCAGAGAAAGCCCATCTAATTAATCAAAAGTACCATGGTATTTTAGCTCAAAGTCCTTATTGAAGAAATTAGAGAGATAAAGCATCCCTGAAAGCAGAATTAACAGAAGAAAGGGGTTTGTAAAAAGACCAGAGACGACAGGATATTCCAGAAGACAGTCTCTGTGCGAAGTTGGAGAGATTAGGTTGTAATTTATTGCTTCTCATTAGTTGGGTTTATATTAATAGGACTGGTGTTTATTGAAAGAGCATTCCAGTAGGATTTAGACCAGTTAGGGAGTAGTTAGTAGTCTAGGGGACAATTGTCTGTTTTAGTAATTTTGTTGATTTATTCATTATTGGGTTAAATAAATAAATTGTTTCCCATTACTCGTAAAGTGGAGATCAGGAATTTTCTCTTTAACCACACTTTTAATACATTACGAGGGGAAAGATGAGCTTCTCTGGGTGTTTCGGGGGTAATTATTAGAGGGGAAACCCTACTCCCGTCATCACAGATTGGGGCTTGTGTTTTAGTTTAATCCGCAGTATGGTTCGGCCATTCCCTGTCGTAACACATTCCATTCTTTCCATGTAAGTTGTACCCAATTCTTTCCAAACCTCCAGTGCTATTCCCATCCTGCTCCTGCCAGCCCCAACTCTCCCGTCAGGTCTCTTGCAGAAACAATCGCTCTAGCCAGGTTTATATTACTGTACAGTTCTCTTTACCTACTGTTGCTTTTGCTCTCCACCATCCTCAGCCATCCCACAATCAACATCACCACTATCAGCAAGTGCATACACCACATGCTCCAGTCCTCTGCACGTCCTGCATGCTTCTGTACATGACAGGTTCTGCCCACAATTCAATTCACTGATTTTTAAAACATAGATGGTTCTGAGGGGGCCTGGCAGGGTAGATGTGGAGAGTTTTTTTTTTCTTCATTCATTAACAGGATGAGGGTGTCGCTGGCCAGGCAGCATTTATGGCCCATCCCTAATTGCCCAGACAGCAGTTAAGCATCAACCATATTGCTGTGGGTCTGGAGTCACACGTAGGCCAGACCAGGTGAGGATGGCAGTTTCCTTCCCTAAAGGACGTCAGTGAACCAGATGGGTTTTTCCCAACAATTGACAATGGATTCACGGTCGTCGTTAGATTCTTAATTCTAGATATTTTTATTGAAACTAAATTCCACCATCTGCTATGGTGGGAAAAGAACCTGGCTCCCCAGAATGTTATCTGGGTCTCTGGATTAACTGTCCAGTGATAATACCACTAGGCCATTGCCTCCGCTTATGGGGAAGTCTACAACCAGAAGGCATAATCTTAGAGTAAAGAGTTACCCATTCAAAACAAGATGAGGAGGATATTTTTCACCAAAGGTGGTGAATCTGTGGAATTATTTACCGCAGAGAGCTGTGGAGGCTGAATTGTCAAGTATATGCAAGGCTGAGATAATGATTAGAAATCTGTCTAAGGGAATTAAGAGTTATGATAATAAGGCAGGGAACTAGACCTGAGGATTATTAATTAGCCACGATCTCATTGGAAGGTAGAGTGGACTCAATGGATCTACTTCTGCTCCTACACTGAATAGACTATGGTCAATGAGAGTAACCCATACTGACAAAAACTAAGCATTATAATGAATCTGATATGAGGATTGAGAGACAGGGGAGTGACAAGCTTTTAAATTTAAGAATGGCAAACAAAGAGTTGAGAAATTATTTGATCACAGTAAACTTTGCAAAACTATTACTGATTAAACCTATAAACTGTGGAATATATTCAAAAGGAGACATTCATGAAAATAAAAAAAATACATATCACAAAAAGCCAAAGTCTTCACTTGTAGAATTTAAACAACGACCAAGAAATGAGTAAAAGACAAGTTTAAAGAACAGGCTCTCACAAACAGAACTGAAGAGCCAGCAGACTAAAATAGCTGTAAAAACAAGCAAAGAAACTAATTGATGCAAAAGGGGAAAAAATTCAAAGGGACATCAAAACTGCAACAATTTTTAAGAACGTTAAGAGAAAAAAAAAAATCACAATAAAAGGGACAATTAAAGCCCATTAGAGCAGGTGAAATTATAATAAACATTAAGGAAACGGTAGACTTGATAAGTGAATATCTTATCTGTTTTCAAACTGGAGGAACATAGAAGATTTAATACCCAAATAAAAATGGCAGCAATAACTACAGCATTCAAACTCTCAAATTCTAGGTGTTAATGGCTTCTACCCACATGGAATTAAGAAATTAATGTGGAAGTTGTAAATGCATTAGTCATAGGTTTCCAGACCACTAGATTTGGGATATGTGCCTTTGCATGGCAAGTCATAATTGTCACAGCATTATTTAAAAAGGGAGGAAGGGAGAAACTAGATAACTATAAGACTGTTCGTATATTGTCGTTTTTATAGAAACGATGGGAATCTATCAGAAAGACTGAGCACTTGCACAAGTCTTAACTGATCCGTTTCCATCACCTGGACATGTGCAGCTTCATAAGCAGTTCAAAAACCTGATACCATTCAGGACAAAGCAGCACCGTACCCAACATTTTGAACCTTTACACCCTCCACCACCAACACACAATAGTTGATTCACACAGATGCCACGAAGGTTCCTCAAGCATCCCCTAGCTTCTATCAACCAGGACAAGGACATCAGATGCATGGGAATACCACCACCTCCAAGCCACAATAGCTCAAAATCCAGGTTTGGAAACGTATTGTCATTCCTTCATTGTCTCTGGGTCAAAATCCTGGACCTCCCTTCCTAATACGCTGTTGGTGCACCTGCATGAGACAGAATGTAGCAGTTCAAGAAAACAGCTCGCCACCTTTATCCAAGGGCAAATAGAGGTGGGAAGAAAATGCTGGCCTAAGCAGTAATGGCCACATCTTGTGCGCAACTAATTGAAAACAATCTTTTGGCGATCATCTATTGATTTCAAACTAAATGAAGCACTATGAATGCAAAAGATGAAGTTTAAATGACATAACATCACCTTTCTAACACAACATCGGTGACCAGTACTACCGACTTCAATATTTCCAACATATTACATGTAAAATTCAGCACTCTACGCTACAAATTGTTGTTGTGTTCACAATTGGCATACTGGTGATGAAACAGCTGCAATTAGTTTTGCTTGCAATGATTTTCTCTTTAGTTGCTTTAATGAAAAAGTATAAGGCAAGTCTAAATTGTTGCTGTAGAAAGCATGGATGCAGAGTTATTAGGTAGATGTAGGGATCAGAAAGAAAGTGGATGGAAAGTGAAATATTTGAGGCAAAGTCTAGCGCCCATCACTGAAAAACAAACATCAAGTTGCAAAACATAATGGAATGAGTACATGCAAATCTTAAGAATAACCATATTTTGCACAGCCATGAAGGGGTATCAACAGAATCGTCTTTTACGTTCAGTTCATTCATTCATTAGGGCATTTTACCAATAGACAAAAGCAGAAGTTAGTGAATACATTGAAGAAACACCAGGACCAAAACTTTGCTTGGTACTAGACTATTCAGGTCCAGCTTCTATTAAAACAAAGTGTTGAAGGAAAAAATAATGACATCCTACAGGAGAATAACCTTGTTGAAAATGAAAGCAACGCCAGCGCAATGATCATTAAATAGCAGATTTGACAGGCAGTGAGAAATAATTAATGAAAACATGCTCATCCCTCCTATTTACTGAAGGTCATCACTAATTAAAGGGACGCAACATGATTCATTAAAATGGTCCCAAACCATCAGTATTTTTGCACTATCCCCTCTTGTTCTGATGAGACTATGGCTAGCCAATAATCAATGGGACTGGAAAACTGAAGGGGCAAAAAAGTAAAATGTTTGCATTCATATCATAACTCAGTATATCCAAAATGAATTAGAACCAACATATTGTTTTCAGAAGCGCCTGAATAGGCAACTAATGCAGCAAAACAAAGCTGAGTTAGCAGGATTATCATTAATGTCTGGGTGATGGAAAACCTGCACCAGTTTAAAGATCAGTCAAGGTGATGGCTAACAATGTGCTAATAGCAACCTTCAATATTTTAATTCATTAAAGACGGTATGTGCAAGGTTCAAAACAAACAAAGTTTTAAAAAAGTGATTAGTCCCCTGTAATATGATATGGTTTGCAAAGTTTGAATGCAAATATGAAACATTGGAAAACATTTATAGACTGCTTAACACCTGTAGGGGTGGCCAATGTGCAAAATAAGGAATGAGGGTATTGAACAACACTGACAAAAATCTGCATTGGGTCCTCATGTCTATGATAGAAACAGAGCTGGTGAACAATGCACCAGCCAAATAAAAGTCTCCCTACAAAGGTTTCTGAGAAAATTGAATTGGAGTAGAGTGCTAGTTTTAGCAAATTAGAAGATCAAGTTGGAAAAAAAAATTCTGAACATATTTCTCTTACTGGGCATGCTGAACAAGATGGTTACTCTATTGGCACTTATTAAAGAAACTACATTGAGATATTTTAATAGTGCAAGAATTCTTTTACATTTTCCCACAGGCTTTGGAGCTATACAATTGGTGTGAACACAGTGAAAGCACCAATGAAAGCAATTTCTGTACCATTTTCTGTACTATTAAAAAAAAACATAAATTTGAGGTAGCTAGCCAATTTAAATTTTATATTTATCCCACCTACTAATAAGAGGAGAAACATGAAGAAGTAAATGGCAACAGAATGTAGAAAAGGAGAATAGAAGGACACATTGACTCTAGATAAACACATACCTGATCCAACACAGAATTCCGAAATACCAAACTACTTCACAGTCACTCCATTACACACAAACTGATCCAACCATAACATTTAAAAATAAATCTTGGTCCAAGCATAAAATGCTACTATTAACCAGGTTTTTAATACCACACTACATATAGTCAAAGAACTGCTAAATTTTACGAAGAGACAGTAGCACAATTTAGAATCTAATCACTTAGGTTAAAAAGTGTTGTTTAGACTGAATTACTGAATGAATTCACTGTACATAAATTTTAAAACATTACCTTGTGGTTTTTTTAATGAATGGTTAAATTGGCTGCACTAACAGTTTTCAAATATTTGCAAAATGGCTATTTTTATCAGCAGTTTATGGAAATCCTGATTTAAACATAATCCTTATTCAAGCATAACATTTCTTGGTGAAGCAATTTTGTGTTTATAATGACTTGATCCACTCCATGACAGGAGAGGAGAGGAAAAGCTCTCAACTCTCTAACAGCAAAATCACAAGTTACTAAGATCTCAAGTGGACCACGTTAAATATCCTTCAGTTCCCCTCTATGCATCCTACTTATATCTCATGTAACATCTACTATGAAGGGCAATCTTCATGCTCATTATCATTTTTCTTACAGAAATTATTTCAGCATGACAATCACTCTCTGGTTTGTCACAAGATATCTCAGGGCCTTAGTCTGTCTCAGCAAGACAATAGATGAAGTTAAAATAGTAATAACAAAATAATGTTTAGCAAAATAATAATGTATAATTCTAAGAAATATTTTGGGAATACAATTTTTTAAAATTTCCAATTCAAAGCAAGTATAAGCAAATGTACATGAAACTCCCAAACACATTGAAGTGACTAGGTGGGACATCCTTCTATCAGCTGTTATTTAACTGAGCTAATAGCGTAGCCTATTTGCAATAGTAGTTTTTAGCAAATGTGATAGAAGGCCTTAACATGTAACCTAGCAGTGTGTTTAGGAGGATTTAGACTGCTGCCACTCTCAACTATTGAGCTTTCTTGATTTCAAATGTACTGTTTCAGAAAAGATGGGAGTCAGTTGTGATGTTCTAAAAAGCATATTACTTTGGGAAACTATTTCAAACACACCTAATATGCAAGTGGAACTCAAACTTGCAAACTGATTTCTGGGAGATGGGGTTAGGAAAACAGTGTGGCAACATTATGAGATAACAAGGTGTGGGGCTGGATGAACACAGCAGGTCAAGCAGCATAGATAAAGAGATAAAAGGTACTGCAGATGCTGGAGAATCCGAGATAACAAGGCGTGGGGCTAGATGAACACAGCAGGCCAACCAGCATCATAGGAGCAGGAAAACTTGACGTTTCGGGCCTAGACCCTTCATCCCGAAACGTCAAGTTTTCCTGCTCCTATGATGCTGGTTGGCCTGCTGTGTTCATCTAGCCCCACGCCTTGTTATCTCGGATTCTCCAGCATCTGCAGTACCTTTTATCTCTGGCAACATTCTGAGCTAGACAACCATCAAAAGAACTGCACTCAGATTGCAAATCTTACTAAGGCCCTACCACCTGACCTAACATTAAAATGCAGCTTTGGACGTAAAAAAAAAGTATAGCTTTACTGGTTATCATTACAGTATGATACGTGTGAAAGTTATTGAATAATTTATAGTGCACGTATATTAAATAGCCAGTGATTTCTTTATTTTTCTTGCCCAATTTGTAGAATTTGCAAACTTAAATGAATGAATGAAAAATTTAATGTCACGTGTATCTAGGGAGATACAGTGAAAAGTGTTCTGTCGTCACAATCCGGCACCATTTCGAGGTACAAAAGAATTAGAAGAAAGTACTTAAACAGAGTTCATCTAGCCAGGGTCCCAAACACAGCTCCAGGACTAGCATAGCCAGGAGTCCCCCGCTCTGGGCACTGACACCACTGCAGTTACAGTTCATGCTCCAGGTTTACTGCAGTCAAAAGTTTCGCCCCGGCACCATTCCACATGCCCATGAGCCTGGAGTCACTGCTGACATCGCTCCAGCCAACAACTCCAGTGAAGCATCCAAGAAGAAGCTGGACCACCTAATCACTAATTCATTTATTTAAATTTTCTCCTTACTTAAAAGTGTGCTGAATGCAGCCTTTTTCATTCAACTGTATTTTTCAATAAGAGGAAAAGACTGCAATAACAGCATCAATCAGCATCTCTGGTTGTCATACAAAAAGGGACATTCTAAAAATGCAACAAGTGGACAGCAAAAGAAAAAAAAAATGAAATGAGAATTTCTAATAATTAATCTTCAAGTTCATAAATAAATCTATGAATTGCATCATCTCCCATGTCTCCACTGATGCTAACCTCCCATCTGCAGCTGGACAGTCAGCATTCCTTCAAAAGGCAGCACCTTACACTTCCTGGACTACAGTCAAGCACACCCACAATAAAAACAATTTTTTAAAACCTTAGCGTAAGATCAACATACATTATAGGACCCCGGGTTTATAAGAAAACTCAATGAATTGGAGCTTTTTGACTTAAAACAGCCACACTTTCAATTTGCAAGTTAGTTAATGCTAATGTTAGCTAATGCTAATTAACAATGAAGGGTTAAAGCAAACAAGAGAAAGATTCGTACTCATGTCATAACCTTTCACATTTTTACAAGTGCCAATGAATTATTTTTGAAGTAAAATAAAACAGAACTGTGGATGATAGATAGCTGAAGCAAACAGAGACAGAAATTGCTACAGAAATTCAGCAGATCTGGCAGCATCTATGGAGAGAAAACAGAGTTAATGTTTCGAGTCCAGTAGCCCTTCCTCAGAACTCTAAGAAGAGTCATTGGACTCGAAACGTTAACTCTGTTTTCTCTACGCAGATGCTGCCAGACTCGTTGAATTTCTCCAGGAATTCCTGTTTTCAAGTTATTTTTGAAGTGTTATTATTGTTATGTAAAAGCTGCAGTCGTACTGCACACTAAGATTTCACAAACAACAAATTGGGTGTTTCACTTGATAATTAATGTGGAAAGGGTATGCTTTAGGTATTTCATTTGATAACTAATGTGGAATGGTTGTGCTAGTGGAGAATAATTGTTGGCAGGGGAACCTGAAGTTAGTTGTGATCCATTACATCCACCTTAACAGCAAGCCTCAGCTGACTGGATCTGATACATAGCACAGAACTGCAGTTCAGTACTGTACTGAACTGAACTGAACTATCGCTTTGGACTATCTGCTCTAGTCACAAAATGTCTCTTGGACTGGTAACCTTCTGTGGTACCAGTATCATTACTGAATCAAACTATAACTCCTATGTGATAAACTTTGAAAATAAGAAACTACATAGAGGCAAGTTATTAGTTTATTACTTTTCCACTACCATTGTGCACCTTTTGATATGCGTATACCAAAAAATATTAACTGGGGCTAGCAAAGCGTTAAGGAAGTTGCCAAATAAAACATTAAATGTATAGGCTTCTGAAAATGTCACCACTGTTCCAGTAGAGAAAACTGGATAATAACAAGAGAGCATCTCCCTTACATTTTGATTTCTTACCAATGGAGCAATAGTTGAAGCACTGCAATGAAGATATAGTACAGATTGAAAATGAAATTTAACCTTTCTTTGGCTGCAAGTTTGATTTATGCCAGACAGGAACCGAGGTGATAATAATAATCTGAAAGTGGGTAATGGAACTTCGCTGCACATTTTGATATACCTAGTTTTGCTATTTTCCTTTCAGCTTTGAATTGTTACATAGTATTGAATTGAAGCGGTTAGCTAGACTTAAAACAAATAACAATTGGAATTCTACTTACAGCAAGGAATTCTTTAAGACGGTCTTCAATGCTTCCTTTATGAATGGTAAACAAGGCAGCAGCAATTTGGTTTATAGCTTTGGCCAAACAATGAATATTGTTGCAATGCCCTGCATAATTAAAAAGAAAATTTCTTTTAAAGTAACAACGAACATAACAGGTTAAGTGAATTCCTTCTGTCAAGTACATAGCATCCGCTCCTGTTAATCTTTTTAGTTGTCCTAAATTTGAGATGACAAGGTAATAGATTGATCACAAGAACAGCAATAGAAAATGCTCAAAAATTCTTTTACTAGTTTAGTTGGATTTCAAAACCCTGTTAACCATATCGGATAAATGACACTTCATCCGCCAAGTAGATGAAAAAACACATTCTGGAAAGTTGAAATACAGTGGGATCACACTGGAAGCATTAACCTTTCTCTTTATCAGATGACTCTGATTTTCTTCCCAGTCTTAATTCTCCCATTTCCAGTTTCTTAAAATGATCCTTTTAATGGTATATCATGCATTCTGCACCACTTGTAATATTTATCGGATTTTTAACAAATTAATTTTTTGTTTTTCTGGAAGAGCAGCTGTACAGCACAAAATGGTCCCACTTCTCATCACTCAGGATCTTTACATGTCACTATTCATCTTTTCAGGATTTTGCTCTATATAGGTTTAAATAAGTCAGTCAACCATATGCAAAAAGTAGAAGAACAATGCTTTCTTATACCCAGCAAATAAAGCCAACATCACCGCCCTGTATTAAATGATCAACTTTTGGAAGCATTCTACATAAAGGCACAGTGTAATAATTACTGCACTGGATTGCAGACTTTCATGTGGTATATAAAGAAACTCCATTTCTTGAGGATGGCCTCGCTCATTTCATTGTATGTTATCCTTTACTGTTCTGAAATTTACCCCACTGAAAATATTAGGCTATTCTGCACTGATACCCAGTATCGGGCAGACCTACTGCCTTCTGCTCACATGAAGGGCACATCTTTATCATACTAGCTCAAGACCTAAATACTGAACTGCCTCAAACACAGCAAAGATGAGTGGAAGGATCACAACTGTTCACAATCTCAGTAAATGATTTAGATGTAGGTACCAGTTGTAATATTTCCAAATTTGCTGATGACATGCAGGAATGCATGCTGCAAGCAGGATTAAAGGAGACCTCACGAGGACTTGGACAGGCTAAGTGAATGAGCAAGAACGTGACAGATGGACCATAACGTGAACAAGTGTGAAGTTATACGCTTTGGTATAAAAATCGAAGACAGAACGTTTCTTAAATGGCGAGAGGTTGGGACATGTCAGTCTGTAAAGGCACATAAGCATCCTTGTTCATGGACCATTAAAAGCTATCATGCAGGTGAAACAATCAAAAGGAAGGCACATGCTATGTTGGCTTCATCACAAGGGGATTTGAACAGAGGAATAGGTTCAATAGGCTTAATAACCACCTCCTGTTCTTATGTCCTACCTCCAAACCACGTTTCTTTGTGTATGCACTAAAATAAAACTGTTAGGGTATAAGTATTGTCTTACAAACCATTTGATGTCCAAGTGAGTGTCTGCAAAAATCAGCATGAAATCAAACATATTTATACAGCAAAAGGATATAGACAATTTTTCACGCTTGCTTTACTGGACTCCCCCACTACTCATGATATCCTCAACTGTTTCGGACAGTTAGCAAATCCTCCTTGGGAAGAGAAGGGCAAATGCCTTCTATGACATGAACTGAAGATGATATTTTTAACATACTGAAGCTGTGCCTTAACTATGCTTTCTGAGAATGTATGGATAGTTTGTTGGTGTCATAAAACAGCATAAATTGGAGTCAATCATGAATTGAGAGAAATTTTCCCTCCATGAACCAAAGAGGTGTAAAGTCATCCCCTTAATAGCTGCTCTAACACCTATCTAGAACTAGTGTGAATAATCTGAGCATGTTCTTCAACTTGGGCAGCAATGAGAAATTGATAATAAAAGCAAAGTACTGCAGATGCTGGAAATCGTATATAAAAAGAGAGAAAGTGCTGCTGAAACTCATCAGGTCCGGCAGCGTCTGCGGAGAAACAGAGTTCTGAAGGACAGTCATATTGAGCTCGAAATGTTAACCTGGTTTCCCTCCACAGATTCTAGTGAGATACTGATACTGTTCCAAATAAACAGCCCAACTAATTCCACACCTGGATATAACCTGATTCTATGGTAAGACATACTGACATAATAAAGGCCGTCTATCGTCACTTACCTGCACAATTCTGTGTCGTATGTGGTGAGATAAAACTATGTACAATTTTGTGAACTGAATAAGTTACCTTCTTAATGTAAGGGCAGCAGGAAAGCATTGGAAGAAACGAACGCAAAAGAAAATATCAAGAGTGCCAGAAGAAATTAACCCAAAATATTTAATACTGGTTCTGTTTTCCTTCTGACATATAAATAAGGCTCACCTGGCACTCAATTTATCAAGTTGGTAAAAGCCCAATTATATAGGTTGAGAAGGACAGTCCTATTCACTTAAGATCTTTAGGTGCTGACTAGTTTGTATATTGATAAAACTGAAGATTTGTCTGGAGATTTGCACTTTGGAAAGCCCAGCACAGTAAGTTCAGTATATTAATAAAGTTTGCAGCATAATAAAATAGAGCCTTTAATAAGTTATGGGGAGGTAAGAAGAAACACTAAACGCATGACATCTTAAAATTTTTGGCAGGAAACATTTGTGCATTTCTTTTATTCATACACTTACAGCATGAATGACAAAACAAAATGAATTTATAGTAATGTTACTGTGAATTAAAACTATATGGTATCCAATGCAGACAATTAACTTTCACTTAGTTTTAAACTACATTTCTACACACTGATGCTTTGCATTTGGTATCCTCGTACTCAATTTTTGACCAAGTGCTACAACTTTGGGTGTGTATGGATATTCTTGAGGATTGTCCCACAAGCCCACCTGATGATGGTGGCCATTGTCCAGAATCAGAGTAGAATCAGGGTCAGAGATGCTTACTTTCGGTGAAGTACCAAGTTGAACCATGAGCAGGGAGTGATGTCAGCAACTTATTAAAAAATATTCTCTCACTCATACACACAAGGTCTGAATGCGCAAACTTTCCAATCTAAATCTTCCAAGTATCTTAGAGGGTAACCAACAAACCATCTCCACCGTTTTCAACAACTCCCTTTCATCAGTTTGATAATACCCAAAGTAATGAGACACTGATTGCAAATATTTGTGCGTGGACAACTTAGGTGAGACAAAAATATCTTGTTGACCAGCTACTGGTCCTACTTAACCCAATTTTGCTTGACAATGAAAAAAAAAAGTTAATGGGAATTACGAGTTGATGTCTGGTTCCCAGCTGGAGAGTTTCAGTGTCTGTGAAGAGAAAATCAGAGTCAATGTTTCAGGTCTGGTGACCCTTCCTCAGTTCTGAGGAAGGGTCATCAGACCCAGAACGTTGACTCTGATTTTCTCTTCACAGATGCTGCCAGACCTTCTGAGCTTTTCCAGCAACTTCTTTTTTGCTCCTGATTTACAGCATTCACAGTTCTTTTGGTTTTTATTGGAGAGTTTCAGTCTTTGCTAAGGGTCTACGTTCAGCTGCTTCCTCTGCTTGCCTTCAACCCTGAAGTATTGAAAATCTGGCCTCAAGGTTGTATAAAGTAACATGAATCTGAAGTCAGCAGGTCTGGAAGCATCTACAAAGAGAAGTCAGAATTAACGTTTTGGGTCCAGTGACCCTTCCTCAGAACAGGGTTCTAAGGAAAGGTCACTGGACCCGAAATGTTAACTCTGATTTCTCTTCACAGATGCTGCCAAACCTGCTGAGCTTTTCTAGCAACTTCTGTTTTCATTTCTGATTTACAGCATCCACTGTTCTTCAAACTTTTATGAATCTAAACTTAAGGGGTTCATCTTTATAATACTTTGAACACCAAATCCATTTCTAATATATGAATAACATGATAACAGCAGATACACAATATTATAAAGAAAGCAAATAAAACCACAATTTTTGCATTCATCACTTTGCCCTCAATACACCATTCTGGAGGATCAGTATTTACCTTCAATAGCAGGACTGTACTGAGACATAACATTACTGGCTAGGGTTGGAAGCGACACAGCAACAAATACCATGAGAAGGCAGGCAATTTTATATTCCTCCTCTGGACTAATGTTCTCTGTAAAGAATTGAAAGAAATATTAATTAAAGCAAGATTTTGTAACAAGCACAACAATTACTTAAATTCACATGTAGTCATTCTTTACGAAACCGTTCCAATAAAACCTGCCAAGCTATTTACACCGAATGAGCACTGCTCAAATGCATCAATACTGGTAAGTTTTGTGCTGCAATGTCTATTAGTTCTGATGAAAGGTCATCAACTGCGGACATTATTTGCATCGCTCTTCACAGACGCTGCCAAACTCACTTAAGTACTTCCAACATTATTATTGTTATACATGTACATTTTTTAGCACACACAACATGTAAATATGAGACATTGCTCTAATGTTCAGGTGAAGAGTATGTAGTCAACACAGCCCAGCTGACTACAGTGATATAAATAGAACATTGTTGAAAAAAGTCCGGCAAATGGAAGGAAAATGAAGGAAAAATAAGACTAATGTGCAAGTACTGGCGTAAAATTTGTGAAAGACAGAGATACTTTAGCAAGCTAAGTACAGCCTGTATGTTTCTTTACATATGACTTGAGATCCATTAAGAATTACAACTTCTTCTCCAAATTTTAAGAGGTAAATATTTGGGAAACTAGTCCCTAAAGGATAGAATTCAACTGGTAACTTGTGTTAGAAAAGGTACATTATTTTACTACTTTGAATTTTGCACTACTGTTGAGCCTTTTTGCAGGGACAGCTATGGAAAGGTCAATAATTACGGACCTACAAATGGAAAATTTCTCCACTGCTTATTTATTAAATGCACCCACTGTCCTGGTAACGGGAAGTTACAGGTCTGTTTAAAATTTAATTAAGTCTAACTTGCAGAGGTCATAAGTAAATATTTATAGGCACACTGATACCCAGATAAAATTTCCAGCTTGTCTAAAAGACAGAAACCAGAGTACTAATCAAGGTGAAGAGCATCAGAATTGAATGAATATTTCTCTATGCAGCATACAGTTGTAGATCAACAACTTCCAGAACAGTTGCACAGTAAACTCCTATACTCCCTAAATGAAAATAAAAGCAAGGATTTTATCTGTGCTTGTAAATGGATTTATGATTTCACAACACCTATTAGACAAACAACCTCATACAGAATACAATTCTTTCCGAATACTTCGTTTAGTACTCCATTTCTCTCTCTCTTCATTTTGTGAGCATAGACAGCCATGTTTCTGTCAAGTTTTGGGCAGAAAAATAGAAAAGGAAAAATTTTAATCTCAATAGCCTGGGCTGACTTAAACAAGATTTAAAATAAAATAACAAGTTTGCAGATGATACAAAGATAGATGGAGTGGTAGGTAGTATTGGGGAAGCGAGGAGGCTGCAGAGCGATTCGGAGGCTAGGAGTGTGGGCAAAGAAGTGGCAGATGAAATAAAATGTGGGGAAGTGTGAGGTTACGTACTTTGGTAGGAATAAGAGAGAAAGATTATTTTCCAAACAGGGAAAGGCCTCAGAAACCTGAAACACACCAGGACTTGGGAGTCCTAGTTCTGGATTCTCTTAAGGTTCAGTTGGCATTTGGAAGGCAAATGCAACATGAGCATTCATTTCAAGAGGGCTAGAATACTACAGCAGAGATGTACTGTTGAGATTGTATAAGACTCTTTCAATTTCGAAATCTCCCCAACCTCATCCCACGTGCAATACTTCCTCTCATCCCTGCCTCCTTGACTTGACACAACACAACCTGTCCATCCTCTTTCTCACCTATCTGCGCCACCCTTGCCAAAAACCAAACTTCACGCCCCCCACCTATATCCACCTATCACCATCACACTTACCTTCCCCCAGACCAACTCCCCCCCATTAATTTCTGAGCCCCCTTCCCCCTCCCCAGTCACGAAGACAGATGCAAACCCAAAATGCCGACTTTCCTGGTCCTCTGAATGTGTGAGCTGCTGTATTCCTCCAGTTGCACACTGTATTGACTCTGACTCCAGCATCTGTAGTTCTTGCTATCTCAAGGGCTCTGGTCAGACCACATTTAGAATACTGAGAGCAGTTTTGGGCCCTGTATCTAAGGAGAGACATGCTGGCCTTGGAGGTGGTTCAGAGGAGGTTTACAAGAATGATCCTGGGGATGAAGGGCTTGTCATGAGAAGCAGTTGAGGACTCAATGGAGTTTAGAACTCAATGGAATTTAGAATGGAGATTATGGGGAATCTGACTGAAGCTTACAGAATCCTGAGAGACCTGGATAGAGTGGACGTGGAGATGATGTTTCCACCAGTAGAAGCGAGTCAAATCCGAGGGCACAGCCTCAGAATGAAGGGATGAGCCTTTAGCACTGAGATAAGGAGGAATTTCTTCAGCCAGATGGTGGTTAATCAGTAGAACTCATTACCTCAGAGGGCTGAGATTCCCAAGTCATTGAGTGTATGTAAGACATAGATAGATAGGTTCTTGATTAGTAAGGGGATCAAGGTATGGGGAAAAGGCAGGGGAATGGGATCGAGAAATACATCAGCTATCATCGAATGATTGCAGACTTGTTGGGCTGAATGGCCTAATTCTGCTCCTACATCTTATGGGAAGTACCACTTTCCACTGTACCAACTAATGCTGCACTTCTGTAGATTTTAGTTCACTTTTTCAAATATACAATATACATTTGAGTAAATTCTGAGAAACAAAGAAAATGTGACACACATTCATATACATTTTGTCTCAAAAGTTGTGATGGAAACCGGTCATTCTACTTGCGGTTTCAAAGTACACAAAATTCACCTTGAGTCAATTTTCCACTGATGCCAATTGACAGGAAAAGATTGAATGAAATTGATTTACTGGAATGTGCCAGCTAGCTTCGGCTTGGAGAGGGAAGTGGACGGAAAGCTGGAAATTGGGGTACAGTCTCAAGTCTGAGATAGAGAGAAATTTCTTCGCTCTAAAGGTTACGAGTCTTGGAACTATCTTCCAAAGCGGATTGTGGATATTTCTTAATGAACACATTCAAACTAAGAAAGATGGATTTTTAATGTCTCAGGAAATTGAAGGATATGGGGAGGTAGTGAGGAAGTGGAAATAAGGTTGATGATTGGTCATAATTGTTACGAATAGTACAGCAGGCGGGAGTTGTCATGCTCTCCTGTTCCTATTTCTTATGCTCATGTGGAGTAATGCAACCAATTCCAGGCACCAGTGTAAATGAACTACGTCAATGCTTTAGAGTGAATATAGCGAGAATTGAAGAGAATGGTTCCAGGGACGAGGAATTTCAACTACATAGACAGATTGGAGAAGCTCTGCTTTGTCTCTCTCGAGAACAGAACAATAAGGGGAGACACGGTAGAGGTGTTCAAAACCACGAGAGGTTACACAGAGTACATATGAATTATTCTGTTGGCAGGAAGGTTGGGAATCAGAAGATGCAGATGTGAAGTGATTGGTAAAGAGTCAACATGAACAGTAAAATTTTCTTTTAAGAAACAAAGCAAGCAGTTACGATCTGGAAAGAACTGGCTGAAAGGGTGGTGGTTACAGACTCAGTAGTAGCTTTCAGAATGGATTTAGATAAACAGCTGAAAGGAAAATAAATTGCAAGGTAATGGCGAGGAAGTTGGGGAGTGGAACTAGCAGAATTGTTGCTGTAGACACGGAACATGAACACAATAAGCCAAGAAGGCAAATTTATATTACAGAAACAAATTTGAAAAAAATCACTAACGAAGATACCCTATTTGTTTGCAGCTTATTTTGTAGAAATAAAGCTGAACAGAAAATGCTTGGCTCAACACAATGACTCACCAGTCTACAAAAGGAAATGTTATAATGAAATGCGGTGTTTTTGTTTCTCATGTGTATGTAGCTTTGCAAACTAATGTACTGTTAACCCATATAGATAACATTGACTGAAACCAATTCCTTAGTTACTTGTGTTCAATTTACAAGTAATTTTCCAATGTGTTTTCATTTTAAAAAAAAAAGCAAATTGATTATAACTAACATCATGTGTGCAAGAATGAATGGTCCTCGCAAATGCAAATACTGTTTATCTCTTTCTCCTTCATATGTGGCTAAAAGGCACAATTTTCTGTGAAATTTGTCCCATTTCCATACAGTTTCCACTTAGGTTAGTTCCAGAAGTATTTGTTCAGATGCTTGCACATGCAACGCACAGTCTTCCTTTATCAACTACTTGCTCTCCTTTATTGGACATTTAGCCTTGCAGTCAACACCAAATTAAAGCAGAATTAAAAGAAATGTGTTAATGACACTGACCATGAGACACGTGGACATAGTTTTGGAAAAAGATTTAGGTACACTTAATTTTAGGAAATGTACTTTCATGCCAACCAAACATTTTCTATTAAACAGTAAAAGCTTTAAAAATCCTATAGTTAATACTATATCTCCAAAGCCAGAAACTCAAATCTAAGTTTTAGTGATACTGGCATCAAATAATTTACTTTTAAGTTAGTATTAGTATACTACTGAGTAGATTACTACCAAGAAGTAGGAAGAAGAGAAGCCCACTTGGCCCATCAAACCTGTTCCAACACTCAATAAGATTGTGGCTGTTCTAACTGTACTGTCAACTCCATGTTCCTGTCTACCCGACATAACTCTAGTCAAATCTAAATTTATCTAACTCAGTCTTGAATATATTCAATGACCAAGCCACACTGCACTCCTGGGAAGAGAAGTCCACAAATCAATGGCTCAGGTAAAGAAATTTTCATCTCAATCTTCAGTAGGAGACCCCAACTTTAAACTTCTATATTTCCTCACAAGGGAGATATTTTTTCTGCAGCCTGTGACGTCCTCTCAGGATTTTGCTTGTTTCAATTCGATCACCTCTTGTTCTTCCAAAGTCCAATAGGTGTAGGCTCAACTTGCTCAATGTTTACTCACGCGGAAACCCAATAAATGCTTTTTGCTGAAGTCAATATACACAATGTCTGCTGCTCCGCCTTTAATCTACTTTGTCACTTTTTCAAAAAAACTCGATGAAGTTAGTGAGACACAGTTGCCAAAGCACAAAGCCATGGTGACTATCCCTAATTAGTCCCCGTCTTTCCAAATGCATATAAATTCTGTCCCTCAAAATCTCCTCCAACAACTTACCCACCAACGATGCAAGGGTCACTGGTCTATAGTTCCCTGGCTTTTCCTTACAGGCTTTCTTAAATAATGGCACCACATTAGCCAACCTCCAGTCTTCCAGAACCTCACCCGTGGCTATTGATGTTACAAATATCTCACCAAGAACCCCAGCAATCTTTTCCCTAGCTTCCCACAAAGTTCTGGGAAACAACTGATCAGGTCCCAGAGATTTATCTACCTTTATATGTTTTAAAACCTCCAACACATCCTCTTCTATATCAAGATATCACTATTTATTTCTCCATGTACCCTAGCCTCCATGTCCTTCTCCACAGTAAATACTGACATGAAATATTCATTTAGTATCTCACCCATCTCCTACGGTTCCACACATTGATGGCTACTGTGATTTTTAAGGGGCCCAATTCTCTCCCTAGTTACTCTTCTGCCCTTATTGCACTCATTGAATCTCTTTGGATCTCCTTAATTCTATTTGTTAAAGCTATCTCATGTCCCCTTTTTGCCCTCCTGATTTCCCGATTCCAAGGATTCACTCAATCCTAGTTGTCTATACCTGATATTTGCCTCCTCCATTTTCTTGACAAGAGCTTCAATTTTTCTGGTCATCCAGCATTCCCTACACCTACTAGCCTTGCCCTTCACACTAGCAGGTACATACTGTTGCTGAACGCTCATTATCTCATTTTTAAAGACCTCCCACTTCCCAACCGCCCCTTTACCTGCAAATAGTCCCCTCCAGTCAACTTTTGAATGGCTTTGCTTAATACTGTCAAAACTTGCCTGAATCCAACTTAGAACTTTAACTTTTTGATCAGTTCTATCCCTTTCCATAACTATTTTAAAACCAATAGAATTATGACCAGGTTCAATTCCACCCTTGGGCAACTGTCTGTGTGGAGTTTGCACATTCTCCCAGTGTCTGTGTGGGTTTCCTGTGGATCCCACAGTCCAAAGATATGCAGGTTAAGTAAATCGGCCATGTTAAATTGTACACAGCGTGCAGTGATGTGCAGACCACGTGGATTAGCATGGAAAATGCAAGGTTTCTGGAATAGGGGGTGGGGTGGGGTGGGGTGGGGTGGGGTGGGGTGGGGTGGGGTGGGGTGGGGTGGAGGTGGTGAGTCTGGGTGGAAAGTTCTTTTGGAGGGTCAGTGTGGACTTGAACGGCTGAACAGCCTGCTTCCATACTGCAGGGATTGTACAAAATGTCCTATCTAACATTTTAAATCTGCATTAGAATCGCCGCCGCCGCCCCCACCACCCCAACACCCCCACCAACAAAAATTAAGTAGATCTCCTACGTGAAATCATGAAAAGTCTCCTCTTGGAAGATGCATTGATTTGCCCTGTAGCACATACCTGACTTCTGTGATGACAGAGCTACCACCAGTGCTGGGTCAATTTCGCATGGTAAACCAGATGCTGAAGAAAGCTCATACACATTCATTGCAACCTGTGTATTTTAAGAAACCACTTTTACAATCAAACAATCCAAATATCTTAGGAAGGAGGCTACTTAAACAAAATGTATATCTTTAATCTCTTTAAAAACAAAATATACATATCTAATCTAATCCAATCCAAAACATAACGATAAAAATATTTAATCATAACATATTCAAGCTAAATCCCCATTTAATTGGTGATCGAAGTCTCAATTGTGGCTTCAGTAAAATGGTTGGATATGATGCAAAGGCGGTGGTAGGAAATTTGAGAATCAATCTACTTACTTTGTAGGTGTCTTACTGTTGCTATGTTTGGCTGTATCTATTTTGCTGCAACTATTTAATACAATTATGTGTGATTGAGATGCTTGCACTGAAGTTATGGTTGCCAATTCTCCAGGATGGACTGGAGTAATCAGGAATCAAAGATTAATCTCCAGTGTATAGTTACATAGGTAATACAGGATACAAATTATAGAGGCAATGGAAGAAAGTTATTAAACAATATTCTTTGCACACTTTAGCACACTTTGCAGATAAAAATGATCAGATGTGGTACAAAGCCTATCTGATTTTTCAAGAAACAAACAATTAAGGACTAATCTGCTCTCTTTCCTGTTAGGCTGGGAAGGCTATGCACCCCAAGTATGTCTGTTGAATAGTGTGAGGGGTCATGTGATGACAGCTTCAGGAACACATGCACAGTAAGTTGACAACCCTACCCATTGCCCAATTGGATATGTTCAAGGTATATTTATTTAGTTAACCAGATAGTGCTTGGCAAGTACAGTTGAATCATTTAAGAATGATTTAATTAGTAGTTGGACTAGTATTATTGAAGTTCAGTTGTTTATTCGCATAGTTACTCCCTAACACCCAACAACATTTGCTGAGGTCACTTTCTTACATTTAACAGCTTTGCCCCATTGTAATTATTTACAAATAGGGATTCAATTAAAAACTTCAAAATGAAAAAACATCATTCAAGAATCATGATAAGAGGACATACCATTTACAGACTGGAGGTGCATACCATTTGCAAGAATAATGTCGATAAATGTAGCATATTAAGTGGCTTAAAATCTTACAGAAATGAAATGCGTCAAATGCAGTAATTGGTTTTCTGCAGACTACAGTCCTCCATAATCAGCACAAAAACAATTGACCCCGAACAGGTTATGCATGCATAAACATTTGAGTCATTAAACATGAGGTTACAAACTATTCCTTTCATATCTGGAGAAACTGCAGGTTTGGCAGCATCTGCGGAGTGAAAGAGAGTTAACATTTTGGCCTGGTATGACTCTTCAGAATTTCTCCAGCTCTGAAATGTCATACCATACTCAAAATGTTAGCTCTGTTTCTCTCTCCACAGATGCTGTCAGACCTGTAGAATTTCTCCAGCTTTCTCTATGTTTGTTTCAGAGTTCTCGCATCAGCAGTGTTTTGCTTAATTTACCTTCATATCCGTTTCCCTCGGAATGTGGTCCTTGAAGTCTTCAACTGAACTCACAAGGAAAGGAATGTGGCATGACAGGACCTAAGGAAGAAAAATACTCAACTTACTCGATTTCATGCAAAAGGACCACCTAGGCCCGAAACGTCAAGCTTTCCTTCTCCTATGATGCTGCTTGGCCTGCTGTGTTCATCCAGCTCCACACCTTGTTACCTCTGTATTAACTGTTTTTCTGGCTGATATTAGAGCTCCAGGATTTAACAGTACCGGAAAGGAGATACTGGTACCATGAGGCACTTAAAGGAGGATCTCAGGATCAGCAAACAGCAGAATTCTGGAAATAACTTGCTATGATGATGGAAGTCGTCAAGAATTAGAACTTCAAAAAGAAGCTAAATGAGCATTTGAGGAAAATAAACTTGCAAGGTGACAGGATAGCGCGGGGAACTGATTGGATTGCTCCAGAGAACTGGCATAGATTTTATAGGCCAAATGGCTGCCTCCTACACCATATTGACAGCATGTCTATGAGAATCCAATGTGCATTCTAGGGGAATGTTTCTGGGATGAAAGATTACTGGGAGTGGGATTTAGAAATTCCACAACTTAGAGGGAGACAACTCTGTACCAGTTGTATTGATGGGAGAATGGTCTGGTTTAGTAAGGGGTGGACAAGTAATAGAGCTTGGGGGCAGTGCAACTAAGAATTGATGAGTATTTCAACATGAAGGAGCTAGGGTGAATCTGTGAAATTTGCATCATTTTGGGTCATCATTCCGCAGCATGGCATGTGCTTTACCTGAAATTCCAGACTGTGCCAGATCTTGATAGCAACTGAAAGAAATATGCCAATGATTCTTGATGCACCTGATCAGGTCAGTGGCAGCATTACATACTAAGCACGTTCAACAACGTACAGGCTGGAAGTGCCATCAAGAATCAGCAAGCTAGTAGAGAAAGGTAGTAACAGCTGTGATGGTGAAAGAAATCCGAGAACCATGGGCTTCAGACAAGAACAGCTACATTACTTTGCTTATTCAACATTGCATTTAGTCTGTAATTAGTTGCAGATATACCTTGTCAGCTTTTTCCTTGCAAGGTCAATTCATAAGTAAATACACCCAAAGCGCCAATGGACCAATCTGAAACCAAACACCCCCAAGAGACAATGGACCAGCCTGCTCAAGAGTGGGAAATACTTTAGTATGAAGTAGCCAATGTGTCATTTGCTAATGTTACTTTAGCATATGCACATTATTCCAACCAGGTAAGAAGAGGTAAATTGGCTCCTTTCTGGTCAACTTCCTTGATTGGTCACAAACATTTTAGTTCTTTTTGCACAAGGCTATAGCTACTTTTTTTTGAAGTTGAGTGAGGTAAATTTTCTTTGTCATAACCAATAAGGAGCTAATTAACACATTTTTCTTGAGTTAAAGAAAGAGCAAACTTATGCACTGTTAAATGTGAGGAAAATAATTTTAATAAGTAATAGCAAGCATTTAGCCTTCATACAGTCACTGAGAGCACACACAGGTACTAAGTTTGATGGGAATAGTGTCCAAAACAAAAGAAAGAGAATAAATGGCATACAGTCCTTTGGTTGACTTTGAGTTGTAAGGTTATAACTGGAAGCTCATGTTGATTAGCTGCTTTCTTGGATGCATCAATAGTAGCAAATATTACAGTTGTTGAAAATTCTTGCCACTATGACTTTTATTCTGTAATTGTTTCTGTGGGAATATTTTCTGAGACAGAACATGGAGGCAGCACATTCTCTTCAATTATATGCCAAAATGCTCTCAAAGCCTCCTTGGAATGCTGTGAATTTCAAAGAAGTGGGTCTGTCCAGGACAGCGGTTGTATTAATATCCAGTAATGCCAATGGATTACTAAAACCATGATGGGTTTTGATGGGTATCCAGATTGTAGGGACCTATTTCACAACCCTGAGGGTGATTTGCATATTTTCTCAGCTCCACTGTGAAAGGTGGCCTTGCATTTTTAAGCAGTTTGACTTGTCCAAGTCTGATTTCCAGCAATTCCAACTGGTTGAAAGTTCTAAAAGTCCAACGATCAAATGATACTGGGTATAGCGTTGAGACAATGTGTCTCATTTTTTCTTTTGTTTTTGGTACCTTGATATATTTCTACTTATAAATTATTGTAATATAACCAAGCAACAGAAGATGCTTACTCAAGGTGTAAGTTTTACTATGTTTAGGTTAACAACCAAACAAAACATTTATAATTCAGAGATAGCAAGAATTGCGGATGCTGGAGTCAGAGATAACACAGTGTGAAGAAGGATCCCAACCTGAAACGTCAACTTTCCTGCTCCTCTGATGCTGCCTGGCCTGTGTTCCTCCAGCTTCACACATTTATAACTTATACTGATTTTACTTCAAAGAGTTGGTATTATTCCAAGCTTTAAAACAAAGTTAAGTTTTTATTCATTTTAATGACGAGGAGAACTAGAATTCATGGACTAAAGGTAGCATTCAAAACTGGGATACTTGTTTAGCACTTTGACTATTATGCTTTAATTCTCATAATCCTTGGGGCATAGTTTTAAACTTGAATTAACCACGAGTATAATTGCTTCAGCATTAACAGAAGATTACAATCATTAAATCAGATGAACTAGGTTTGCCATTGAAACTATTTGTTGGTGAGATCATGCAAAATCATAACACTGCAATGAGTTTACCTTTATCTCGAGTTATTTAACAGACTTGTGCTTGTGTGATTGTAGTCGTAAGTAGTAAATCAAAGACTGCTCCCGGGTGCTTTTTCAGTCTTCACCGGTCTCCTTTAGTTTCAGTCAAATACTTCACATCAGCCCCACCCCCAACACAGTCCAGACTAGGCATGATCAAAGCCCCTCAAGAAATGTACCATGTAAAATGGATAGGATGTGACAGGAATGTCTCCCATGCAGAAAATGTGCATTGTCAAGCTCAACATATTAGAAAGCATCTTGGGGTCTCTGATAAAATGGAATCCTAATCTACTTTCAAAAAATCCTATGAATGAGATCACTAGTTACCTTTCTGTTCCTTGCTGGTTAGTTCATCATTCGTTGGATGTTTGCTGATTCTCAAAAGGTAGTTCTTATGCCCTTGTACCAGGAATCAAATAGCAGCAACATCTCCCTACTAATCCTTTATTTTAATTAATTAATGAGATGAGAGAGTTGCTGGCTGGTCCAGCATTGTTAGTCCATCCCCAAATGCCCTTGACAAGCTGTTGGTGAGCTGCCTTCTTGAAAGACTATGGGTCATGTAGTAAACGTACGTGCATAATGCTCTATGATCCAGTGACAATTAAGGAACAGCAATACAGCATCTCTATAGTGTGGAAGCAAGCCATTCAGCCCATCGAGTCCACACCAACCCTCCGAACAGCAGCCCACCCAGAAACACACTGCTACCTATCCATGTAGCTCTAATATGGTTCCAAGTCAGGATGAGAAGAGACTTGGAGAAGAACTTACAGATGGTGGTGTCTCCATGTATGTTCCTAGTTATGTTGCCCTTGTCCTTCCAGGTGGTAGAGGTCACAGATTTGAAAGGTATTGTCTACATAGTCTTGGGAGTGTTGCTGCAGTGCATCTTGAAGATCCAAGCTGTAGACCTTCAACCAGTCACCGTGTTTTTAAAATTAAACTTATGTTGGTTCCACATACCCCCATGAGATAGTGTTCTCCCAAATGAAGATAATCAAGTCCAAGTATCAAACCTACCTCACATATAAAAGGTTGGAAACTGCTATTGTAGGTGGTACACACTGCAATGACTGAATGCTAGAAATGGAGAGAGTGAATCTTGAAGGAGATAGTTTGCCAATCAAGAAAGCTGCATTGCTTTGATTGTGTGGAGTTTGAGTGTTGCTGGAGCTGCATCCATCAAATGCAATGAATTCCATCAAAGTCCTGACCTTGCAGATAGTGGACAGGTTGCGAGGAGTCAGAAGCTGAGTTACTTGATTTCAAATTCCCAGCGTCTTACCTGCTATTGTAGCCACAGTATTTATATGGTAGTTCCGCTCAGTTTCTGGTGGATAGCAACTCCCAGGATGTCGATAGTGGGGAATTCAACTATGGTAACGCCATCAAATGTCAAGAGGTGTTACATGTATTCATGAGATGAAGAATAACTGTTGTCCAAGTCTTGCTGAATTTGAATACAATCTGCTTCATCTTTGGAGGATTCATGATGGATGCTAAACACTGTGCAAGTTCATCAGTGAACATTCCCACTCTGATCTCATGACAGAAGGATGTCCCTTGATGAGATAACTAAACATGGTTAGATTGAGAACAGTATCCCTGATGAACAGGGGCTCTTACAGTGTAATGGCAATAACCCTACCTCAGAGGCAGGATGTCTGGGTTCAAGTCCCACCTGCTCCATCAGGGTGTGATAACATCTCTGAACAGGTTGCAAAGAAAATATCTACCGCTGAGGAACTCCTGCAGTGATGGCCCAGCACTGAGATGCTGACTCTCAACAACCACAACCACCTTCCTTAAACGAGGGATGGCCCTAACCAGCTGTAATGCAGTCTAGAGTTGAGTGGCCTTGCTAGAAACCAAACTGAGCATCTGCAAGTTAATGGCAAATAAATGTGACTCTACAGCCAAATAATGGTAATCGCCATAAATAATACGGATGAGTAGACCGATAACCTAGTAATTAGGCTGTATGAATCAGTTTTACGGACAGGACCTAAAGTAATTTCCCACATTGTCAGATAGATGCTAGTGTTGCTGCTGTACTGGATTAACTTGATTAGAGGCCTTCAGCACTGCAGCCAGGTTGCTGCTGTGATCCATAGTCTTTGCCTTATTCAGTATGCTCAGTCTTCGCTTGATAAAGATGTGTGATAAACTGACTTGGCTGAGGAATAGTTTGGGAGACGATGGGATCCTCAGGAGTAGGCCAAGGTGAACCACTAATTTAGCATTTTTTATCTCCTGCACTCATGCTGTACCTGGTATTTCGCAGAGATGTTTACGTAGCCTCCCTACTATTTGTTTAATTGTCCATCATCTTCCAAAATTGGAAATGACAGGACTGCACAAATTTGATCTGATATTTCGAAAGTAGGATTCCTTACCCCTTACTGTAGAATACGGTTTCTGCTGTTTAGCGTGCATGTAGTTTCACTAGGATTGCTACCTCATTTTTCAGTTATACCTAGTGTTACCTGGTAAGCACTATCATACTCCACAATGTCATCTGCACACTTTGCTATAAAAGTCTCTGTTACATTATTCAAATCATTGATATATCATGTAGTGAAAAGCTGAGACCATAATACAGATACCTTGCTAACGCTACTTTGATGTAGACAGTGTACGTTTCCTTATCTTTATTGTCTTTGTCTGAACAAACAGCCTTACTAACCCAAGGGTAATGTATTTTTCAGAAGGTGTGGTACTGAGAAGTGTTCACTCTAATCCCAGATTTGGTTGTGAAGATTTACTGCCCAGCAAGGTAAATCTACCCAGTGAAACTTATTGTCAGCTTGCAACCACCCCTCAGAGAAATTACAGTTGATCAAGCAACTATAGTAAGATGTCCTCTCTGAGGAATTCTCAAACCAGCAAAATTATCTCACAGCAGAACATATTGACAGGTATACTAAAGCAGAAATAACTTCTAAAAATGTATTGATATCAGCACTTAGGATCCTAATTTAAGGATTCCACAATTATCGTGATGTGAATGTGGGTTTGTGAGGACATAAGCATGAGACTATAACTCTTCTAATTGCTGATGAATATTTATTTTAAGAATAAATTCTAGACTGCATTATGGCTGTAAAGCCATTGACTATTCTATACACAATGTTTAAATTCACTTTAAAATTTCTTTTGGATATTCAGCTAAATGAGATTTAAAGAAAATAACATTCACAATCCAGCATAAATTTCTTTAGGGTGTCTTTATCTCAACTTCAAGGGCAATTGATGATAAACCCAACACTTTTGTGCTGGGAGATAGCTGACATAATATCTCTATTATGTATGCACTGGCTTTTAGACCTTCATGGCTGCCAAACAGTCCTTCATCTTATACCCACAAAAATATATATTTTTAAGTCTAAGCACTTTTTTTGCACAATTTTATTTTTATAAATATTTGAGGTTCACTGGTCTTTTGTCTGTATTTTGTCATGGCTGTTTGGCCATGTTCTATAGTCTGTACAACATTCAAGATTCTACACGTCCTGCATTTCCATAATGCTTTTTCTCCCCCCTCCACTGTTATCTTGGGACTTTTTCAAATGCTGCAATTTATCTTTATGCATTCCTTTTAATTTAATCAACATTTTAATTTTTTCATTAAACTAGTCGTTTCCTTCAAATGTTCCAATCTGTGTTTTGTAAAGCTGAAGTACAACTTCTACCCATTTACATCCTCATCCTCTACATGTAAAAAACAGCATTCCATTAGACATTTGTTATTTTCTGAACTTGTTTATGGTATTTCAGTAATGTATTTACTTTGCCCCCCAGGTTTCTTTGGACCTCCTTTGTTGCTAGTTTTTCACCAATCAGAAAGGATGCATGTTAGGTTCAAAATGGAGGACATCACACTTACCTGCACTGAAATCAATGTCATCAATTTGCTCAATTAATCTCTCATTGTTTGTAATACACACCGTCCTGACTTGGAAATACATTGCCGTTTCATGAGTGTTGCTAGGTCAAAACCCTGGACTTCCTTCCCTAATGGCATTGTGGGTTTACTTACAGTAATGTGACTGAGCAGTTCAAGAACACAGCTCAGTAGCACTGTCTCAAGGAATGGGTATTAAACGTAATTGAATGTACTGAACGTAAGTACATCTTGGCTCTATTCCAGGACAAAGTTCCAACACTCAAGATTTGATTGTCCTGCAAAAAGAACCTGAGCAATTGAGACTATTGGTTTTGGACAGCCAGTGATGTAATTTACCCATGGCCCTGTCCCCTCTGCACTGGTGCAGCTCCACAGATCACCTAAAACTACGTACTTTATTTGCATTAGGTCCTGCTAAAATATCACCGGGAGATGCTAAGTTTCAGTCGTCTAGCAGAAAGGAAAATTCAAAATTGTTGAAATTTCGTCTCCCTGGCTCTGCCTATAACTCCTGAAATTTCAACACTTCAATTCTGGCCTCTTATGTATATCTAATTCTAATTGCTTTATCATAGACAGAGACGCTTTGTTTCCTAAGAACTGAAACATTTGAGTTATCTCCTTAAAAGCTCTCTACCTCTCTCTTGATCTGTAAGGTGTTCCTTAAAACGTGCATCTTAGGCCAAGCTTTTGGTCAACTATTCTGATAACTCCTCCAGTGACATGGTGTCAAATTTTGATTAACAATATTCTTGTTGAGTGCTTTGGCACATTTTAAAATAATAAAGGTGTCTTTTAATGCTGTTAGTTCACTTCTATTTCACATCTACATGTTGCCCATTTGGTGACATCATCTAAAAACACTGCATTAGTACACTAATGATCACCAGCTCGATCACCTTTGTCGACCTCTCCATTACTGCTAAATTATCAAATTTCTTATCTGGTATCCAGACAGGATTTATATATTTGTGCCATTTGACCATCTCAATCTATTCATCACTGGTGTCCCACATTCTACACTCAGTCAACTTCAGATCACCTAAAACTGCGGATCTTGGTTGCATAATGACCTAGTTTCTAATTTCATTTTCAACACCTATGAAGGACCTTAGGGTATTTGTTGCATTAAAGAAACAACATAAATATACACTTCTGTTAACAATCGTTCATTGAAGCATGTTGGAACATGTAACAGTATCAAAGACACCATATAATCAGGGTACCATCATCGTCCACCTTGTCAGGGACCTCCTCAAATAAAAGCTACATTACATCAGTCAGAACATGCCCACCTTAAATTTAGGCTCTCTTTCATCAATACAACTGATTAAAAAGGTTAGTTGCTCTAAACAAGATTGTAAATTTTGGTAAATTCAGTACAACCGATCGTAAAATTCACATGTCTATATGTCTATATGGTTTTTCCCTGCCTCATGTCTGGGAAAAAAAAAAGGAGATATTAATCGAGTGGAATTTGCTAGAAGTGGTTATACTTTAGCTAACCTTTTTCCCCTTTGGAGTTCCTTATTTCAATATTTTTGTTTTAAAGATGTTTTCTAGTCAAATATTTTCAAGTAATAACACCGATGCTAGCCATCATGCAAGTTCAATAATTTGACCATAATTATGCATTCATCATATGTGCAAATCTGCTAATACTTACATCTTTGAGTGCTTCCTGTGCAAGTGAACGGAATGATAAGATAACACCAATTATTGTCATTCTCTTCAATACGCTGTCAACCGCTAGATTATTCAGGGACAAAGAAAGAAGAGGGTCATTTAAATTTTTCCTTCTTGAGACAGCTCAGTAATGACACACAAAAAAATGTGACAGTCATTTTACACACCTATCAGTATCCATTATATGATTTTTGGTACATTATACGACTCTCAGCAGTCTTTCAGATGAATTATTAGTTACCCAATAATGGAACTTCAATGCACTAAACAAAAACAATTACGTGCACATTTCTTCTGTTAACTAATATCTTAAACTTCCATCTGAGATTTTCAAATGTGAAATGTAAGTGGATCCAAGATATGTTATTTTCTTGAAAAGAATCAACAAGCTCTCAAGGTATACATATATTCTACATAAGGTATTAACTGTGTACAGTTCTGAATGGATGGTGTTTGATCATTAAATTTGACAGCATTTCAGTTAAAGATAAAACGAAAACTAGTTGACTCCTCTTTCCCAATTATTTTTGGATATTGGCTAAGTGAATTAATAAAATGCTTTCTTTGACTATTTTAGAAGCTGAATAGTTAATTTGTAGGCTTTCAATGCTCTGACCCCTTCATTTCTATTTTGTCAGTAGCTTGTGTGGCTTTAAATATTTACTTGTATATTCCAAGTTTGTCACACTAGGAAACTTGATTCAAAGTCCATGCCCAAGGTTGTAAGAATATAAACCACTACCGAGTACTGATTTTTTTTTTGAAAAATCAAGATTTAAAAAGTATTCAGTTATCTCCAGCTCCCAAGTGCACGTTGTTTAAATGACCTAGGTTAGCCCCTGTCTGGTTTGTGTTAATGGATAAGTTGGTTAAGAATGGCAGCTATTAAGAAAGGTTGCTGTGAAATGGCTGCAGTGTACTCCCACGTCAGGTAGAAAAGTCAGCTGGGACAAGAATAAGGCTTTGCCTAAATCAAAATCTACTTTTAAAGCGATCATCACAATAGCCTGGCAATTCTACCCATCAATATGGAGCTAAAAGTTAGGGTAAAAGTTCGGCACAACATCATGGGCCAAAGGGCCTGTACTGTGTTGTACTGTTCTATGTAAAACTTAATTTCCACAATTTCCTGCCTTGCCTGGATGAAAGCTTCAAAAAATAACCTAAGAAATGTACTACTATTTTCTAAAAAAGGTGAGAAAAATGAATATCCTGAACACAATCATTTGTCTTTCTCTATGTTGCTGATCAGGGCCATTCTCATTTACTAAACTGATTAATTTTTCAAATCCGCCACTTATACTTTGCCACAAATCAGCATGCAGTTATGTAGAATTGGAAGCTATCATCCCTTTCTCAAAATAGTTTTACAGACTAAATACAGCTAAAGAGAGTGGAAAAATCTGAAATTATTCAAGCATGGTAAACTATTAGAAGGGCAGATTTCTTGTCTAAAGTGCAGATTAAATTGTCTGGCAACATTCAATTATCGTAAAGCTCAAATATTTCACAGTGAAGTAAAACTACTGGGACTAAAGTACTTCGCAGCTAACTTATCACATATAAGCCAAAATACTGTTTTTGCAAATAAAAATTTACAGGCACACAAAGAACATAAGGGACTTCTTAAACTATGTTTTTTTGGTAACGGAAGATGGCCTTACTGAGCTTCAGAAAGGGTTCTGCTGTTTTTGTCAAACATTCCGGAAAAAAAAAATGCATAAACGCCAATCTGAAGCAGCAGCGCCTGTAATTTGTATCAAATGATGGCAATGTACAAGATTGAAAAGTTAAAAAATTTACAATTATATACGAATGAGAGTTTCTTGTGTAAAGACATGATGAATGCTCAGCCTTAAACTACATTGCAATGAGGTTATGATTTCAAAATGGTTACTTTGTTTGCCCAGTTTCTGTAACCTGAGAACATATGCTATACCCACATGTTAATCTTTTGAAGAGTGCTGCCATCTGGTCTGGCTTGTCAAAGCTGGTCCTCATTTGTGTTAACACATCAACATTTTCCACTACTAATTTCTAGGAAAAAAAGATACTTAGCATCAGACAGTTCTTCAGATAATCAAAATCAAACAGATATTTCAATCTGGAGAGGGAAACAAGGCTCATAAGCTCCAGATGATTCACAAATAGTCAGTTTTCAAAGAGATCAAGAGTTTATAACATAAACCTTTCAATGCTTGGTATGACTCCTGAAACACACATGATAATGCACCCTGTTTCTTGCTCTTCCCACTTTTAATCCAAATAGAAATAAAGTGGGATTTAAAAAAGTACCCGTGTTCAACATTTCCTTTCTTTGTTCCTCTCAAACTTCCATTCCAGGATGGAACAATCAATGCCATGGAAACACTCAAACAGCCTGATTTTTCTCAATGAGCAGAAAAGATGACTAATTTGGTTAATTATTGTATCATAAGTAATTTTTTAAAAAAATAAGAAGAGTTCAAAGAGATACAATTTTCTATGCTTTAGTCTAAGCATGGAGGGAATGCTCGTGCCTGATCTGCAGTACTACTTCAAAATGATTATATTTAATTGCTTGTGTTTTTAAATGAACCCATCCTTTTCCTGTGTAGATGTCAGCAACGCACTAGTGGGTACAGTTTCGCAGACAGCAACACCAGTGCACTGTGCAAGCACCGATTCTTTATATTGGAACATGAAAAGAAAGCATCTTCTGACAATTCTGTTGTGGTGACGATCACAGTTGAATGCCATCCTGCTTCAGCTACTTATCAGCACTAGTATTTCTATTAAAGGTTAAGAGGAAAGTAAAGAAAGTGAAGTACTATTATATCGTTATATAGATGGAAATGTCAAGTTTTCCACTTGACAAGTTGAGCATGAAAATGTTAATTCTGGCGTATAGAAATTTCCAAATTTAATGTTTTATTACGGGTAGTCTCATTCCACATCGCAAATTTTTTGGAAGTCTTGCCGCCAACTCATTCCTCATATGTTGGCAGTCTTATAAAAAATGATTTTTGAAAAGACGTTAATGTAATTATCAACTGGGTCTCCCCATACTATGCCAATCCATTTCACTGCCCGCCCCCCACTATTGTTACAGCAGCCACAAATGTAGTTTGGCTTGCAAGTCATCCGAAAAATAAAATATGCTACCTACTTGAGTACAGCTTTGTGATGAGTAGCTTTTGATTGGCTCTTGACAGATCTCAAGTCAAAGCCGCAATTTTAGCCTCTGAAATAGTTCCAGAACATACGGGGTTACTCTCTTACTAATGTCAGTTTTGTGGTGAAGAGACAGTTCTGTCAGGATTTATTGGGAGTAAAACTTTGACTTTTAAATGTTTTCCTCATTATACGATTAAAAATACATCTTTAAATAGAACAAATTTTCAAGAATTTTCTTCATTTTAGCTCATCAATTAGGTGAAAAATCTATGTCACATTACTGAAAAGCCTTGTAAAACTACAATCATCTTTGTTATTTGGCAGAAACCGTTAAAACAAGATAACTATGATTTTATATTGATCAGAAAATGCTGAAATGGAAAAAAAAAGCTCAGAATTGACGTGAATTCTCGCTTACTTTAGAATATTTTGTCCAAATCACACATTCTTCTGTTCCTTCCAAACCCCTCCTCCACAAAGAAATAAATTACTTTCATATGAAGGCAAAGGTTAAGTGACCTTTTCTATGTAAGGGATACCAACTGCCAATACCGTTTTCACACAATACAAAATTCCCCTGAGGTTGACTGCAAATGAAAAATAATTTCATTTTGGAGAAAGGAGAATGTCTTGCATAGTCCGTGAGGATCATATTTCTCAAGCCCATTTTTATCTGCAGGCTATTTTCAAATAAGTGAATGGTTCTCTATATTTTAATCATTTTATAAATACAGCATGACTACAGCAATTTGAAAATAATCTTAGTATTAATGTAGAAGAGCAAAAATAAAGACAATTTTAAATATCAATATATCGATTCTATATCACTGAGGGCAGCATGGTGGCTCAATGGTTAGCATTGCTGCCTCACAGCACCAGGGACCCGGTTTCAATTCCACCCTCGGGCAACTGTGTGGAATTTGCACATTCTCCCTGTGTCTGCGTGTGTTTCCTCTGGGTGCTCCGGTTTCCTCCCACTGTCCAAAGATGTGCAGGCTAGGTGGATTAGCTATACTAAATTGCCCACAGTGTTCAGGGATGTGTCGATTAGATGGGTTACGGGGGATGATTCTGGGTGGGGTGCTCTGAGGTTCAGTGTGGACTTGTTGGATCGAAGGGCCTGTTTCCACACTGTAGGGGATTCTATGATGATTTCTATTCCATGATAACAACAGCTGATTTCCTCTTGCTCAAGTTGGACACAAATCTTTGTAATTTTAACGCAAAAATTTTAGAAGGGAATGACCATACTTCACAGTGTTACTAATATCACATACATGCAATTTAAGGAATAAATAAAAAAAATTATAAGATTAATGTATTTTAAATTTCATATTTTAGTGGTCAACTTTTCATGGACGGGAGAATAGGGAAAGAGGTCACAACTGTACATTGAATTATCATTTATAATTTTCAACATCTAATGACTTCATTTTCAACAGCCATAAACATTATACTGGACTTTTAGCCAAGACTTTAGAATACAAAATGTAAATCTTCATTGCCCCTGAACAATGCTGGCGGTGGCAAGTCAGTTGAGAAATGTAGCAAGATGCAAAAATAGGTATTATCGATATTTAGGTGGGGGCCGGTGAAGGGGTGTGTGTGTGTGTCTGTGTCTGTGTCTGTAAAAAAAAAAAGTCCAATTTTCCAAGGATTTTTAACAGCACAACAAGAAGCTACTGGTACGTGGCCTACCTGAATGCACTGCCACCACATTATCAGCAAATGTCATGTTGTTTAATTGCAGATGTTATTTAACCAAAGAGGACAGAAATTAGACAATTCCTGACATGAAAGTTCAAGTGGGTACCTGTCAGCTCCAGCTGCTTGCTCCAAGTCGTGCCCAACATCTCAGGGCACGCTCCAATGGCATAAACTGCCTCCATCCTAATTTCACAGGGCAGCCAGCCTCACCATGTCCTCATTATACATGGCAATCTGCTGCCAGGCCATATTGCATGCAAGGTCAGGCATCCATTAAAACAGACTGCAAATCATAGCTTTTTGCTTGCTTTCTCAGTGCTCACTCACTGTGTGAGTATTTGAATAATCACTATATCTCTGCCATGCTTGGCTTTTTTGTGCATTGATGCCTCATTCAGGACTTAAAAGTTTCACAGTACTTTTCACTTGCCTTTAAGCACAAACACAAAGCTAGGCCAGCCTATCATGCTTGTCAGCAATAATCAACATGTCAACAGACTGTCAACAGCACACCTACAGCACGTGAAAGTAGCTTACTTGGTGAACACAATGAATACGCTTCAACCAAAAGATCATGTTTCGAAGCCTCAATGGACTATTCTTCAGTTGTCAAGGGGAAAAAGTCGTAAATTATGGGGTCCCACCACAATCAGCCAAGGTGACAGTCTGATCTACGTCTAAGAGCTCGGACATGTTCACTTCGCCACTTGGGTTAGGGCTTTTTTGGGGGGGGATGGGGTGGTGTGCTTATCCTTCTCAGTCTGAGGTTTGGGGAACACTTAGTTTTGCTGGACTTGCAAAACCAGTCTAGGCATTAGTGCCAAGTCAGTCATCAGGGACCGGCATAGATGTCAGTCAGGGGCCTGGCCAGTATTCAGTAGGAGCTTTTGTTCAAAGCCATTCAGAGGGCTGAGCCACAGACAGACACGAGGATCTATTCACTGTAAGCCAAAGGGTACTATCAGGGGCCAGTTGTGTGGTGGGCAAGTCATGGAAGTTAAATGTGGGAATTGGAGGCAGCATGGTGGGACGCAGAGCGGACAATATTTACTCAGGGCCAATTCAACATACAAGGGTGAGAGAGGATCACGCGTTGAAGAAATTATTGCCTAACAGAGGTTACTGAAGGTAAACACCCCACCCTGGCATGAATGAGGAAGGAGTGCATCACAATGGTTGGCATCATCAATCTGTAGCCGAGTAGGATAATTTGGAGAGATGAAGATTTAAATGAAACAGAGATAAAAGGTACTGCAGATGCTGGAGAATCTGAGATAACAAGGTGTGGAGCTGGATGAACACAGCAGGCCAAGCAGCATCATAGGAGCAGTAGAGCTTGACATTTCGGGCCTAGACTCTTCATCAGAAATGGGGGAGGGGAAGAGGGTTCTGAAATAAATAGGGAGAGAGGGGGAGGCAGATAGAAGATGGATAGAGGAGAGGATAGGTGGAGAGGAGGCAGACAGGTCAAAGAGGCGGGGATGGAGCCAGTAAAGGTGAGTGTAGGTGGGGAGTTAGGGAGGAGATAGGTCAGTCCAGGGAGGACGGACAGGTCGAGGGGGTGGGATGAGGTTAGTAGATAGGAGATGGGGGTGCGGCTTGAGCTGGGACGAGGGGATAGGTGAGAGGAAGAACAGGTTAGGGAGGCGGGGACGAGCTGGGCTGGTTTTGGGATGTGGTCAGGGGAGGGGAGATTTTGAAGCTTGTGATATCCACATTGATACCGTTGGGCTGCAGGGTTCCCAGGCTGAATATGATTTGCTGTTCCTGCAGCCTTCGGGTGGCATCATTGTGGCATTGCAGGAGGCCCAGGATGGACATGTCATCTGAGAAATGGGAGGGGGAGTTGAAATGGTTCGCGACTGGGAGGTGCAATTGTTTGTTGCGGACTGAGCGCAGGTGTTCCGAAGGCCCTCCGCTTCTTCCTGTCCCGCAGACCTGACAAATCCCCCTCCACTGACGCCCTCATCCGCTTAGCCGAACTCATCCTCACCCTCAACAACTTCTCCTTCAATTCCTCCCACTTCCTACAGACAAAGGGGGTGGCCATGGGTATCCGCACGGGCCCAAGCGATGCCTGCCTCTTTGTAGGTTATGTGGAACAATCCATCTTCCATACCTACACTGGCCCTAAACCCCACATCTTCATCCATTACATTGATGACTGTATCGGCACCGCCTCGTGCTCCCACGAGGAGCTCGAACAGTTCATCCACTTCACCGACACCTTCCACCCCAACCTGAAGTTCACCTGGACCATCTCCAACACCTCTCTCGCCTTCCTGGACCTCTCTGTCTCCATCTCGGGTAACCACCTAGAAACCGATATCCATTTCAAGCCCACTGACTCCCACAGCTACCTAGAATACACCTCCTCCCACCCACCTTCCTGCAAAAAGCCATCCCAGATTCCCAATTCCTTTGCCTCCGCCGCATGTGCTCCCAGGATGAGGCATTCCACTCCCGTACATCTCAGATGTCCTCATTCTCCGCAACTCCCTCGCCCCGCCCCAACCCCCCGCAGTGGTCGAGGACGCCCTCGACCGTGTCTCCCGCATTTCCTGCAACTCATCCCTCACACCCCGTCCCCGCAATAACAACCAAAAAAGAATCCCCCTCGTCCTCACGTACAACCCCACCAACCTCCGGATCCAACGCATCATCCTCCGACACTTCCGCCATCTGCAATCTGACCCCACCACCAAAGATATTTTTCCCTCCCCACCCTTGTCTGCTTTCCGGAGGGGCCACTCTCTCCGTGACTCCCTTGTCTGCTCCACAATCCCCTCCAGCCCCACCACACCCGGCACTTTTCCCTGCAACCACAGGAAGTGCTACACCTGCCCCCACACCTCCTCCCTCACCCCAATCCCATGTCCCAAGAAGACTTTCCGCATCAAGCAGATGTTCACCTGCACATCTGCAAATGTGGTATACTGCATCCGCTGTACCCGTTGTGGCCTCCTCTACATCGGGGAAACCAAACGGAGGCTTGGGGACCGCTTTGCAGAACATCTGCGCTCAATTCGCAAAAAACAATTGCACCTCTCAGTTGCGAACCATTTCAACTCCCCCTCCCATTCCTCCGACAACATGTCCATCCTGGGCCTCCTGCAATGCCACAATGATGCCACCCGAAGGCTGCAGGAACAGCAAATCATATTCAGCCTGGGAACCCTGCAGCCCAACGGTATCAATGTGGATTTCACAAGCCTCAAAATCTCCCCTCCCACAACCGCATCCCAAAACCAGCCCAGCTCGTCCCCGCCTCCCTAACCTGTTCTTCCTCTCACCTATCCCCTCGTCCCAGCTCAAGCCACACCCCCATCTCCTATCTACTAACCTCATCCCGCCCCCTTGACCTGTCCGTCCTCCCTGACCTGTCCCTATCTCCTCCCTACCCCGCTACCTATACTCACCTTTACTGGCTCCAGCCCCGCCTCTTTGACTTGTCTGTCTCCTCTCCACCTGTCCTCTCCTCTATCCATCTTCTATCCGCCTCCCCCTCTCTCCCTATTTATTTCAAAACCCTCTTCCCCTCCCCCGTTTCTGATGAAGGGTCTCGGCCCGAAATGTCAAGCTTTCCTTCTCCTACGATGCTGCTTGGCCTGCTGTGTTCATCCAGCTCCACACCTTGTTATCTCTTTTAAATGAAACAGTTGGGCAGAAATGTGGCAAAGCACAGAAATTATGTATTTGACAGCGAGTGCAAGGAATAAATGAAGGTGGTGGTTTGGGGGTCATCTCGTTCAACAGGCTGAGCCTGCAACTTACTCTGCAAAGCAATTTCCATCCTTGTTCAAAACGCGGAACTGAAACACAGTTGCCACGACACTGAGAATGGGGTGGAGTAATTTTATTTTCCTGTGGACAGTCTCCATTTGTGAACAATGTCAACCTTTTCAAGGGGCAACTGCATTAATCGGGCTCAGGCACTTGCATTAGTACAAGTTAAAGATATCAGTCTTCAGAATTCTGCATATGACATACATGCAGTGACCAACTATGTGGAATACAAATCCTGGCCACAATTAACCTTAGCAATGTAATTGCTTATTACAGGTTGCTTGCAGTCATGTAGGTGAAGTTGAAGTCATCATGGGTAACTTTACAAGTGGCACGTGCAAACCACAATTCACAAAGACAACCCAAGGTGTTACCGGCTGCAGGTGGGCACTTTGGTGCAGTCCGTATTATTGAGGCACTGGAGCAGCCTAACAGGAAGACTCAAATCAAGAGTTTCCACATAGTTTCTTGTTGACAATTCTCTTAACAAAGGGTAAAATTTTCTTTTACAAAATTGGGAGATAATTTACGATTGCAAAACTTAATTCACCTTAATTTTTTTATACATTCACAGGGTGAGGGCATCGCTGGCTAGGCCAACATTTATTGCCATCCCTAATTGCCTAGAGGCTATCCTAATTGCCCACAGGGCAGTTTAATAGTCAACCACATTGCTGTAGGTCTGGACTCACATGTAGGCCAGACCAGGTAAGGATGGCAGTTTCCTTCCCTAAAGGACGTTAGTGGTTTTCCCAACAATTGACAATGGATTCTTGGTTACTACTAGATTCTTAATTCCATTTTTCTTTAAAAAAAATCGAACTCAAATGCTACCGCCTGCCGTGGAGGGATTCAAACCCTGGTCCTCAAAATGTTATCAGGGCTCTGGATTAATAGTCTAGTGATAAAACCAGTAGGCTATCACCTCCCTTTGTTTTTACAATAGCTCCTTCAGCTAAACAAAATTTAGGTCACATTCACAGGTTACATTCATTAGGTCACACTGGAGTTCCTGTACTCAAAAATTACATAGTGATTTGGTTTTTTATTCAAAAATGGAAATATGATTTCTTGGCTATATGTGACTGATTTCAACAAATCAAATTCTGAGATGATATTGTTCATTCCAAATGTAAGAAAAGTGAAGCATGACTTGTGGAATTTCACATCTTGAATGGAGTCTGCGCCCAACAGTTAAAATGAAGGACTGCTCATATCAAATCTGTCAGTGATGCTACAATGACTTACTGCAACCTCAAAAGATAATGATCATGATGTAAGGCTAAGTGTGTCATATTGTAGTCTGTTGAAAATATTCACCATAAGGTTACTGGCAAAACTAGCTCATGATCTCAGATTTTACAAAAAATGTACACAGCAAAAGCCAAATCTTATGAGTATCGAAAGAACAAGGTAAACCACTTCAAATCAGGCTCCCATTCATTCCAGCAAATGTGTTGTAAAGTTTACAACAGATGTTTTATAACAGCACAAATATTTTGGTGTGTTTATAATTGACCTAAGATACTTCTATCAATCTTTCGAAACCCACTGACAAATTCCCATCCCAGTAAAAGCCTTAAATTTTCACGGTCAATCTCATTTTGTAATAGTGTTTTTTCAAACCATTTTATTCTTAGCACTAGCATGCTGCAATGAAACCCCAACCTTACCTTGAGTTCTGCTACCTGTGAGGAAATGTGCCACATCAAGCTTTCACTTAAAAATTTCATTCCATATGGACCCAGAAGTTCTGAAAGAGCCCTCATTTCTGTGGGAAAACAAGCCTTATCAGCCAGCATGCCACAGAACCAATAAAATGGTCATCAGGTTAGCACATGCACATTGTCAAAGATTGTCCAAAACCTTGAAACATGAAAGAAAATAAGGGAATAATTGTACATATATTTGAGGAACTCGAAGTGTTGAAAATCTGTATCCCTTTACTGTTACTGAATGTGCTAGTAAAACAGCAGATTGCTGAGTTGAAAGATGGTGCACTCCATAAGCAGATTTTTTTTGTAACCTCAAGAAAAATTAAAAATGTACCTTAAAAATAAAAACTGGTAGGATAGAAAAACAAGAACAGACAAAACATTAACAATGACTTGCTGGGGACAATATGCACATTGTTACATTGCTGTTTGTGGAAACTGGCTGCTATCTGCTTTACAACAGTGACCAAACTTCACACATATTTAATTAGACACCTTCGAAGTGCTTCACACAATGGTCATGAAAAGGGTTACATATCCGACAGGGGTTCACTTGTACATCCGTCAACTTGCATCCATTGCTCCCGATGTGATCACCTCTACATCTCAGAGACCAAGCGTAGACTCGGAGACCATTTTGTACAGCATCTGCGTTCTGTATGCGACCAATGACACCACCTTCTGGTCGCCCACCATTTTAACTCCCCCTCCCACTCCCACTCCCCGAGTGACATGTCCATCCTGGGCCTCCTCCAGTGCCACAATGACACCACACAAACTGGAGAAGCAACACCTACCCTCCGTCCTCATTCCACGTCCAACCCGTCATCTCAACCCTGCCGCCTCGACCTGACACAACCTGTCCATCTTCTCTCCTATCTGCCCCTCCCACCTCACTGACCAATCCCCACCACTCCCTATCTGCACTCACCTATCACCATCCCACCTACCTTCCCCACCCCTCCTCCCTCTACTTATTTCCCAGCTCCCTTCCCCCTCCCCATTTCTGAAGAAGGGTCCTGACGTGAAATGTCAATTTTGATGCTCCTCTGATGCTGCCTGGCCTGTTGTGTTCCTCCAGCTCCACACTGTGTCGTCTCTACATTAATGCAAGTCTGTCTTGCTTTGACACATGGTCAAGGAAGATAGGGAGGGGGAAGAGGTTGGCTAGGCTTTCATGTGAGAATGTAAAATATTGCAGAAAATCAACTATTTAAAATATAGTGCAGTGTGAAGACTTCATGTAAAAATGTCTGACTTTTGAATCTGGGATGCAATTTCTACAAAATTTCAAACTGTCTTGTGGTTCTATTCAAATTACTTAAATCAATAAGTTTACATACTGACATCAGATACACAAATATTACCATTACACAAGGAGGAAAACTAGGATAATGAACAAATACTTCCATAAAATTTCCAAAGACTATTCAATGGGATAGAAGTGCACAAATATATAATCCAAGATTTTCTCCTGACCTTTGAAATGATTCAATGTGAATTTTTCCTCATGGAAATGTTCTCAATTTTATAACTTTATAATCTAATATTAGTTACAGAGTCATGCAGCATGGAAACCATTCCTTTGGTCCAGCCAGTCCACGCCAATCACGTTCCAAAACTAAACTAGTCCCACCTGCCTGTCCTTGGCCCATATCCCTCCAAATCTTTCCTATTCATGTTCATTTCCAAATGCCTTTTAAATGTTGTAACTGTACCTGATCCACCACTTCCTCTGGCAGTTCATTCCACAACCTAACCACTGTCTGTGTCAAAAAAAAGTTGCTCCTCGTATCCTTTTTAAAACTTTCTCTTCTCACCTTAAAAATATGCCCCCTAGTTTGGAACTCCCCCACCTTACAGAAAAGACCACTGCTATTCACCTTATCTATGCAGTTTGTAATTTTGTAAATCTCTACAAAGTCACCACTCGACCTCCTATGTTCCAGTGAGAAAAGTTCCAGCCTATCTTTATAACTCAAACCCTCCATTCCCAGCAACATTCTGCTAAATCTTTTCTGAATCCTGTCCAAATTAATAATAGCCTTCCTCTAACAGAGCAACTAGAACTACACACAGTAAGCCAGAAGAGGCCTCACCAATGTCCTGTACAACTTCAACATGACATCCCAACTCCTACACTCAATGATCTGAGCAATTAAGGCTAGCACACTAAATGCCTTCTTAACCATCCTTGCCTACCTGTGATGCAAATTTCAAAGAATCATGTACCTGAACCCCTCGGTGTCTCTTTTCTGCAACACTACCCAAAGCCCTACCATTAACTGTTTAAATCCTGCCCTTGTTTAAAATTCCATCTGCCATTCCTCAGCCCATTGACCCAATTGATCAGGATCTTTTTGTAATCTCAGATAACTTTCCTCACTGTCCACTATACCACCAATTTTGGTGTCACCTGCAAACTTACTAACATTGCCTCCTATATTCTAATCCAAATCATTTATATAAATGACAAACAAAAATGGCCCCAGTACCTATCAAGCACCGCTGGTCACAGGCCTCCAGTACAAAAAACAGCCCTCCACCATTACCCTCTGTCTCCCCTGACAGTATGTCTAATGCTGATCTAATAGTGTGACAAGTGCTGAAGTTCTCTTTAGCACACAATGTCAATGGTGAAAAATGTTCCAAGCTGCTTCATTGATGTATAAAAGAAAAGGACAATGAAACAAAGAGGCATTAGGAGTGAGCCAAACTATGATTTAAAAGGTGAGTTTTAGGAGGGCCCTACAAAGGCAGTTAAGAGATTTCGTGAGGGAATTAGAATGTTGGTCCTGTACACCCAAGGCATGCCTTCAGTGATGGGGGCAGAGGGAAAACAAGTAGTTATAGACAGAGAGATGGAAAGCGCAGCTGGGAAGAGAGTTTATCAAGCAGGTGGCCATCAACGGATTCAAGTTAAAATTTGAAGAATTGCGATGACAGAATAAATGCAGGAAATCAAGGATGGGGTGTTAAGTAAGTGGAACTCCATGTGAGATACTAGCATTTTACATAAACTGAAGATTACAGATTGGTACAGGATAATACAAGAACCAGGAAAGTACTGGCATAAGTGACTCAGTGACAAAACCTCTCCAATGAAGGCTGCAGCAGCAAATGGGCTGAGGGATGAACTTAATGAGACAATGTCCCTAAGGTGAAGATAAGTAATAAATTCTGGTTTAAAAAGGATTCGGATTGATTCAGTCCATGACAGAAGATATAAACAAGAACATAATCAGTAAGAGTGGAGCAGAGTTGATGGCAGGAGGAAATGATGTTCTTTTAAGACTAGAGTTTGACAACGTAACAGTGGGGACATCAAGTTGGGTATCACGAACATGCACTTTGTAGCTGACTCATAATGAAACATGACATCACCATGTAGCTACGTATAATCACCAAGGTGAAAGGGAGAGGGGAAGATGATGTTTGGGGGAATTGATATGAAGATGCCCTGGCTTTAAAAGAAACCATTTGAAGGAGATTCATGCAACTGGACAATGTTGAGGTCATTGGATGACAATTACCTTGTCAACTGTGACAAGGCAGAAGAGATATTGTAGAGGTCAAGAAGTAACATTATTACACCATAGACGCAGAAAACAGAAGTCTTTTGTGGCTTCAGTCTTTTGTTTATGTAGCAGTGGTCAAAACTGGAGCAAATTTTAATTATTTCCAGGAGTGTGAGCATCACTACCAAGGATCACTTTGGTTTCCATTCCTTGATGCACTTAAGAAGATGGCAGCAAGCTATAGCCCTGTAGTTTTGGTACACTCACAATGCTGCTTGGAAAATAGTTCTACGTGTCTGACCAAACAATTGTGCAAGAATGGAGATCTAGTTCCAAGTTTAGATAGCGTAGTGCTTGGAGGTGAACTTTCAGTTGATTGGCTTCCCCAGCGACTGCTCCTCTTTCCTTTTAGGTGGTAGGATCCATGCTTTAGAACCTACTATCAAAGGAGCCTTGGTGAATCCCTGCAATATATCTTTGGATGGTATACACTGCTGTCACCCTGCTTCATGGAAAAGTACTGAATGCAAACATATATGAGCAGAAATAGACCATTCGACAAAATTATGATTGATCTGGTTTGTACTTCAACTTCCACATTCCCATCTGCCTTGATAACCTCTGATTTCCTTGCCTAACAAGAATCTATTTACTGCTCCCTTAAAAAATATTCAGTAAACCCAACTCCACCATCTTCTGAAGCCAAGTTCCAAAAGTGCACAATCACTCAGGAAAGAAATTCTCATCTGTCTGAGAAGAGAGGCCCTAGTTTTAAAACGGCGACCCCTAGTTCAGGACTCACCCCCAAGGGGAAACATCCTTTCCACATCCACTTTATTAAAATCGTTCAGGGTGTGATACACTTGAATCAAGTCACCTCTCACACTTCTAAACTCCAACAGAAACGAGCCCAGTCTGTTAAACCCATTCTCGTAAGACAACTTTTAACTTGGTTAATGGGCTGCCAATCATTTAGGCTGCTTTGTCCTGGATATGCTGAGACGTAAAAAAAATTCTCTCTCGCTCCCAAATTGTACTCCATAGATGGTAGACAGGCTTTGTAGGGTCTTTTGGAGATGACAAGAAGCAAATATTTTAGAAGAGAGCGTGGCTGGAAATGGACCTAAGTTCGTACAGGCAAAAGAACTGTAAAGCTTTTCTTGAGATAAAGCTTTTGAAAGGGACAGTGATAAATTCTGAGAAGGAATCATTTACAATATCAGCTGGAATTTGTGCTTAAGAAAACTGCACAGAAGTATATTAGAAATAGGAAAAGGCAAGATCAGCTTAGAATGAAAGCTAAGAGGATATAAATGACGGACAATTGACAGATTCAGGGGTATGGAGGAGATAAGGCTCATCAGGATACAACTGAGGTACTTGAAAGGATAGTCTCAAACGTAGTGGCAAATCCACGACCATATAAAAGACTATGGAGAGGAATTAGGTGATCATTGGCAATAAAGAAACTGGTGGTTACCTTTGTTCTGGATGAGGAGGGGGATGGGGGAGTGGCAACAGACGACGAATATTTTGGAGTGACAAGAAAAGTACAAGAGTAGAGAAGAGGTTGAAAAGTTATTTCAGACCTCATTCAAAAGGTGAATAACTGTTACTTTAAAAGTTGCAAACAATGAAAACTTAGTTTTGGGCATATGTCCACACAGAATCTTCTAGCACTAAATTACAGTTGAAATGAGGCTTTAATTCCACCACTCAACTGAAAAGATATAAAACATTAAAAAAATCATCCAAACAAAACTGTATGATTTTAAGGAACTGAACCATTAAAATTTTAGTTCTGACTGTTAGCCAAGGGCTGATTTTATGGGATTTTTCTGTTTAATAATAATCTTTGCATACCAAAGAGCTATAACCACTTAACTTTATGACTCAGTTGAGACAGAAATGTGCATTTAAAGGTTTTGCCCTGTTGATGATTTTTCGACAGTAGTCAGTTACTTTGGCCGTATGTCAGGGATAGTGTGAAAATAATTCTGGTTATAAATGTTATTTCATGAATGTTATTTTCCCCAAGTATAAACATTGTGTTGATTATGTTTGCACTGACAGCATGCAGCATTTTAATTCATGATTGGCAATATAAATGTTGAGGAAACAGATACCATTACAAAAAAAACCATCATTAGCACATGCCAGAGAACATTGGCAACACTCAGCCTTTCTGGAACAAAGTGTTTATGGACAAATCTTTTTCCAGTCAGTTGAATAGTTTATTTATGGGAGAGAATGTTTCAGCTAATTGATTTGATTTCTACATGAAAAAATAATTTAGAAAACACACATGGGCTGCAGATTATGCTGAGGCATTTAGAAAGAGTTAGGTAGTTGAGAATGCACTCTAAGGGATTAAGGAGAAAGGGAAAGCTAGTAAAATGAAATTAGAGTTGCCCATGCCCAACAATATGAAGCAACACTGGTTCTATGGAGCCTAAATTACATACTGCTTTTGCTGTAAATTCTTAGAGAGCTGAATTTAGTGAGTTTGGATTTTCTAATTTTATGAGACAACCAATAAACAGATAAATTTTGAATATTCTGGGCCCCTTTACCCCAAATTTCCTGTCTCAGTTAGGGGTCCAGAGAAATCACTTACTCCTCATTAGCCATGCATAATTTAACAGTGAAGCACAAAGTTATAGGCATTTCCTGGACCAGACTACCTATTTTACCACATATCCAATCTATAAGCTTGATTAATATCAAGCAGCAAGTGGAAAATCAATTTTGAAATCTTTGCAATCAGATATTTCCAGGATAAAGGCACATCAAGGTCCAAATCCTAAAAACTGAGGCAAGGGAAAAAATTTAAACAAGTAGGACAGAGAATTTATTGTATGTCTGAAAGATAAGCCCTTTTTTATGTGTCCAAGAATATAGAAATCTAGAAATCAAAATTTTTTTGTTCCTCCTTTGAACAACTGATCCAATTTACTGACACGAAAGTAATTCTGACTCCTGACTGTTGTTTGACAATCACTGATGGAAGTGTGCTGGGTAGGCACTTAAGGATAAAACAGGAAGACTGTTTTTTAAAAAAGTACATATCTTTGTCAAATCTCTGGAATGCCCTGGAATGAAAAGAAACTCCTGGGAATTGCTGTCAGAAACAAGAGAAGAATCCTGAATTTGTTGATATGTGGCTTTTCCCCCATTTTCCTTAGTTTGGAATGCTTTGGAGAAAAAGGTGGCATAAACAGTTGTTTAGGTAAGGCTGTTGGAAAGTTGAGGACTATTTGTTGAAAACACCAGGAATAAGCCTAATGGGAGTCAGCAACCCTGTAATATTAGCAATAAGCACCCATGGAACAGTAGACAGTAAAAGGTTAACACAGTCAGGAGAAGGTGGAAATGGAGAAATCTGAAAGAGACAACAAAGAGTTAAAATTCAAATTCCTTTGTTGGAAAACATTTGAATTCACCAGTGAAAATACATATGGTACTTTCAGAGAGGCTTCTTGGCAGCAGCAGTATCAGTCTTATTTCTGCTACTAATAGCTGGAGACAGGGAAAACATTGAGGCAAAATAAGGTCATGGAGATGTAGAGGCACACAGTGGGTTAAACAAAAACTGCTTTGCGACAGGGCTGGTAAGATTAATTGGCTTCTTCATAAAACAAAGAGATGTTTAGAAGAAAATACTTCAACTTATTTACCAGAAATGTCTGAATATTCCTCTGCGTTAAATGTTAGTTCACTCTCGGTAGGCAGGTTCACAAATGCCTTCATGGCTGGAAAGTACGCAATATGTCCGTTGCTGACTTGTCGCAAGAGAGTTTCTAGATACCTGTGAAGTTGTACAGCTGGATTAGGTTGTGTTGAAACATCAACTGTACCAATAAATGTTCTTTACACATAATTAACAATGTACGTCACACATATATCACATCAATACTTGCCAGTTGGTATATAAGCTAGTTATGGTAGGTTCACCATGACTATCTAAATGCTGTGTCTGCTGCAGAAGAACATTGTTAAAAACTCTGGTGATATCAATTTGCACGTAGTTTTCAATGGACTGAAGTACGGTCATGTAAGCTTTCACACTTGTCAGCAGCTCAGAGGGTTTGGCAATCTCTTGTGTTGCTTGATTGTACATAGTCATTCCCACAATTGATCTGAAATTAAAACATAAAATGCAACCTTAAAAATAATACCTGTATTTAGAACTGACACTTTCTGCGACCAAAATAAGAGCAATGACGTCTATAAGTAAAGGGCAAGTGAACATTTTCACTAAATTAGACATTTTTACGCATATCACCACCAAATTAACTCTCTAATACAATTTCAAAATGGGTCCATTACAATTTGCTAACCGAGTGATTTTTTTCATTTTATACCTTTCCACTCTTCTTGACCAAAACTGCCCTGATGTGTTTAAATTGCCCCAACATGGTTTTTTAAATGTCTCCAGCCACACATTCAACTTTTCTTAACTTCTGCTCATCACTGTTTCGCACTGGGAGTAATCTTTACTACTATTAACATTCAGCTTTTCAACTTCTTACCTAACTCCCGAATGTCTGCTTTCGGGACCTAGTTTCTCTATCTTCATATGCCTCCTCCTTCCTCAATGTATCGGCATTCAGCCAATGAGGAGGCCTAGCAAAGCTGGAATCAACTGGTTTCTGGGGCTATCAATGAAAACTTAGTGAGGACAATCAAAACAATGGACATGCCTGCCCATTAAATTGAGGACCATCAGCAAATGTACTAATGCAATAAATGTAACGAGAGAGAAATAATTCAGATGGAATTGTTCTTGAACTCAATTGGGAATAATATATCCAATACAAGTCAAATATGTTCCAGCAAAAACAATGAACTCTGGAAGAAAATTATCTTAAGCCAAAAAACTTACATCTGGCAGTCCATAAATTTTATGCGAAGTTATTTTCGTTGACTTTAACATCTTTGAATTCAGCTAACACTTTAAATTTCAGTTCAGTTTTTCTTTTGGTCTTTTATGTATTAACAAAAATAATACAAATATTTAATAAAACTGAATCCTGAAAATATACTGAAGCAGCTAGATATTCCTTTGGTAACATAATTGTGAATAAGATAGATGTGAAAAGAAAAAATGTTTTAATCTTTAAAAATCACACCAATATTCTTCCTACTCTCGCTGCATTTTATTTTTGTTCGGTACAATTCTGTACCAGGCAGCTCACACAAGCGATTGTCATGCACGCATAAGCCTGACATCACTCGGCTTGTTAGCAGACAAGACTAACACAGGGAACAAACAGCACTTCTCTTGCCTTGAAGTTCCAGCAGAAATTCCTTAGATTAAAGAAAAAAAATTAGGTGGGGAAGTCTGGTCAATACTTCTCTTCCAAATCTTTCAGACTGGAACCAATTAAATAACCTTTGCTCAATTGCTGATACTACCTAACTTAGCACAGAAAATGAAATAAATCCACGACTTCACCTGGGTTGTTGTCTTTGATTTTTATTGACTAAATCAGCTGAGCCATTTAGAATATGACCAAATGGTCTCTTTAAAAGGAAACACTGCCATCTTATTTCCCTTCTTTCCCAAAACCAGGTTCCAAATATTCGGTATTCTGGATAATGCTGTTATTAACAGCTAGGGCTCAATGTCTGATTCTACACCTTTCCTGTAAAGGAGCATCTAAGCTCATGTACCCAGGATCAAGGATCCAGTGAAGGTGGTGAAACGCGTGCTTTCCATTTCACATAGACTGTCTCTTCACCATCTTGCCCTCAGTTTTACGAGCTGAGTAGGTGTTAATTTTATATGTTCTCCAAGACAGAAATTTAATATTGACCTTTTAATTTAGTGATCCTAAAATACCGCGTATATACACTTCGCAGTTTTCTTTTACAAAACCGGGTAAACCTCTTACTTAGTAAAGCGTATTTCCAAATGTGAAGTCAAATACTCGCGTGGTGTAAAGGTGTGCTCCCAGACAACTAAATTAGGAACATAATTGATAGAGAAACAAAGCTCAGAGAGAGCAGTGTGAAGTTTGTCCAAACTGAAAAACAAAAACAAAAGATTTGGCCAATGTTTCCCAGAAGAAATCCATAATTAGAAAAGTAATGAAAACAAATTATTATTCTAACATTTCTCAAATGTCTCAAAACAATTCTTGAGTAACTGTTTTAAAGCATGATCATTATGTAAACAAACAAGCACATATGTAAAGCTAGAGTACCAGAGAACTAACTCAATTATCATACTGCTTGTCCAACAATTACCTTGATTTCAACCAATTTAATATTCCTAAATTCAGAGTCACTGTCTTCAGTCCTGACAACAAATTGATCTACTGCCACGTTTTCTCCCTCCCTCTCCTTCACTCACACCAGACCTTTGGGTTTCAAGGGATAAGCTTTTGTCAACATAACTGCACCGACATAAAGGACGCCTATTCTCACCAAACCAGATCCTGCCTCAATTTTTGTACTATTGAACTTTCATCTGTACCTTTTTTGTCGCACATTGCTTGCCCTTTCCCCACATCACCCCACAACTTTGTATCTGCATTCCTCTCATTCTGGCTCCTTGTATAATCCCAATTTTAATTGCTTCATCGTCAACAACTGTGTCTTCAACTGCCGAGGCTCTTCCAAATTCACTACCAAGACCCCTCTCTTCTCCTTTAAAGAGGTCCTTAAAACCAATTATTTTGCATTAGTCTCACTATGGAAGACACCAGCAGCACACCAGAACTTCATGAGTCAGGGGGCAGAGGGGAGTTTAGGGGCCATCATCATGGACAAGGTGCCAGGGAAGCTGAAAGGTCTGAAGGTGGATAAATCACATGAATCAGATGGACTGCACCATAAATTCTGAAGGAGATAGCTGAGGAGATTGTGGGGGCATTGGTGGTAATCCTTCAGGAATCACTGGAGTTCATGGAGCATCAAATAGGACTGGAAAATACCTAATGTAACAGCTCAGTTTAAGAAGGGAACGAGGCAGAAGTGAAAAATTATTAGCCGGTTAGCCTGCTCTCAGTAGTTGCTAAGTTTTGAGAGTCCCTTACTAAGAATGAGATTGCAGAGTACTTGGAAGTGCATGGTATAATAGGGCAGAGTCAAGCACTGCTTCATTAAACAGAGATCATGCCTGATAAATCAATCAGTTAGAATTCTTTGAGAAGGTAATGAGCAAGTTAGACAAAGGACACCAGTGGATGTGATTTATTTGTATTTCCAGAAGGCTTTTGACAAGGTGCTGCACAGGATGCTAAATAAGATAAGAGCCATGGTGTTAGGGGCAAGGATTGGCTGACTGGCAAAAGGCAGAGAGTAGGGATAAAAGGGTCTTTTTCAGGATGACAGCGGGTAATTGGTGAAGTTCTGCAGGGGTCGGTGTTGGGACCACAACTATTCATGTTATACATTAAAAATATGGGTGGAGGAACTGACGGAATTGTTGATACATTTGCAAATGACACATAGACAGGTGGAAGGGCAGGTAGTGTTGAGAATGTGGGGAGGCTGCAGAAAGACTTGGGCTGGTTAGGAATGTAGGCTAAGAAGTGGCACATGGAACACACCATGGGAAGGTGTAAGGTTATACACTTTGATATAAATACTATTTTCTAAGTGGGGAAAGGTTTCAGAAATCTGAAGCACAAACGGACTGAAGAGGATGAGTTCAGGATTCTCTCAAAGTTAATATGCAGGTTCAGTTGGTGGTTAGGAAGGCAAATGCAATGTTAGCATTCATTTTGACAGGGCTGGAACTCAAGAGTATGGATATACTGCTAAGGCCGTAGAAGGCTCTGGTCAGACAGCAACTAGAACATTGAGAGCAGTTTTGGCCCTGTATTTAAGGATGAATGTTGTGGCTTTGGATGGGGTCCAGAGGAAGTTTAGAAGAATGATCCTGAGGGAGAAGGGCTTTTCTTGTAAGAAGCAGTTGACGACTCTGGGCCTGTACTCGACAGAGTTTAGAAAGAGGAGGATCTCACTGAAATTTACAGAATACTGAGGGGCCTGGATAGAGTGGATGTGGAGATGTTTCCACTAGTAGGAGAGACAAGGACCAGATGACACAGCAAAGTGAAGGGATGAACTTTTAGAACTGAGAAAAGGAGGAATTTCTTCAGCCACAGGGTGGTGAATCTGTGGAACTCATTGCCACTAATGGTCGTGGAGCTAAGTTACTGAGTATATTTAAGATAGATAGGTTCTTGATTAAAGTGATCAAAGGTTATGGGGATTAGGCAGGTGAATGGTGTTAAGAAACTTCAACTATGATCGAATGGCAGAGCAGAGTCAAGGGGCTGAATGGTCTAATTCTAATAAACAAGTGCGTATAACCATAAGAAATAGAAGAAGGCTATTCAACCTGCAAAATAACTTTGCCTTTCAGTGAGATCATGGTTGATCTACTTCAATACCATTCTCTTGCTACTATCCCTGTATTTTTAAACAATTTTCACATATTGAAATATATTCACCTTGGTCTTAAGCATATCACTGAATGACTGAGCCTCCACTGACTGATTCATCACCCTCTGCGTAAAAGAATTTCTTCTCATCTTAGTCCAAAACAGTCTGCCTCTTATTCTGGACAATTCAAGATGGGCAAACATCCTTCCTGCGTTTCACCGGTCAATCTCTCTCATTCTTCTAACCTTACTGCCCATTTAACTTTTCCTCACAGAACAATCTCTCCACCCCAATAATTGTTTTGGTAATCATTTTCGGCCCTGCCTCCAAGGCAAGCACAGCTTCTTTGAGGTACAGAGACCAACAACACACTCAATACTCCAGGGGTGGTCTCACCAAGGCTCTATGTAACTACGGTAAATCATCTTTATTTGTCTTAATTGTTTGCTGGACCTGGATATTAACTTTCAATAACTCACGAAGAACACAGAAGTCCCTTTAAAGATCCACTTCCAGCCTCTCAATATTTAACAAGCATTCCTTATTTCTGTTTCTCCCCTCAAAGTGGTTAACTTTGCATTTCTCCACATCGTAATTAATCTGGCAACTCTTTGCTTACTCACTTAGCTGCTTGAAATCTCCTCATAGCATCTTTCCCTCAATTCATTCTTCCACCTCTGTCAGTTGCAAGCATTAGAAATATTATCACTAATTGCATCAAGCAATAGTCTATAACACTGGTGTCCCACAGATACATTATATTGAATTCACAATAACTTACCTTCATTATATGCATATACCATATAGTTTGGCATGCATCTTGTTTACGCATACAAAGATGAAGGACAAATTTTAAGGACGAATGCTTTGGCCAGTTCAAGTTTCTCTAAAAATGCTGTCATATTCACGATTAATAAAGATAAGTGATTTAATTATTTTGCAGGGATAGTCATTAAGCAGCTTTTCCATAATGGATATAAATACAATGTATCTAAACTAATAGTATCTGCACATCACTGATGTAAATAGAAGGCTGTTAAACACAAGAAATCAACCTTAAAAGTGTTATTTTTTCACAATTTATGACTTCCAAACACTTCTTTGTTCTATTTAAACAATCACTCTGGAAACTGACTGAAGAAAAATTACAAAAAAGCGACACTTCAAGATTCCTCACTTGGTAACCAGTAGCCTGTTCTTTCTCATGCTCTCCACTCCAGGTTTCTCCCTTTCGGGTTCCCCTTTCTTTCCAGTCTGCTTTTTGGACTTTTTATTCACTGCTTGACTGATAGTCTTGGCACAATGTTTTGGCAATAACTGCAGAACAGAAAAAACAAACAAATGAAACCTTTAAAACAGTTTAAGAGATAAACGTGCCAAAGCTAACACAATTGATATATGATGGAGGTGGGACTTCACATCAAATGCATTGATTTTCGTACTGATTTTCTGAACCTAGGGTCCTGAACTTAAAGAAAGCTAACTTTGATGGTATGAGGCATGCATTGGATAGGATAAGCTGGCCAAGGATACTTAAGGGGTTGTACGTTGGCAATTTGGACAAAGGAATTGAATGCCAAATCACCAAATTTGCAGATGACACTAGGCTGGGTGGCAGTGTGTACTGCAAGGAGGATGCTAAGAGGCTGCAGGGTGACTTGGACAGACTGGCTGAGTGGACAAATACTTGGCAAAAACAATAATGTGGATAAATGTGAGGTTATCCACTTTGGTTGCAAAAACAGGAAGGCAGATTATCTGAATGGTGACAGTTTAGGAAAAGGTGAGGTGCAATGAGACCTTGGTGTCATGGTGGAACAGTCACTGAAGGTTGGCATGCCGATGAAGCAGATGGTAAAGAAAGCTAATGGCATGATGGTTTTCATAGCGAGACGATTTGTGTATCAGAGTAAGGGTGTCTTGCTACAGTTATACAGAGCCTTGGTGAGGCCACACCTCGAGGATTGTGCACAGTTTTGGACTCCTAGACTGAGGAAGGACATTGTTGTTTTCGAGGGAGGCCAGTGAAGGTTCAACAGACCGATTCCTAGGACGGCAGGACTGACGTCTGGAGGAAAGATGGGATCTACGGGGCTTAGACTCACTGGGATTTAGAAGAATTAGGTGGGAGACCTCGTAGAAACATACAAAAGCCTGATGGGACTAGAACAGCCAGGTGTGAGGAGAATGTTCTCAATGTTGAGGGTTCCTGAACAAAGGGTCACAGTCTAAGAATAAGAGGACTGTGATGAGAAGAATTTATGCAGAGAGTTGTGAACCTGTAGAATTTTCTCCCATAGGAAGCTGTTGGGGCCAGTTCATTAGATATAATCAAGGATGAACTGGACATGGCCCTTGCGACTAGCGGGATCAAGGGGTGTGCAGAAAAAAACGGGAATGGAATACTGAGGTTGTATGATCAGCTATGTTCATACTTAATGATAGTGCAAGTTCAAAAGGCTGAATGGCCTACTCCTGTAGCTATTTTCTATATTTTATATCTTTTACAAAAAAAAGCTAAATGAATTATTGTTCAAAACTTTTGTGTTGAATCAAATTTATGCAAAACATACAATTCTTTGTTTGACAACTATGAAAACAAACTGATAAATAATTTCAGATAGCAAAATATTAGATCTATTTTTCAAAATGGACAATTCCATTTTTCTTCTCTTGACAAACTGCTTGCAAGTTTGTGTTTTCCATGTTAATTATAAATGCTAAAGAAATGACCATTTCTAACATTTCCCTGAAAACAAAAACTTCCTTTTGATGCTCTACTAATGTTGTGAACCAAAACTGTGCGTACGTATCATGGATAATCAACTTTATAGATCAATTGTAACTGTACAACATATGCACCTTTTGTCATTTAATGATGTTCTATTTAAGTTAGACTAGCACTTTCTTTCAGGATACCAATGGTGGGTAAAACCGGGAACCCAAAGGCGTTTTATACTCATTCAGGAATTTTAATCCTGCACCAGATGCACCTTACCACATATCTGAACAGTTTATCAACAGATAATGGAGTTTTTAAACCAATGGAATCTTAGCAGAGTAAGGATAATGTAAGAAAATCAGATGTGCTTTTATATTTTTTGTCAGACAAGCAACAAAACAATTTTTAAAATAATTAACTTGAAAAAGCAGCTACTAAAGGAAAAGATCTCTGTACGTTTTTTTTCATTTATCGGTTAATTGTCTGAAGTTCTTAACGTTTAAGCATTTTTGTTACTTGTGCATTGCACCAATATGCAGCAAATCCCGTATGTTACGAAAGAAAACACTTTCCAAAAGATATTTCCTTTACATTTCATATAGGTACTGAGACACGCAGACCCTTATACATCCTAAAAGTGAAACTGCTCAAATATTGTACAAATAACAAAGTATCAATAGGCATTCATAATCTTCTCCATTCCATCTTCCAATTGTTCCGAACTTTTTCTCTTTCCTTCATCTATAGCATGTAATCCTATTAGATCTCATCAATCTTATTCTGGTAGACAGCGTGAGACTTAGTCACTTCTCGTCCAACACAACTCTCAGCATTCACTGTAGTTTTGGAGGTAGTATATCGGCATGGACAGAATTTACTCATGCGGGAAATAGCAAGTGGGGATAAAGATTTCTTTTTCAGGTTGGTGACCCGTGACTAGTGGAGCTCCAAGGGGATCAGTGCTGGACTGCAACTGTTTAAATATATATACTCATGACTTGGAGGAAGGAAGTTAATATACTGTAGCCAGATTTACAGACAACAGTAGAATAGATGGAAAGGCATATTGTGACAGGGATACGAACAGCTTACAGACAGATATTAATAGGTTGAGTGGGAAAAATAGCAGCAAATAGAGCATAATGTGGAAAAATGAAAACTTGTTCATTTGCAAATGTTGGTCTTTATTTCAAGGGGTTTAGAGTATAAGAGTAGGGAAGTCTTACTGCAACCCTACAAGGTGCTGGTAACACCATGACTGGAGAAATGAGAGCAGTTTTGGTCACCTTATTGAAGAAAATATGTAATTTTATTGGAAGCAGTTCAGAGAAGGTTCACTAGGACAATCCCTGGTTGGAGGGATTGTCTTATGAGCAAAGACTAAACAGGTTGGGATGCCACTCACCAAAAGTTTAGAAGAAAGAGAGGTGATCCCATTGAAACACATCGGATTCTGAAGGAGTTGACAGGGTAAATGCTGAGAGGATGTTTCCCTTCAAGGGAACATCTAGGACCAGACAGCACAATCTAAGAATAATGGGGTGCCAATGTGAGACTGAGATTAGGAGGAATTTCTTCTTTCAGAGGGTTGAGAGTCTTTGCAACTCCTTGCCACAGATAGCTGTAGGGGCTGAGGTCTTGTGTATATTATATGTGGTCGAGATAGATGGATCGTGATCAGTAGGGGAATTAAGGGTTACAGGCAAAGTGGACATGAGGAATATCAGTTCAGCCTTGTTGTTATTGAATGGTGGAGCAGGCTCGAGGGGCCAATTGGCCTACTCTTGTTCCCACTTCTTATGATCACCAGCACAAAATTTATCAAACATTGAAAACTGTTGTTCAATCAATAACTGGTAAAGAGTTTGACTACTACTTAATCGGCTACTCCTTTAACTATCCAAACCCAAGAAATTAGCCACAGGAATGATTTTTTTGTGAACTGGAAAGCGTATAATATATTTTAAAAATCAATTATTTAATCTGAATTGTTTTACTTCCAGATGACAATAAATGAAGAAGAACCTGCATTTATGTAATTTTATCATCTTTGGGACATCTCAAAAATTTAAAAGCTAATGATTTACAGAAAATTTGCAGGCTTAAATGTACTTTCTTTGTGTTGGTAAAAATAGAAGCTAATTTCTGTATAGCAATGTTCCCCAATGGCCATCAGATAAATTTAGTTATTTTTTGGTCGAGTAATACACTGGCCAGGAAGGTATGAAAACACCCTGCTCTTCTCCAAAAGGCAAAAACCAGCACAAGGCCACAAAGAGAGAATCACACAGGTTCATGTCAAGATAAGTGTCCAAGCAGCTGGCATGACGCTTTCACTCTGCAACCACTGTCGGTTGTATTTCTTGGGTTTAGATATTTAACGGAGTGGCGAATCAAAAAGGCCGCTATTCAGCGATGAGGGGTATCTGCTGATGACACGACTGCTAACGCTGGTACACACATAGCTTTATGTGCTCAGTACTAACATTTCTACAGATATTTTCTATTCCTCCAGACAGATGGAATTTCAGTTTAATGTTTAAAAAAAACAGCATCTATACTAATTCAATACGGCAAAAGAAAAATCAGTCACATTATGTACTCAAATCATGGTATGGGGCTTGAATTCCCAATCAAAGAACCGCAGAATAGTAAATTACAAGGGAATATACTGCCCACTGAGTCTGCACTGTTTCTTTTGTGGAGCAATTCAGTTAACCTGCTCCCAAAATCATTTCTCGTAACCAAGTAATCTTCCTTATTTTCTTTAAATATGTAATTCTCTTTCTAAGGCCAGCATCAAACCTCAATCCACCACTCCTTACCAAGCACTGCATTCCAAATTTTAACTAATTACTGCATAACTAAGATTTGCATGTCAACTGATTCTTGTGAAGATTACCTTAAATGTGTGCCCCATATCCATGGGAAACAATTTTTTTTATTTACTCAAAATATTCAAGATTTTAAACATCTCTTTCAAATTTCTCCTCTTAGCAATATTTCCTCAAATGAGGACAAACCAAGTTTCTCTAGTTTATCTATGTAATACTTCTCTCTGAAGCTGTTCTAGTAAACCTTTCCTGTAACCTCTCTAAAGCCTTTCACAAGTTTGGTGCCCAGTATGGGACACAATATACCATCAAGGACGAAACTAGACACTTCACAAGGCTTAGCTTCTTGCCATTTGTACTCTAAATGTAAAACTTAGGTTTGCACATAAATAATTAAAGCCATTTACAGCAGTTTTTACTCAAGCAACCCCAGATTTCTTTCTTTCTGCACCCCCTTAAAATTGTACCATTTCGACCTTTTCAGAAACAAACTACATTTCTGAATTTATTATTGCTTATTTAGTGGTAATATTAATGCTGCATGTAGTTCTTTCATGTCCAAAGGGCATAAATCAAAGCCTGACTCACACTAGTTTAGCCCATCCATCACCCAAAGTGACTGGGTCACCAAGTGTTTTTGGGCCTCAGTGCCCTTGGCAAAAAACCTGCCAGTATATTCGGACTATCTTGGAGACCAACGTTAATTTTGTTCAGTTTTTCCGAAGCATCTCAAACGTCCACTCACATGAAGAGTGAATCTATTTGTTCAGCTGCTTCTGATACTTGCCTTCCTCCCCTTGTCTTTCTAGCTAGGCTGTCTGCCGTCCCAAATCCTGAAACAGTGTTTTGTTTCGGAATTTTCTCTCATTTCATCTGATGCCCTTTTTAAAGTGATTTTAACCCAGTCACCTCCTCTTCCCATTCCCACTGAAGTGATGACATGACTACCTTCCAGGGTCAATGTTAGGTGATGTTGGAAATTGTTCCTTCTCCTCAGGCACTATTCCGCTTTCTTTCAAAATTGCGGTCATAGTCCTTCCTCAGAAAACCCCTACTAGACCAGTCTGCCTTTGCAACTACCACCTCACTTCCAAAGTGTCCTTATCTTCAAAGCCATTGAACACATTGTTGCCTCCCAAGTTGTTGCCTGGCTTTTCAATAGTTATTTGTTTGGACAAGTTCTCAGCCCTGCCACAGCACCAAATAAGCCTTAGAAATGTCATAAAATACATCCACAATGCTTTTCTCCAAAGTTCATTATAATCCAATCCTCTCTGCGGCTGTCAACATGGCCAATCATGCCACCGTCCTCCAACATCTCATAACTGTTGTGAGCCAAGCATCAATGCAATGATTGGCTCCATTTTTACTTTTGTAGCTTAAACATCTCTAAGAATCCCATCGTCCAGACTTGGAATCATCTCTTCAATCATGGAACTTCCTTTCCAACAACACTGGGGTATATCCACGATGTGGATTGTGGAAATACGAGAAGGTGTCTCTCTCACACTCTCAGAGGCACTTAGGAATGGGTAATAAACGTTGGCCTTGCCAGTCAAGTTTGCTAATTAATAAAATGAAAAATAATGCCCTTCATTCACATTTACCTCTGGATTTTAGTAGCTGTGCCTTGATAACCATATTTGCAAACATAGGGTCAGCTTCCAATTACACATTGATGGCACCTAACCACCTATCCAGCATCCTGCTTGATTGATCAGCTTCTTAAATATTACCAGGCGGCTGCATGTCATCCTTCTTGTATGATTCATAATCTCCTTCAGTTAAATATTAGTCAAACAAAAACTCTCACATTTCAAAGTCATCTTGCCATGGTTTTAACCCCTTTACAATTACCATCTCAGACTGAACTAAACTGCTCACAAATATGTTCCACTCAACCCCAAACTGAGCTGCCAACTCCATAATCTTCACTACCAAAAGGACTGCCTACTTGTATCTATCGAGCACTGCCTGTTTCAACTCATCTACTGCGAAAACACTTACTGATATTTTTGTCATCTGCAGACTGAATTATTTCAATGTATTAAATAAAAACTGAAAGAACTGTGGATGCTGTAAGTCAGGAACTAAACCAGGAGCTGCTTCAAAAGCTTAGCAGATCTGGTAGCATCTGCGAAGAAAAAGATGCTACCAGACCTGCTGAGCTTTTCCACAACCTCTGTTTACATTTCAATATATTCTGGGTCTATCACCAACCTTGACCGTCAATTAACATTCTTTCATCTAAAACACTGGTTTCTTAATTATACTCTCTACCATATCCTGATCAATGATCATTTGTAATCTCCAAGACATACAACTTAAGATGATAATTTTTGTGTTTCAGTTCCTTGATTCTCTTTCACCTGTAACCTCTGCCAGCCCAAAACTCTCCATCCTGCCTGTGTGATGCCTACCTTCTTCTGACATTTTTTGAGCCTTCCCTCCTTAGTCAGTCACACCCCCAATCACCTAGGCTTCATGCACTGGAATTCATTTCCTCTCTTGCCAGCTTTCTCTCTTCAAAGAAAGGCCTTAAAATCTTCTTGGTTAACCAATTTTTTGAGGTCCCCTAACAATCTCCTTGTTTCACCCATCCCTTTTCTATGGAATGTCAGCAAATGTTCAATGTCAAAGAAACTTTATAATTACAAGTTATGCTCCCCGTCAAAACAAAGGAAGATAGTTGAGTAATTATTATCATGATATTTAAAGATATGGAAAATTCAAGGCACATTTAGGATGAGGTCGTTGACTTGCTCGCCAAGCTGGCTTGTTTTCATTCAGATGTTTCATCACCATGCTAGGTAACATCATCAGTGAGGCCTCCGACGAAGCAATGTTGTTCTACTCCACTTGGAATTTATCCAGTCTAGTGTGTTATGGCGAGTAGTGTCATTTCTGGTTTTGTTCTGTATGGTTTTTTATGTGGGGTCCAATTCTATATGTTTGTTGATTTAGAACGTAAATTACTGTTTCAGTGATAGTTTCACGACCAAATAATAAAATTCCAGAAGTACGAGAATAGCAATTGTTAACTTTTTCCAGAGTTGTGCCACTGTTGGATTCAAGTATAAATAAAGTGGAAATTGGATCATGTGATAGGTCCAGCTAGTTTCAAGATAAGTAAAAGGTAAGTAGTTTATTTCTTCTTTCCTAAGATTACTTTAACATTGCAATAATTTCTCTAAGCCTCAAAGGGCTAATAACACCAATATTAACCTTTCTTTCAAACAATAATGACATTAAATTTTCAGAACATAAACAGATATTTTGCAAGGTCTGATATAGGAATTTCATAATCCAGTTTAAACAATTTGCTTTTACCCAAACAATATATAAAAAAAACTGGAACATTACCTGGTCACTAAGAGTGCACTGCTCTGTACATATGTCTGTGATGAGATTGCGGGCTTGCTTAGCCATTTCATCAAGGAACATGTTGCACAGGGACAGACTGCGATCTCCAATGTGATGCCTCTACAGTAATTCAGAAATTGACAAAACTGTAAATGCACATTGGAATACGAACAGATATACTGAATGATGAACTTAAGTGGGGATAATAACAAATGGAAGTTAATGATGCCAACTTCAGACTTTAAAGAACAGGAAACATCTGCATACCTAAACCAAACATAATTTACCTCAGGCAAAACCAGCTGCTTGGTACAAAAAAATGTTTGCATCATATTAGATCTAGGAACTTGTACTACTGCTACCTACCTTTCATTCTGGCACTAATCTAAAGTGAAACCTCTCCATCTCACATCCACTTCACTCTCCCTTGAAAAGGAAAACTATGCCCTTGTAAGGCTTGATGAGATATGACTGGGTGGGGTCAACACGTAGACCAAGATATCATCTGAGTGGTGAATGTCAAATTAGCTAATACAAAGTTTATCTAAATTAGGAGGGAAAACTGGACAACATTACCTAGTAAACCATGTGGACTAGTTCATGTGGCAGCCTTATAAATAATAAAATGCAACTTATACACTAAAAGTGCTGTCAACTGCTCGTTCTGCTTTCCTTTCAAAAAGATAATAACAAATGTAGAATGTGCTAAAGTGCTAAATTACACACTACTTGCCACTGAACATCTATATTTCCAACAGAACACTACTTTATGTGTTAATGAAATGCAAGTTGCTGCCTACATTTCTTGAAATTTAACTTGACAAACTTTCAATGCCATTCCTGTATTCGAGTGGAGATCTTTCAGGTCATTAATCCATCTCCCATGGTGGTGAACCTGAAAGATTTGAAGCATGGCTGTGATATGTAGTTGCCAAGATGAAGTTGTATTTAAACAAAAAAAACCAAACAAGTGCAGATGCTGGAAATCAGAAACAAAATCAGAAATTGCTGCAAAAGCTCAGGTCAGACAGCATCTGTGGAGAGAAAGCAGAGTTAACATTGCAGGTCCAGCGATCCTTCTTCAGAATGGTCTTCTTGGCTCAATGTCAAAATCCTACCTGATTAACCACCTCGCACTTTAAGATTTTTCATCTGCAACAAAACGTAACGTATCCAAATATATCTGCTAGTTACTCATTTGGACATATTTTCTGAAAAACGCAAGGAGCTATGACCCTTTTTTGAAGAATTAGATTACTATCAAGGATTAATATTGGCTACACCTCAGCTTTTTGAGCATTGCAAGATATTCAAGAGAGGGTATGTTTGATGGCTTTAGAGTAAGCCCTTTTCGTTTGTGACTCTTGTAAGCAAGGCCTCTAAGCTGGGAATACAGGTATCCTCTGTTATCTCAAATTATTTTCCCATCAGATTATTTCTCAATGTATATTAGACCAGAACTCAAAATTAAAAGGATATCTAGTTTTGATAGTATTGAAGGCTTGTGCAACAAGTGAAATTTCTCTACTCGTCCAAAATGTTGGCAAGTAGTATACAATCTAATGCTCTTGCGAATCATTACCATGAGGATTCGCTTCTGCAGTGGGAGCCTCTTAACATGAATGCAGCTTTGGTCTGGAGTACAGGGCTTAGAAACACTGGCCCATAAAATGAGACTGTCTGTTGCTGTACTGAGCTTTATACATGACCTCTTAGCTGAATTAGGGGGATTTTTAAAGCAGCATGTGCTTTTCACAGTCATTTCCTAAACCGATCATAAATTGGCACTAGAATGACCTTATAGGAATTCCTCACACAGCCCATCAACAATGTTATCCCCACCAAAAAACAGCTGTACCAGTTATTGCTGTGACACCTTTGAGGTTACAACTTGATTACTGTACCCAAGGATGAATTGGGATTGATCCAGATATATCCATGTTATTGCAGAAAGCGTGACTAAAAGTCATGGAAGTTACCATGACCAAAATATCAACCAAAGCTGATGAACACCCGGCCTGCATTTGATCTTCATTAAGGGCCACTGGTTGACTGTGAAGGGAACCATACTATTTCTTGGCAGTTATTTCAAATAGTGGATAGAAGAATCGCCCATTGGTCTCAGTGGAAGTAGCTGAATTGCTGCTGAGAGATAGTAGGAACTGCAGATGCCAGAGAATCTAAGATAACAAGGTGTGGAGCTGGATGAACACAGCAGGCCAAGCAACAGAGGAGCAGGAAGGCTGACGTTTCGGAAATAGCATTTCTGAAGAAGCGTCTCGGCCCGAAGCGTCAGCCTTCCTGGTCTTCTGATGCTGCTTGGCCTGCTGTGTTCATCCAGCTCCACACCTTGTTATCTCTGAATTGCTGCTGTTTGACTTATCAAACGGTACTTATGTGAAACTGGGGGAGTTTTTCAACTAATATTATGTGTGACAGATTTCCCGTGCTGCAAGGTAACAAGCCACAGGAAACGTAACTAAATACCTCTTTTAAAAAGCCTGATTAGGAACTTTAAATTTTAAAAAAAGAGCTTTAAACTTTTGGTCAAAATTTTTCAAGTTTCGCCAAGAATATTAGGCAGGAGACACTTTTTGCAAAGGGTTTCAGTTAACCACCCCCATAACAAATTTGCTTAAATCAGTAATTTTGGACGCTCACGAGTTGTGTGACCCAGTTAATTGCTTCCTTAGGAGACAGTCACTTTTTGTTCCTTTATATTTGGACTCCTATTTTGGTGCAAAATTTTTGGTGTATAATTTCTGGTGCCAATTGGGAACCAAATGACCTCAGTGACATTGTGGTGTGCACAGTGGATGATACCAGAATGTCAAACAAACAGTAAAAACTGAAAGAACTGTGGATGCTGTAAATCAGAAACAAAAACAGAAATTGCAGGAAAAGATCAACAAATCTGGCAGCATCTGTGAAGAGAAATCAGAGTTAATGTTTTGGGTCCAGTGATCCTGCCTCAGAACTGATGGTAGCTAGGAAAATATCGGTTTATATGCAGAAGATAGAGTGGGGGGATGGTGTAAGGAGTAAATGATAGGTGGGATAGAACCCAAAGAGCCAGACAGACAAAGGAATGGATAATGATTGGGCTGGGAAAGTGCATAGCTGTTAATGGAGACTGTTAGTGATTAACAATAGGTACTGTGTAACAGCAGGCTATTTAACAACAAAGCCTGGTGTGGAAGGTTGAGGGCTAGGGCATGGGAGTACTCGGGCCCTAAAATTATTCAACTCGATATGGAGTCGGAGGGGGCTGCAGGGTCTCAAAATGGAAAATGGGGTGTTGTTCTTCCAGCTCGCGCTGAGCTTTGCTGGAACACTGCGGCAAGCTTGAGACAGAGATGTTGGCCAGGGAATAGGGTGTTATGTTAAATTGGCAGCCAAGGGTCGCTTTTGTGGGCTGAATGTAGACGATCTCCCTTCACACATCCATCCCCCACCAGGAAGGTCTCAGGGCTCTTTGCTTCTTGGAGCAAAGGCCTGAACGATCCCCACCCACCACCTTCCTCCTCGCCTGAGCTTGCCCTCACCCTGAGCAACTTCTCTTTTAACTCCTCTAATTTTCTACAGGTCAGATGGGTGGCCATGGGCCCTAGTTATGCCTGTCTCTTCAAGGGGTACATGGAACATTCCTTATTCTAGTCCTATTCCAGTCCTATTCCAGCCCCTGCCCACACCTCTTTCTCAAACATATCAACGATATCATCAGTGTTGCTTCCCCCTCTCATCCAGAATTGGAAAAGTTCATCGATTTCGCCTCCAATTTCCACCCCACCCTCACTTTCATCTGGTGTATCTCTGACTCCTCCCTTCCCTTCTTCAACATCTCCGTTTCCAATTCTGGGGATGGGCTGGACACAAATATCTCTATAAACCCACTGACTCCCACAGTTACCCAGCCTATACATACTTGCACACCGCTTCCTGCAATGACTCCATTTCATTCTCCCAGATTCTCCCATCTCCAAAGCATATGCTCCGATGAGGTCAACTTCAACAAGGAAGCCTCCGAAATATCCAAACAAGGATTCCCCAACACCGTTGTTGACAGGGCCCTCAAACGGGTCCAACTCATCTTCCACACTTTCGCCCTCACCCCCTCATGAATTGACCCGAAGCTGAACTTCAATCACTTTCTACAGGCGTGTTTGCTCTGAATTACAATGGCATTCAGGAATTCCCACACGCTGCAGAAGGCCGTCACCTGTCCTCCCATTCTTTTATGTATTAATCAATTAATCATTATTACTATGGTGTGTTATTTTTCAAACATGTTAACTGCACTACTAATTTGTATGCTATGTCAGAACCTAAAATAGAAGAACTTAAGCAATTAGTAGTAGCTTGTATTAAAGCAAGAACCAATTGTAGTCAGCCGCATTGAATCTAACTCTGTCTTCGACTTCCTGACTTGGGATTCTTTTCTTGCCGCGTCCTGTCAGCCACGCAGACTGCCCGCCGCCGCGTCCTGGCTCATTTGGTCCTCTACCACTTCCGGAGATTTGGCCCATAGTAACACTGCTAGTTGCACCCTTAAAAAACTCCTAACAGTTTTATTGAGAATAATTTCTCTTTCATAAACCCATGTAAACTCTGTCTAATCTTACCAGTTTTTCCAATGTTCTGGTACTTTCTTGTGGATTCCAAGCATTTTCCTGACAGGCTGATGTTAAACTAACAATTCTGCAACTCCCAGTTTTCTCTCCATCCTGTTTTTTTTTTTAAATAGTGGAGCTATATCTGATGTACAAATTAAATACCAAATGGTGCTCCACAGAGCTCAATTTTGGGACCCTTGCAATTTGAGGCATATTATTAATGATTTAGACTTAAATAGGAGAGGCATGATTGGGAAATTTGCAGATGACACTGAAATTGACCTGGTACTTGACAGTGAAGAGAATAGCTATTCACTGCAGGAAGGTACCAACGGTTTGGTTGATTGGGCAAAAAAAGTGATAAATGGAAGTTAATCCAAAGAGAGTGATTATACATTTTGGGACAGAAGAAAATACACAATAAACCAAAGGGTATTGAGAGGGGTTGACAAAGTGACTGCATGTCCAAAGGTCTCTGGCAGTGGCAGGACAGATACAGAAAGCAGTAAAAACAGCATATGGGATGCTCTCTTTCTTTCTTGGGCGAGGAAGTGAATAGAAGACCAGAAATATAATGCTGGAACAATACTGGTTAGGCCACAGCTGGAGTTCATCATAGAATCCCTACAGTGTAGAGACAAGCCATTCAGCCCAGCAAGTCCACACAGACTCTCCGAAGAGCATCCCACCCAGACTCACCGCCCCCCCACCCCTCATCCTATGCCTGTAACCCTGCATTTCTCATGGCTAATCCACCTTGCCTGCATATCCCTGGGCACAATGGGCAATTTAACATAGCCAATCCACCTAACCAACGCATTTTCAGACTGAGAGAGGAAACCAGAGCACTAGAGGAAACCGAGGCAGACACAGGGACAACGTGCAAACTCCACACAGACAGTTGCCCGAGGCTGGAACTGAACCCAGGTCCCTGGTGCCGTGAGGCAGCAATGCCAGCCACTGAGCTAGTGTGCCAGCCCAAGCCCGCCCCAAGGAGTTATGCATACAATTCTGGTCACTACCTTACAGGAAGGACATAATTTCTAGCAAAAGGACAGAGGTGATTTGCAAGAATTTTCCTAGGGGCTTGAAAATTGCAGCTTTGAGGAAAGGTTGGATATGCTAGGGTTGTTTTCCTTAGAACAGGGGAAGCTGAGGAGTAACTTAATTGGGGTATACAAAATAATGTGAGAGTTGGATAGGGAAGATCTATTTCCTCAACCAGTGAGGTCAATTATCAGGTGCACACATTTCAGGTGACCGGTAGAGACAGAGAGGGGATTGAAGAGAAACCTTTCCACTCTTTGGTGGATGCCTGGAATTCACAGTCAGTTTGATGGTTGAGACAGGAACCCTCAACATATTTAGAACAAACCCGGATCTGCATCAAAGACTACAGAACAGGTGCTGTGAAGTGGGATTTGAATGGGTACCTAGATTATTCAGTCAGCATGTCCGAATGATCTCTATCTGTGCTGTAACTTTTCCACAGTTCTATTCGCCACTTTGATATGCAGGAACCATTCCAGAGTGGGAAGAATTGTTGCAAGATGGCCACCAATGTATTATTTCTACAGCTGCCTTGTTCAATATCTGTGAGAGTAGATCATCAAATCCAAGGAATTATCCCAATTTAAATCCCATTAATTTCCCTCGTTTTTTTTTAATAATACCTTGTAGTGACTCTTTTACATTAGTCCCTTTATTGTCAATTATATTTGGTAAGTTTTTAGTGTTTGCCTATGTGAAGGCAGCCACAAAACATTTATTTACACTCTCTGCCATTTCCTTGTTCTCTGTTTGTAATAAAGCCAAAATTTGTTTTTGCCATGCCTTTTTATATACACAAAGAAGCTTTTGCAGTCTGTTTTCAAGTTTCTTTCCAGTTTATCATCATATTTTATTTTACTCTTCTTAATTTTTTCCCTCGGTCTTCCTTAACAGAATTCAGTATGCTCCCAATCCTCAAGCTTATCATTTTTTGATCTTGTCGTATCATCTATTTCAATTCTTTACTTATTTCATTAGTCATAGTTGGATCACTTACATTGCTGGGCTTTAGTGCATTAAACTAATGTATTTTAGCTGGAACCCATGTCCTAGTTCCTCAAAATTTAAGCCATTGCCTGTCTAGTCATATATTTTAATGTAGTTTCTTGATCAACTCAAGATAATTTGCACCTCATACATTTATGCTTTGCTTTGTTTAGATGTAAGAGCAAGATTCTGATAGAACTACATCACTTCCAAACTTGATGCGAGATTCTATCATATATGGTCACTCTTTCCTAAAAGCTACTTTTCAGCAAGATTGTTAATTTGGTCTTTTTCATTGTGCAATGAGATTTAACAAGCCGACCTAGTTGGTTCGTAAATGTCGTGCTCTAGAAAACTGTCTCATATACATTCCAAAAGTTCACTCTGCACACTAGAACAAATTACATCTGTAAGTAGATTGAACGCCCCCCCCTCCCCGATTACTGTATTATCTTTGTTACTTGTACCCCTAATATCCACTTCGATACAATGATTTACATGACTATTCTGTTCACCGGCCTACAATTAACTCCCAATGTTTTCTTCCCGTTGGGGTTTCTTAGTTCAATCCAAACAGATTCTATACATTGAACTTTAAAATGATGGTCATCTCTCACTACAGTACTAATGCCCTCGAATTAACAAGGCTTCCCCCACCCCTTCAATTTAACACACCCATGGACATTCAGATTCCAACGTTGGTTCTTTTGCAGTCATGTCTCCATAATGGCTATCAGGTCATACATATGAATTTATATTGAAGCTGATAATTCATCTACATTATCGCAAATTGCTGCAGGCAAAGCAACCGCAAAAATAAGCCCTTTTTTCACGCTTTTCCCAAACTCTGGCCCCATCTGCTGGCACACAAGTTTGCAAACACTATTTTTCCTGCAACACTCTGATTATGCTTAGCTTCAGTGTGACCTTGGTCTATCGCTATGTCATTTCTCTTTATTTACACAGTATTCACCTATGTGACCTATTTGCCCTCTATTTAGTTTAAAGCTCTGTCAACTTCTCTAGTTATACAAATCATTGCAACACCGGCCCAGCACAGTTCAGGTGAAGCTCAGACCAAGTGTACATCTGGTGGCAGTGCCCCATGAACAGGAAGCTACCTTTCCCACACCAGTCGCTGAGCCATACATTCATCTTTCTCATTAGCACGTCTGAGGTAAGAATTCAAACATTACATTTGAGATTCTGCGTTCTAACTTGGTGTCTAGCTCTTCACACTGTTTATAGGGCTTCTTTTCTGGTCTACCTCAGTCATTTGGCTACAATAACTGGATCTTTGATTCCCACGGCAAATTCTTATCTAGCTCAAACCAGAACTCAAACTCTGGAATTGTACGGGCAACATAGCCCTCTGGATTTTCATTCGTGGCTGCAGAAAATAACTACCATCACTACAGTTCTACTTACTTTCAACTCCCCATATTTCAATGGCTTCCTGTACCGTGGTGTAATGGTTAGTCTGCTCATCCAAACCATGACCTCACTTTTGTCCATTCAAGCTACAGGAGCTTCAAATTTGTTGCTTAATTGCATTGGCGGAGGTTTCTCCACTCCATCAACCTCCTTATCTGCCTTACAATCACACTCTCCTGTCCCCTACCAGTGATCAAATCAGATGAGACAGACCGAAGAGGTGTGACAGTCTGACGGAACGAAGTGTTCAGATAATTTTTCTCCTCCCTGATACATTACAATGTCCGTAGCTCATTCCCCAGCTCAACAGCTGATCTGAAGCTCCTCAAGCTGCAGACGATTATTGCAAATGTGGTTTCTATGGATCACAGTGCCATCAAGGAGATCCACATGCTGCAGCCTTATCAGATCATCTATACTGGCACTGTGTTTTCTGGTAATAGAACTGAACTCTCACACTCACCAAAATCCTGGCTTCATGCTGTACAATCAAACGGCACTTACCACCAGCCTTTCATTTCCATTTTTTATACAAACTTTCTTTCAATCACTCACAAAATCTATTCTGTTGGCATGGTCTCAATTTTAATAGAGAATCGGACAAACTTTTTTCAAAATAAAAGGTCTGTAAGACTGTGGAACACCCAAGTAGTATAACTGGAAAAAAGTAGGATTTAAGAATAGATTAGATTAGATAAGTGGGTGAAGGAAAGAGGATTGCAGGATATGGGAACAAAGGAGGTGCATGGAGTAGGTGCTGGAACATGGCATGAAGGATAAACACTAACATGGACCAAGTAGTCTGTATTTGTGTTGCAATTTCTTTGTAATTCAATGAAATGTGCTTTTCTTATTCAGAAAATATAAAGTGAAGGAGACAGAATTACAGGGAAATCTGACTTCGCAAGCACCTCAGTTCAATGTGCTGGTATCATCAGAAACCCACAAATCGAGATGAAAGGTGCCACAAGTTACTTTTAGATCAATTTACAGGTACATAATCTTTGCTGAAAAAAACTTGATATTTTGTACTGTACTGAGATCAAATAAAAGCAGCCTTACCTCTTCAGGGCACAATTCATGAGTGCAACTCATAAAATGTGTGCAAACCAATGGGAAGGCAATTGAATATCGTGATTGCGAGGGCAACTCCAAGCACTGGTGAAACATCTTCTCAAAAGCACGACTGTAAAAACTTAAAAGTATTAAGCAACATGTTAATACATTTTGACATAATCAAATGAAATCTGATACAAAATTTGACCCATTCAACTAAAAAATTCCTAGTAGTTTCCCATATGATGTGAAGCATTCTGCTTAAAGTTTAAACTTGACTGGACTTTGGTCAGGTAGGGATGGTGCTAGCTCATGATCACGCTTTTACTATCAACACTTTTTTTAAAGAGCATAAAATTTGTTAGCTATTTATAGAGCTCCCCAACTTTTCATGCTAATCAGACTTGTTTAATTTTGCACTTGGAATAGAAAATTGGTTAAATCACTGAGTGGGTTGCAAACCCAAAATCGTTTGAATAAAAGCATGCACATAATTGGTAGACAGGATAACTGGAGGTAACATTGCTGGTATTGTTAATGTCACCATGGATTACTATGATTTGTGCACCAGCAAGTCTTCACTGCACCAAAATATTTTGACATCCTAACAGCTTTTGCATTCTATTTCTTAATATACATAAGAGAACAGATGTCTGACAAGTGAGTTGTACAGTGGACCAGCATACTCTATTTTAACCCCAGTTGAGTTTGAAATCAACTCAGGCTAATTGTTTGGAAGTTTTTTTTGTGATTTATAAAGACTCCAAATTCTAACAACTTGCTATGAACCAGCAATCCGAAAGATCACAGGAATGGATGATATGGAAAATGTAAATGTCACTTGGTAAAATAGGTGTGGTTGAAATGGAAATTGCTCCAAACCAATCCAAAGCAAAAGCAACCTTGTCCGAGTTGAAAACAGACAATAAATATAAATTGGTAGATGATAAGATTGCACAGTGACAAAAACGCAGTTTCAGGCTAAATTATAAATGAGAGAAACAAAGCTAAATTTATGCCACCTGAACTGAAATATATTCTCGCTTTCAAAGTACATTATTCTTTTATTCCCTCTGTCTAACGTCCAGATTTGCATTGGAGTGTTTTGCATCAATTAACTTTTGTTGTTGCCATTTTTTCATAATTGCTACGTGATTGGTGATTTCATATGTTTGTCAAATACAGGATGCTCTGGTGCACAGATTTTGCATGCACATGCCACTGCTGATGTTGTAATTACACATTAAAACATCAACTAAGTAGAGAACAGTGACAACTGGGACGGGGGTGAGGAAGGAGGTTCCCAGGCCCCAAGAAGACTTTCCACATCAAGCAGATGTTCATCTGCACATCTGCTAACGTGGTATTCTGTATCCACTGTCCCCATTGTGGCCTCCTCTACATCAGGGAAACCAAGCGGAGGCTTGGGGACCGCTTTGCGGAACGCCTACGCTCAGTTCGCACTAAACAACTGCACCTCCCAGTCGCGAACCATTCAACTCCCCCTCCCAGTCCTCAGACGACATGTCCATCCTGGGCCTCCTGCGGTGCCACAACGATACCACCCAAAGGTTGCAGGAACAGCATCTCATATCCCGCTTGGAAACCCTGCAGCCCAATAGTATCAAAGTGGATTTCACAAGCTTCAAAATCTCCCCTCCCCCAACTGCATCCCAAAACCAGCCCAGCTTGTCCCCGCCTCCCTAACCTGTCCTTCCTCCCACCTATCCCCTCCTCCCACCTCAAGCCGCAACCCCATCTCCTACCTACTAACCTCATCCCGCCCCCTTGACCTCTCCGTCCTCCCCAGACTGACCTATCTCCTCCCTACCTCCCCACCTACACTCACCTTTACTGGCTCCATCCCCGCCTCTTTGACCGGTCTGTCTCCTCTCCACCTATCTTCTCGTCTATCCGCCTCCCCCTCTGTCCCTATTTATTTCAGAATCCCCTTCCCCTCCCCCATTTCTGAAGGGGGTCTAGGCCCGAAACGTCAGCCTTCCTGCTCCTCTGATGCTGCTTGGCCTGCTGTGTTCATCCAGCTCTACACCTTGTTATCTCAGATGCTCCAGCATCGGCAGTTCCTACTGTCTCGAAGGAACAGTGACTGCGGCTGAATGACTCTCAATGTTTCACATTGACAGAGAGGAAGCTAGCAAGGTTTAGTCAAATAGTTCATGTGTGCTGTGACATCAGTAGGTGTCTGGTGGGGCAGTCTTTTGGCTCTGGGTCATTAATGGTTTTAAACAGAATACCATTAGTTTCAATATTACATTGCGAGCTCCAAGCACTGCATTCATACCAGTTGAGTGGTGAGGAGAGCAACGCACAGCAAAGTCCCAGTTCTGCTTCCTCTGCTCCTCCCTTCGGACAAGAGAGCCCCACATGGTGTAGGACCCAGTGCTTCCTCTGCAATGTCAGCTCCTCACTTCAGATTTTGCAGCTGGCCCCAAAGCCCAAATCTCAACAAGTGGTTAGGGACACGTCTGGTAACTGGGTTTCTTTGTTTTAGGGGTTTGGAGGTGAGGAGCAGCAGATGTCCTGTTAACAAAACTCACTTTCCTCAACTATCTTTACACAATTTATTTGTAAAGTTTAAACATTTAAAACAGCATCTCATTGCATGATGTACTCTTGTGTTTAACGGTTTGGAGTAGACAGCTAGATCAAGTAACTTTTGTCGAAATACAATGGACTGTATGGATTTATTCTGCATTATTTTTCTTGCCTGGCTTGCTTCAAAAGGCAAATCAGCTATGGCTCTGTCAAAAGGCAAATCAGCTATGGCTCTGCTTTTGGACTAGATGATTACAAATCAGAATCATACAATACAATGAAGTACCAAGGCTCTGCACAGCATGCTGGACCAGTGCACTCCCAGGTGCTTGCCTTTTTTTAACCCCTAATTTACTAGAATAAGAAAGGGAAAAGGAGAGATTAACATCCGAAAAGGAAGCAGAGCAAAAGCTGATTGAGTTTTTTAAAATGGAATCAAGAAGGAAACAGAAATAGAAGCAAAATCCGCAAATAATATGAAAATTTCTTATGTGGCAGTCTAATTTCCAACATACGTTATTACATTTCTTATGTGATTTTGTTATTGCGTCATGATATGGGATCTGACACAAGAGATCAACTGAAAGATGGGACTAGAGAGGAAGACTGTGCTGGTGGCAGAGATTTTGATAATAAAAATCCGTAGAAAAAGACTGGAGAGGGAGGTATGTCCATGTACAAAATCATGATCTTATTTCTCTTTCACCATAGCTATTTTAACAATAAAGCAAATCTCAACGAATTAATTCCGAATAAATCTTAATTAACCTCAGCCAAGCACATGCTACTTTATGCAGTCAGAAAAAAAAGATTTCAGGTAGGTTTAGTATCTTAGGAAAGAACTCTTTTTTCCTAAATTAAATCATTTGTTTATCAAACTGTGGCAATGGGCTTCATGGTTAATTTTGTACTCCCCTTCGTGAATGGTGCAGTTTGTAGTTTTGAACACATGCAATTTGTAAATTACAAGGGACATCCAAATTATCTTCTTTGTGAACAGAAAATTAAAATCCACATACTTGATTTCTAAACAATAGGTAGCCGTGGTGAAGGAATACAACATTTGCAGACATCATGAAGCAAACGATGAGAATGTGGCAAACACAAAAATTACATAAAGATAAATTTTCTGAATTTGCACCTTTATTTTGAAAAGAAATAATGCTAATGGTTACTGCCCAAATGATACTCCTGTCAAAATTCACTTGCAATTATTCATGAATTCCCATAAGTAACATTGAGGTAAATGAGCACAAGTTCAATTTTAGTGACATTGTGCATGTATCTAAACAATTCCTGTAACACCCCTGTTGTGTGCCGTCTCATCCTAAAGATCACATTGCTGTGCAGTATTCCAACAGTACTGCACAGAGGTCAGTGTACACTATATATTCAAGTCTCTGAATGAAGTTTGATACATTAGTCAGAACATTGGTATGTCATTGCTCTTACTGAGCCAAGCCTGACACTATACAGACAAACATCTAATTTATTTAGCCAGTTCTCACTGGAAAACATTTAAGAATTATATAAAAAAACAAAGATTATGCGCTATGCCAAGCGTCTACCAAAATATCGAAGTTTGAAGCTGAGGAACGCACGTACAAAGCTTGTTTTTTTCTGTAAAAGAAACAGTTCTATAGGTTCTTTTAAAAAAAAAATCTAAATTTAATCTACTCAATTAAAAAAAAACTTAAAACACAGGTATGTGAATTATCTGCGAAAATGTTTTCTGCTGTTCCTACTCTTTTGCATTAAATTAACAAGCTGTTATTCCTTGCAATGAGAAACAGAGCAGGCACTCACCAGAAGATAGAGAGATCTGAAGTTTCCACCAGCATTTCAACCAAAGAATCTACCATTTTTGTGTGGAAAATAATAGTGTTCATCATTTTTCCAAGTTCCTTGTGGTCAGACAGATTAAGAGAAGCCTTAGAAACACTGGTATATGCCTGAAACAAAAAAAAGTACATTTTGGATAAAATATACTAAAATAAATAAATAAAAACCCAATTTTACATCCATATGCCAATTTTCCACCTCCCCTTGTCTTGTGCATATTGAGTTTTCTAAACATATAATTCTACAAACTACTTCAAGGCCTCAGCCAAGGCATGACTCTTTGGGTCATTGACACAGAATAATACAAAATAAATGGCCATTCACTCCATTGTCCACGTTCCTGGTCTTTGCAAAAGTGATCCAATTAGTTTCGGTTCCCTGATCGTTTCCTTTAATCCTGCAAATATCTTCTCACTAAATATCTCCCACTAGAGTTTGAAAATTCTTTAGTTCTGAAGGCTTGTAGTGAACTTGGAACTTTAACTTCTCTATCGCCAGCATCCACAGTGTTCTGTTTTCATCCTATCAAGTACCTACTCAGTTCCTTATCGATACTCAGAATTGCTCACAATACTTAAACTGGAAGCTAACCAACATTTAATAACGTTTAGCACAACTTCCTCGCTCGTGCATTCCAGGCCTCTAGTTATAAAGTCAACAGCCCCAAACGCTTTTGTTAATAAAATAGCATCTTCAACATGTTCTGCTACCGACAAAGATTTATGCAAGTTTGCCCTCAGGTATCTCTGATTCAGCACACCTGCCCCTTTAAATTGTATCATCTTACCTCATCCTTCCTATCATAATGAATCAGTTTGAACTCTTCTGCTTGAAATTTCTTCTGCAAGATCATCCACAAGATCAAAAGAAACAGCTGCCCAAAAGCCCATCAATAAGAGGTTATGATCCGAGTTGATTTTATTACTAGGAAAGTCTGATCCTAAAATTAAACCTGCCTAGACAGATCATTTTTTTTTTTAAAATGTGAAAGTTTTCAATCGAAACAGATGTACATACGGCTGCAGATTTGGTTTCAACAACAAAATAGAAGTTTACTACACAAAAGAAATAAAAACAAACTACCTAAATGTACCACAGTTTGAAAAATCTCAAAACATACTTCAAAAGTCCCAGCTACTCCCCAGTGCCATTACTTTATAATCAATCAAAATTTAGAAGAAAATTCCCTTCCTAACTAATCTGTTGATTTGACTTAACTGTTTCTTCTAAGTTCTGGACTCGTGAGCTGCGTGGGTCTCTTCCTTTGACCACTCCTGCAACTGAGCTCGTAGAATTTCTCAACTTTCAATAACCAATGCAGATTTCTAACCAAACATTTCTGGCCTGAAAATTTCACAAACCTGAGCTCTTTCACAGAGGCAACTTATTACCTTAACTGCTCTGAACAATCTTGTCTTTCTGGGAGAAATTACACTTGTATCTAATTTCAGTCAGATCTCCTTCATGCTACCCAAAAGTTTTCCAGTCTCTGGGATATTGTTGACCCTGGATTATTTTAAACCATAAAGTTTTCCTAACTGGTTATGATGCCTACGTCAATCTATTTCATTACGACAAATCCTAGCAAGACCATTCTACACTGTGGTTAAGTAGGCACCGGGTGTAACATTTAAACTGCAAAATCAGAAGGTCACACTGATGATATGCAATATATTGCACTAAATTAGTGACACACAAATAGAAATTCATTAGTTACGAAGGCATAGTCTTTTAGATAATGATATTCTTGAAACGAAATAAGTGAAAATACATCAATGACTGTAACCCTTCGTTGTACCAAAGAAAAACGCAACCATCCAGTGACTGCTAAATTAAAAGCAAAAACAAATACTGCAAGTATTCATGCCGTCTCTAAGCATCTGTAGGTAAATAAAGATTTTTAACTGGGATTCTGACAAAACAATCTACTTTCTCTCTTCACCAATAAGAGACCCAATTTCTTTGTCTACATTTTCCAAATTTCTAGCATTTGAAACTTTCCTTTTCATACTACCAATAGTCTATAGCATTCTAAGTCGTAAGTCAAATGTTGGCTTCTAATTTATTAAAATCAGCTGGTTGTAACAAGGATACATGTTCGTCCAATTGTGGAAAACTTATGATCAAACATATCCGCTTTTTAATAAAATTACTGGATCCAAATTGTGAAGAAACTTATCATTAAGTTAAATAAATGCTTAATTAACTTATCATATCTCCAGAACAAAGTTAAACATTTAGCGATAGGGGATAATAAAATTAAAACAATCTGGATTTTTCAGTAAATTTAAAAATAATGTTTATAGATGATAAGAGTTAAGTAATAACATCATAGCTAGCAACAGGAGGTGTAGCTGCTTAGTGAGTATCTGATGAGTTTTCTTAAACAATAAGTTTAGAAGTCCAATAGAGAGAGATATGGATTGTATATCATGTTGCTAGGGAAAATTCAGGGTGAGTCATGGTTTTTGGAGTTTCAATTGCAGCTGGTGTCACTGCATTGCATCCATGAGATTGGGTCTTTTGTAAATCCTACATTTACAAATGTGGTCAACCTGCAGCTCTACAGCATGTAAGCTGGCAGGAAACGAGTGACCACCAGGCGGTCAAGGTAGTTCAGGCAGATGGTGCATTAATCCCGAGCACATCTCGCTCTCCAACCTAGCGTTCTCGCATGAATACAGATGACAGTGGTAGTTCCTACTGGCAGTGTAGCCCGAACCTAGTGCAATCATGGCCAGCTGGATAAAATGCAGGCAAAGATTGGCAAACCACAGTTAGGGCAATAGACCAGTAGTTGTGTTCCACTTTAGTATCAATATGGTATAAGTAGTAATGAGGTCTTGTAGGCAGAGGTCAGTGAATGAGCAAAGAAATTAGCAAGCTTTGGTAGAAATCTAAAAGTAGTAACCTCCAGGTTACTCCCAATACCGGGTGCAAGTGAATATGGATTTAGAATAATAGAAAAGATAAAACACCTCACTGGAGAGCTGGTGCAAGATGGAGAGCTTTGGATTCCTGAAACATTTGGACTGGTTCTGGGAGATGAGAGTCTGAGGGTTAAGGTCAGTGATTTGCGCCTGAACAGAACTGGGAGCTACGACCTTGGTGAGTGATTTACCCGTGTTATTGGGAAGGGCTGAAACTCACTTGACAGGGTGTTGGAACCAGGAGGTAATATCAGAGAAGACAGACGAAGTAAACAGAAGATTTGCTGAGTGACAAGTAATACAGAATAGCTGTAAATGGCTGTTTATTGGATTGGAAGAGACTATATATAGTGGACTTTCCCAAGACTGGTGTGTTAGCACCTTTGCTTTTTTGTTTTATCTTAAACTGGACTTCAGCTTACAGGGCACCATTTCAAAATATTCACATGTCAAAGTTTGGAAGTATTGTGAACTATGAGGAAGATGGTGTTAAGTTTGAAGAAAATGGAGATGGAATTGTGGACAAGTGGATGATGAAGTTTATTGCAGGGAGATGTGAAGTCATTCATTTTGGTAAGAACAAGGAAAGGCAATATGAAGAAAGCAATTCGAAACAGTTCTAGGAGCACAAAAATCTGGGGGCATATGGACACAAATCCTCTATGATGATAGTGCAGGTTACCAAAGCACTGGATAAGCAAACAGGATCCTGGGCTTTAGAGTACAAAACAATGAAGTTAGGATAAACTGGATAAACCATGGTTTGGTCAGTTCAGATCACACACTTTAGGAACGATATGAAACCATTAGAATGGGTGGAAAAACAATGCATGAGAATGGTTCCAAAATTGGTGGATTTCAGCTATATGGATCGATTGGAGAAGTTAGAATGGAAATCCTTAGACAAGATTAACAGGAGATTTGACAGAGTTGTTCAAAATCATGAGGTATCTGAAGAGTGCAGCTAGGGACTATTCCCATTGACAGAAGGACCTGGAATCACAGGACACTGACTTAAACTGATGGCAAGAGGAGGAAGCGGTATCATGAGGAAAAATATTCTTACTCGCACGGTTAGGGTCTGTAATCCACACCCTGAGGAGATGGAGGAAGGTTCAATTAAGACTTCCATTAAAAAAAACTGAACATTATCTGAAGAAAGAAAAAAAGGGCAAGGAGATTGGAACAGTCTTGGAAGTGGAGTTAAGTAAGTTGCCCTTACAGAGAGTCAGTTACAGAAATGATGGGCCAAATGGCCTCCTCCTCTGCTGTTACCATTCTACGATCATATAAATTGATGATAAACATAATGGCTTGTGATTTCATTGCTTAACTTGGGGTTTTACTAATGATGGTTGATTTGAACGGCTGTAAATTCAGTCCTAATTAACTGCTAAATAAAAAGACATTAAATCAATATTTTTTTCAAATCTGCAGCCTATTAGTCTTATTTTTTTCCTCTGCTGCTAGATTGCTAGCACTAACAATCTCCTCACTATGTATGCAAATATAGGAAAAAAAACAGATAGTAAACGTTCTATCAAGTCTGATCCAACTACTAACGTAACATTCAAGTATCACCACCCTCAATACTACAGAGGCTACACATATCCAGGACAGTGCATGCCTGCTAATGGAGAGTTTAAAAATAGGTTTCACAAAATCCCACGTCAACTCAGAGGTGAAAGAATTCTATCTTTCCAGCTATTCCCCTTCAAAACAAATAAATTGGAATGCAAAACAGTTAAAATTACTTCAGTTTTATTTCCAGTGTAACATCATGTACTTTAATGCTGTTTACAGATCACCTGAAATAAGAATTTACGGACAGATCTTCAAACAGATGTAAAATAACAAGCTAGATCTTCAAGTTCCTAAAAATACACTAATAAGTTAATTCTTCCAGTTAGTCAAGTAATAGTTTTTGCTTTGACTGTAACAGATATAACACATTATCATTGGTGTGAACTAACTCAGGAGAGTGAAAAGGAAAAGAAGCAACAAGACCTTCCCTAATAATAGTTTATCCATTTTGCAAGTTTCATTCGAGCACATATTAATGTTGTTGCAACACCGTCATCCAATAAGATCACACTGTTCTTACCTGCAGCCTAAACCAGTCCAGTCTCATTCCTCGGAAATCAAACACGTCTCCATCTTCAACTATCGTACGAAAAAAATAATGTTTAGCATTACACAAGAAAAATGCCATTTCATTGTGGAAAATAAAACAATTCTTGATTCAGGCTCAAAGTAGGCAAAATGTTGAAGTATCTGTTAAAATGCATCAAAAGTAATGATTTGTTCACCTTGCTTGACACTCAAGGAAGTCATAGTGTTCACAAAGGAAGACATAATGATGGATTCATCTTCTGGACACACAGACAGGTTCTAGGATGGAAAAGTCACAAAAATATTCAATAACATAGTTATTCTGTTTTTTAAGCAGTGATAGAAAGGACGGGATGGAAGGGAATTGTATACCAAATTCACCTCTTGAAAGGAGGCTCTTACTTTATTAGAATCAGTATGGTGTTACCACTTCAGTTTGTTTTTGTTTTTCCTATATGACAGAGGAACTCAAGATTCCACTGTCAACATTACACCAGTGAGTTGAAAAAAATCCACAAAACCAGAAGCACGCTCGCACACAGTTTTTGCAATTAAAATGAATGGTTATAAAATTATATGCCTTTTTAATAGATATTTTGACAAGCAATGTTGAGACCCCCAAGCAACTGCATGGTGCACATCTTAGAGGAAATGTTGCTGGATATTTGCCAGCTGCGTTGGGGTAGGGGGGCAGTACCAGTGTGGGGAGGGTGGGTGTGTTGGATCTAGATCGGGTGCGCTGGGTGAAGACCTGTATGTAAAGCATGTGCAGTGGAAGGTGAGTGAGGGGATGTCAAGCGCGGACTGGATGAAGAGGGGAGCGTGTCCGGTGGCGGGGGGAAGTGAGTTCAGTTGCAGAGGTGCCTGAATGGACGATCAGAAGTAGGAATAATGCTTTGGTCTGCTGATTGACATGCACAGAGCTTCCCTGTGGCCATATGAACCTTGTTTAATAGTATAAGCTTTCTTCAGTAACTATTTGTTTAATTCCATCATAACTCTCCGAATTCTCTCCAAATTAAAAGGACACTTTCGGAGGCTTCCTGGCACAGATAAATTGTCCAACAGAATCTTCACCTTCTTGGATAATTCCTTTCGAGTGTGCTATGATGGGGATTCAGCAGGGTGCCCATATGCAACACCCATCCATGCCTGAATAACTACAGTCTGGCTGTCAGGAAATGCAAGACAATGTTTCAGTTCTAGCTTACCTAGCTAGTGATGAAGTTGCACAATACCTTGTTGCCTAAAATAACATCAAAACAGACTGTACAGAAAGCCCCAGATGAATCCCACAGAATTCATATTCAGAATCCCAAATCAAACAAGCCTGATCCACAATATGACCTGTAATTCACCTACTTGAGGAATCCAAACACAGTAACAGCATTGCAAAGTTTTGTACAAGAAAGTCTCACATTTAACCTTCAATTTGCAGCTTTCCCTCCCACGTCATAAACCTTGCTGTAACTATTTACACTCAATGTTGGATATTGCTTTTTATGACTAATTTCTTTCATTACTGCCTCTCTCTGTCTTATATTGTGATAACCATCAATTCAATATCTCCTGCCCTGACCAGAGACCATTTCATCAGATAAACTTTTCATTGGCTCCCTTCTGCATGTTTTGATGAAAGATCATAAGTTCTGGAGAGTTAACCTTACTTTTCTCTCTCCACAAGTGTTACCTGACCTCCAGCATTCCAGTATTTTCCATTAAAATATCAAAGAACTTTGACTGATGCAGATATTAGTTTGCAAAGAACTAAATTAAGATCTCAACTGGAAACGAGCGCAGATTTAACTGGGTATGTTTTCTAAGTAGCTTGCATAACACTGGACAAAAAGAAGTGACCCCTGAACACAATACAAACAGGCCATGACTAATTCATAATTTACTTAGATCAGTATTGAATTTGGGTGTTATGTGGACATTAAAATGAAGTGGAACAAAACAATACGACGGGCATTAATGTCACACCTTGCTGTACAAGCTGTATTAGTATTTGACTGATTGGGATTAGTCAAGGTCGTTATTATTTGGAATAGAAGAGTGATTTTACAGCTGATGATCTTACAGATGATCACCCGGAATGTTTTCAGTTTTCCATGTAATGAAGCAGCGATTTATTTGCACTCCACTCAATCTAGTCTAGTGTATTCACTGCTCACAATGCAATCTGCTCTACAGTGGGGAGACAAAACAGCACGGTGGCTCAGTGGTTAGCACTGCTGCCTGTCAGCGCCAGGGAGCCGGGTTTGATTCTGTGTGGAGTTTGCACATTCTCCTTGTGTCTGCCTGGGATTCCTCTGGGTGCTCTGGTTTCCACCCACAGTCCAAAGATGAGCAGGTTAGGTGGAATGGCCATGCTAAATTGCCCCATGGTGTCTGGGGATATGTAGGCAAGGTGGGTTCGCCCTGGGACACACTGCAGGGTTACAGGGATAGGGTAAGTGTGTGGGTCTGCGTGGGATGCTCTTCAGAGGGACAGTGTGGATCCAATGGGCTGAATGGCCTGCTTCCACACTGTAGGGATTCTATGATTCAATGAAACACAGACTGGGTGACCACTTTGCAGAACATCTACATGCTATCTGCAAAAATGACTGTGCTTCTAGTTGCCTGCCACTTCAAAATACCACTGTGTTCACTGGCCAATATCTCTGTCTCAGGCTTGCTGTAGTGCTCCAGCAAAGCTCAGCACAAGCTGGAAGAACAGCATCTCATTTTCCATTTGGGAACCCTGTGGCCTTCTTCAGGACTCGATATTGAGTTCAACAATTTTAGGGCTTGAGCACCTTCTCCCATGTCCTTACCCCATCCAGCAAACACCAGGCCTTGACATCACATGGGCTGCTACCACAAACAACCTCGTTAGCCACTAATGGTCCCCATTAGGACCTATTGATTCTCCCAGGCTGACCTCTGCCTGTCCAACTGTTTTTCTGGCTCTGGGCACCATCTATGCCTTGCTTCTCTCCCTGCCCACACACCACCACCAGCACACATTCCAACCTTTTCCCAGGTACAATCAGTCGTGGCCAGACCTAAGTAATTCCAGTAATTTATTTTTGTGTAAACCATAAGCACAATGTTACATCCAAGGTGGAGCGTATTCAGTGATAAATTTAAAAGAAATGTGTACTGGATTAACATGAATAACTCAAAACACAATCTAAATAACTGCAAAATGTGAGAACAAGTGAATGCTATGCACTTGCAAAAACAAAACAAACTAATGTAAAGACCTTGAATTACATGCAAGAGTCGTTCAAACGCAGTAACAATGTCACTAATCAGATAAATCTTTCCGCGGAGGTACTCCGTTAACAGATCTCCCCACCAAGAGGTGAAACTGCACACTTTGTCACTGCCCACAAAGATCTCCACATCCCAAATATTTTGCATTCTTCCAAACAGGATTTTGAATCCTGGCTGCAGCTGTGAAAGGTCAATGCAGACTTTCAACCAGTGACGGCACAAGAGATGGGTGAAATGGAGCAGTACAGAAGACATTCTCCCCTCCCACACCCAGTCCATGCCTTTTACATCATTTAGTTCAGTATTCAGATTAGGTTTAAAGACCTTCTTGTAGTTTAGTAAGCAAGAGAATGGGCAATAGGTCGATGTGGGTGAATGTGAGGGCATTTTGACCAAGTGTCGCCTGCTCTAGAGGGGTGAAGACAAGAAAGAGAGGGAGATTTAGTTATCTTCAAAAAAACTGATTAACATCAGAAATTGAAAAGTCTCACGTTTCCACGTTACGATCCAGCTAACCACATATTTCCCCAAGGGTACAACACTGAACGTTAGCACAAGAGACTTTTGCGCTGTGTCCTGCACAGTACAAATCAGCCCATCAGTAGACTCAACATTCTGAACAACTGCAACACTTATGCAAGTTAGGACTTCCAGGCGCATATCACAGACCAAAGTCAGGTTTCCCTACTCTTCATTTCAAAGGATTTGGGCCATAACTTAGTTATAAAGTAACCTCTAGCCTTTTCAATATCCGTGACGTGCAAAAATGCCAAATGAAAATTATTTGATCACTTTGACAATGAGTTGAGAAAAGAAGGCTTATTTGAAAACAGAGACACTCCAAATACTTCAGCAAGGCACAACTGTAAACTGTCAATGTAAACTGCACAGCAAACATTTTCCACAACTGGAAATTTTAAAACACTTATTTGATGTTTTTAACACTGTACAAGATACAGAATAAAACTGCCTTTTCAAGTCCTTTGTTCTGCCCAATGTACAACTGATAAATGGGCAAGATTCATACTCCATCTCCTGGCTACACAACAACACTGCATGTAAAATTTCCAGGAAAACACCCCACTTCATTCAGAAAATAATTTCTCAATGGTTCCTAAAGTTTTAACAAATATTTCATAAACATTCTACATCATCAAGTCACTACTGGTGACATCGGGTCTTTGCCTATTGAGATTTGTCTTTTTAGTCTCTGTATTACAGATGTGTTAAAACATTACGCACAAGATAGATAACTCATGCTCTGACACATATCCCTGCCCCAGTAATTACAGAGCTAGGATGCATGTGAGCACAGAGGGAAGCAAGCAGATGACATGAAGTGGAGAGGGAAGGGAAAGACAGGGCAAGTTGTTGTGAGAAGACAGCACGCATGAGGAGGCAAGATCAAGTATAAAGGCAGCAAAGTGGGAGTAGGAAAGTAAGACCTCAACACAAGCAGACAGCATTTTCATGCAACAAACTCTTCAAAACAACACTTCAAATTGATTGAATGTAGAGTGTGTGACACAGAATGCATCTGAAGTATCACGTTGCACAAAGAACATGCAAACATGTGAATGGGAGCACAGAATCAGAAAATATATGACTCACACCATCATACCTGTCGACCAAGAAATAGCTATCCAAGCTAAGCCTATCTTACAGCCTTTGTTCCCTAGCCCTGTAGGTTATAATGCTTCAGCACATGCCCACATATTTTTAAAATGTGGTGGGGGTTTCTCACACATTTAGAATGAGATGTGTTTTGGATGTTGCCCCTTCTGCCTGCTCAGATGGATGTAAAAGATCCCACGGCATCATTTCAAATAAGTGCAAGAAAGAGCCAAGATTTAGTCCTCAATCCAAGTCACAGAAATGATGCAGGGGTGCCAGTGTTGGACAAGGTCAGAAATCAAACGACACCAGATTATAGTCCAATAGGTTTATTTGAAAACACAAGCTTTCGGAGTCTTACCCCTTCTTCAGATATTAGTTTAACACCTAAAGGAGTAAGACTCTTTCTGAAATGAATTTCTGAAGAAGGGTCTAGACCCGAAACGTCAGCTTTCCTGCTCCTCTGATGCTGCTTGGCCTGCTGTGTTCATCCAGCTCTACACCTTGTTATCTCAGATTCTCCGGCGTCTGCAATTCCTACTATCTCTAAGACTATGAAAGCTTGTGTTTTCAAACAAACCTGCTGGACTATAACCTGTTGTTGTTTGATTTCTGACCAAGTCACAGAAACAAAATTATTTCATCACCATCACCATCACATTGATGTTTGAGAGAGTTGACTATACACAAACTGATTGCCACATTTTCTGCAGTCTAACAGAGACTACACTGTAAAAGTACTTAGTAGGCTGTAAGGTTCTTGAATTATTAGGTTGTTGCACAGAGCATTATAAATTCAAGTCTTCCTTTTTACCTGGCAACATTCTTCTAAGTCTTCTTTGTACCGTCTCTAGTGTGACCACATCCTTCCTGTAATAGTGCAACAAGAATGCTCTACTCTCATTGTGGCCCTATTCATAAAATCCAAAAGAACTGCAGATGCTGAAGGGTCAGCGGACCCGAAATGTTAACTCTGATTTTTTTCTTAACAGATGCTGCCAAACCTCCTGAGCTTTTCCAGCCACTTCTGTTTTTGCGGCTTTATTCATGTTTTCTACACAACCAGCATGACATCTTTGCTTTCATATTCTATACCTTGGTTAATAAAAGTAAGCATATCTTTTTAACTACCTTCTCTACCTACCACTTTTATGGATTCATGGACATATATGCAAAGGTCCATGTGTCTTTACACTTCTCAGTGTCCTACAATTTACTGTGCATCTCTTGGTCTTGTTTTTCTTTCCCAAATGCACTTTCAGCAAGTTGAAATTTATTTCTGACATCTAACTGACCAGACTGATAGCCTCTGGTTGTCTGCAACTGCCTCCCTCAGCAACAACTACACAAGCACTTTTTCGTATTATCTTTAAACTTCTAAAACAAGCTCCCTGCATTTAAATCCAAATCATTGATATACAAACCATGATAAACAAAAGATCTAGCACTGAGCCCTGCAAAGTCCCACGAGAACAGCCTTCCACTGTAATTGCAAAAATACCAATATAATACAATACAGCACAAGAACAGGCTCTTCAGCCTACCAAGTCTGAACTGATTCCTCATCTTCATTTCGACCCACCACTTATTGCCGAAACGCGGTTTCTATCCCATTGTTCACCTCCTGTTCATCTGTCCATCAAGATACACCTTAAACTTTGTTAATGTGCCTGCTTCCACCACCTCTACTGGCAGTGTGTTCCAGGCACCCTCTGAAAAAATTTTGCCCCCAGATCTTGACTTTCCCCCTCTCACCTTGAAACTATGGACTCTTGTAGTTGATTTTTTCACCCTAGGAAAAAGCCTCTGACTATCCACCCTATCTATGCCTCTCATAATTTTGTAGGCCTCTATCAGGTCGCCCTTCAGCCTTCCAGTGAAAACAATCTGAGTTTATGCAACTCCTCGTAACTAAAACCCTCCAGACTAGGCAACAACCCTCTCTGCATCATCTCCAAGGCATCCACATTCTTCTGGAAGTGTGGCAATAAGAACTACATGCATTATTCCAAAATTTAGCCGAACTAAAGTTTTATACAGCTGTAACAAAACTTGCCAACTTCTATATTTGATGCCATGCCCAATGAAGGCAAGCATGCCAAATGCCTTCTTGACCACCTCAGCCATTTGTATTGCCACTTTCAGAGATCTATGGACCTGTACACCCAGATTCCTCTGTATGTCAATACTTCTAAAGGCTCTGCGATTTATTGCATAATTCACACCTGAATTTGATCTTCCAAAATACATAATTCGCATTTACCTGGATTAAACTCCATCTGCCATTTCTCTGCCCTAATCTGCTATCTACCTCCTGCTATATTCTTTGACAATCCTCCTGACTGTCTGCAACTCGGCCAATTTTGGTGTCACCCACAAACTTAGCATTCAGACCACCTCCATTTTCCTCCAGATCATTTAAATCAACAAAGGTCCCAGCACTGTTCCCTGCAAAACACCACTAGTTACTGATCTTCACGCTGAAAAGCACCTTTCCACCACTACTTTCTAAGGCCAAGCCAGTTCTGTATCCATCTAGCCAGTGTACTCTGGACCCCATGAGACTCTATCTTTTGTACCAGCCTGCCATGAGGTAACTTATCAAATGCCTTACTAAAGCCCATGTAGACAACATCTACTACCCTTCCTTCATCAATCATTCTTGTCACCTCCTCAAAAAACTCAATCAAGTTGGTGAGACACAACCTTCACCACATAAACCCATGCTGCCTATCACTAACAAGTCAATTTGCTTCCAAATGTGAATAAATCCTGTCTCAGTATCTTCTCCAACAGCTTCCCCACCACAGACTCTAAGCTCACTGGACTGTAATTACCTGAATTTTCTCTGTTTCCCTTCTAAAACAAAAGAACAAAGTTGGCCATTTTACAGTCCTCAGGAACCTTGCCTCAGGCCAAAGAGAATGCAAAGATATCTTTTAAGCTATTTCGTCCATTGCTTCCCCCAATATCCTGGGGCAGATCCCATTTGGCCCTGGGGACTTGTCCACCTTGACAAATTTCAAGACACCGAACACTTCCTCCTTCATATGCTGACCTGCTCGAGAGTATTCACACACTTTTCCCTACCCGACACACCCCTCACGTCTCTCTCTTTGGTGAGTAACTGATGTAAAGTACTCATTAAGGATCTCATCCTTTACCTCTGGTTCCACACATAGCCCACTCCAGGATAAGGAGGAAGGTTAACTCTTTCTCTAACTACCCTCTTCCTCCTAATATCTGGATAAAATGCCTTGGGATTCTCCTTAACCCTGCTGGCCACGGTCATTTCATAGTCCCTTTTAGCCTTCCTAACTCCGGTTTGAGCTCTGACTTTCTCGACAATCTTCAAAGACTTCATCTGATTTTTAGGCGCTGAGTCAATAAGCATTTTTTTTTTTTGACTAAACTGACAGTTTCCCCTGTCATCCAAGGTTCCCGAATCCTACCATTCATGTCCTCCATTTTCAGACATATCCGTTGTCCATTACTCTTTTCTTCCTGTCTCTGAATCAATTTTGGATCTAATTTGCCACTTTTCATTCAATCCCACTGGTCTTCTGTGTGAAACCTTGTCAAAAGCCCTTCTAAGCTCCATATTGTCTACCCCAAAGCGCTACCCTCACTGGCCTCCTTTCCTCAAGAAATTCACTTCAATTCAATTCTGTATTTCAATTACAGAAAGATTGGGGGAATAGGCTAAATGCCTGGTGTCTGCCAACAGCTTCTACTTGTCGGCTTAACTTACTTTGACTTTCATTAGCATCCAAACAGGCACAAATTTACAAGTCCCAACTATTCTTTTTGAGAGACATATTTGTTCTGAATCATCTATTTCCTCTCTGAATGCCTCCCACTACCCGGCAGCGGTTTACCTTCAAGTAGCTGCTGCCAACGGCCTTCTCAAAATCTGATCTCAGTCTAGTAAAATTGAATTTTCTTTATTTTAAAAAGTTTAATCTTGACCCTTGATTTTAATTCTAAACAAAAGTGAATTATGACTTATCGCCAAAATGCTAATCTGTTGCTCCCCATCAACTTGCCCGATTTTATTTTAAAACTAAATGCAAAACTGTTGACTCTCTTGTGGGGATTGCTATGAGATGGCTGAGAAAGATCTCAGCTGAAAGATCAACTTAAAAAGAATTTATGCCCTTCTTTATTTTATAGACAAGTTTTAATCCCAGTTAATGAGAGCAGTTGAAATTCAGCACTGTCTATTTTCTGGACCTCTCAGCAATTTGCTGACAAATTTGCTTCCCTATTTCCCACTGTCTGTTGGGTAGCTATGAAACAATGTAACACATGACCAAAAAATTATGAAGGGGGAAAATCAGAGTATGAGAGAAAGCTAGCCAGAAATATAAAAACAGACAGCAAGGAGTTTCTACTAATACTTGAAAAAACTTGGTTCTACTGAAAGTCAGACTGGAGAATTAAAAACAGAGAATAAGGAAATGGGGAAGTAGCAGATGAACTGAACAGATTTTTCACTTCAGTCTTCATTACCGAGCGTACAACAAAAATCCCAGCAGCACTAAACAGGAAGAAATCAATCAGGGAATCAAAGGAAGAGAGGAACTCAGGAAAATCACAATCTCAAGAAAAGTGGTACTGAGTAAATTTTTGGAACCGTAGGCTGACGAGGGTCTAGGTCCTGATGGACTACAGACTACACCCTACAGTCTTAGAAGTGGCATTTGTTTTAACTTTTCAAAGGTCCTTTGGGTTTGGGGGTGGTCTCATTATATTGGAAGATAGCAAATGCTACTCCTTTATTCAAAAATGGAGGGGCATAAAAGCAGGGAACTGCAGACCAGTTAACTTAATATCTGTCAATGGGAAAAAGTTAGACACTTGCCTTCAAGTTATAGCAGGGAACTTGGATAAGTTTGGGGTAATCAGACTGAGAAAATACGGTTGTGTCAAAGGAAAATCAAACTTGGCCATTCCATTGGAGTTACTTGAGAAGATAACACATGCTGTGGATAAACGGAGTATGTGTTATACTTAGATTTCCAAAAGTCATTTGATTATGTGCCAGATCAAAGGTTATCCTGGAGAATAAAAGCTCATGGTGTAGGGGCAGCATATTGCCATGGATAGAAGATTGGCTGGCTAAGAGGAAACAGAGGGTAGGTGAAAATACGTCTTTTCTAGTTTGGTAAGATGAACAAATGGTATCCAATAAGGATTGGGCTGGAACCTCAATTGTTGACAACTCATATACGTAACTTTCATCCTTTCATCGAAGTTATGGCTTCCAAATGCGTTGGTAACACAAAGCAACAGGATTTAAAGGTTATCAAGGGAGATGTGATTGCTGATTTGAAGTTATAATCAGATAAGTCACCATCTCACTGAACAGCAGAGCAGACTTGAGGGATCAAATGGTTTTCCTTCTGCTCCTCATGTGGAATAATACCCACAAACCTAAGGAATGACTTTTGTGTCAAGATTTTAATACAACCTGTGTCTCATGAATATTTTGCAATCTTACCTGCACAAGTTCATTCAGCACTACTGCATCAAAACCAGACAGATATTGCACATAATATCTCTGCATCACTGGTCCATATTTGCGTACATGTGCTCGGAGCTCTTCCATGTAATAGATAAGCTCAGCAACGTGTCTATAGGATTTTAAAATAAAGCATTTAACTTCAAAAAATGTCAAAGTCATCTGACTTCACAGAAGCATGTTTTAAAGCAACAAATACAGATAAATATTACTTTTAAGATAATCCAAAGCAATGTTGCAAATTGGCTTTTTGCTTTATAATGAATTTATTAATAAATTAAAATTACCATAAGTGAATGCTCAGTTTGCCTTGCCATACTTTCTTCAAAAAGATGACAAGTACTTAATTTTGTGTTGTACACTGCAAACAAATTCAGATTTTAAACAAGTTCGCAGGACACCTGCACAATCGTGACTTTCAACCACTGCCAGCAGCTCTGTGATTTCACAGACATACTGTAGCTTTTAAGACCACAACAGCACAAGGTACAGGAGCGGAATTAGGCCATTCAGCCCAAGTCTGCTCTACCATTTGATCATGGTGGATATGTTTCTCAACCCCATTCTCCTGCCTTCTCCCCGTAACCTTTGATCCCCTTTCACGGACCTATCTTTCTCTGTCTTAAAGACACTCCACAGCGTTCTGTAGCAATAAGCTCCACAGATTCACCACACTCTGTCTGAAGAAATTCCTCCTCATCTCAGTTCTAGAGAGACACCTCTTCAGTCTGACGTTGTCTCCTCAGGTGTTAGTGTACTAGCAGAAACATCTTTTCCACGACCACTGTAATATTTAGGCCTCTCAGTATTTTGTAGTTTCAATGAGGCACTCCCCCCGCCTGCGCACGACCACTCATCCCCCCACAGTTAGTCTAAATTCCAAAGAGTACAGACCCAGGGTCCCGAACCACTAATCATATGACAAATCATTATTGTTGTCAACCTCCCTTGGACCAGCTCCCCCCCCACCACCAAGGCTAAAACCACTCACAATATTCCAAATGCGATCTAACCAGAGCCTTCTAAAGCCTCAGCAGTACATCCCTGCTCTTGTATTCTAGCTCTTCGAAATAAATGCTAACATTGCATGTACCTTCTTAACTGCCAACTGAAACTACATTAACCCCTACATCTGTATTCTTCCTACCAAAGTATTTAATCTCACACTCTCCCACATTGTATTCCATCTGCCACTTCTTTACCCACATTCCTAGCTTGCCCAAATCCTTCTGCAGCCTCCCTGCTTCCTCAACACTACCTGACCCTCCCCCTGTCTATGTAGCTTTTGCAACTTAACAACAATGGCCTGAGTTCCTCCACCCAAATTATTTACTTATAATGTGAACAGTTGTGGTCCCAACAATGATCTCTGTGGAACTCCACTAGTCACTGGCTGCCATTCTTCTGCCAGTCAGCCAAACCTCCATCCATGCCAGTACCTTGCCCCTAAAACCATGGCTCTTACCTTGGCAGCCTCCTTGGACAGCACCTTGTCAGAGGCCTCCCAGAAATCTAAACAGATCACATCCACTGTCTCTGCTTTGTCTTACCTGCTCAAAAGAATTCTAACAGATTTTTCAGGTGTGACCTCCCCTTGACAAAGCCATGCTGACTCAGCCCTACTTCACCATGCATTTCCAAGTACTCCACAATCTCATCCATAATAATGGGATCTAAAATCTTACCAATGACCAAGGTCCAGCAAACCAGCCTGTAGTTTTTTGTCTTCTGCCTCCCTCCCTTCTCAAACAGGGGTATTATATTAGCCATTTTCCAGGCTTCTAAGGCTCTCCCTGACTCCAGTGATTCCTGAAAGATCATCACCAATGCTTCCACAATCTCCTATCTAATTCAGAACCCTAAGGTGTAGTCCATCAAGTCCAAGTTATTTATCCACCTTTAGATCTTTCAGATTCCCTAGCAGCTTCTCCTTAGCGATTGTCACTACACTCACCTCTGCATCCTGACTCTTTAATTTCTGGTCTGCTGCTGGTCTTCCATTGTGAAGACTAATGCAAACCTATTCAGTTACTCCACTATTTCTTTGTTCCCCATTACTATTCTCCAGCCTTATTTTCTAGTGCTCCAATGTCCATCTTCTTCCCACATTGCTTTCCTAGTTATCCTCTCCTAATTTTTATTGTATGTTTTTTCTGCTGCTTATATGCTGTCTCTGACTTCACTCATCATTTATGGTTGTCTCATCCCCCATTTAATGTTGTATTTTTGCCTTTTCACGGGACGGATTTCTGCTGCGCCTCCCAAATTACCCCCAGAAACTCCTGCCATTGCTGCTTCACCATCTTCCCTGCCAGGCTACCCATCCAATTAACCGTAGGCAGCTACTTGCTCATGTCTTTGTCTCAATTACTTTACTCAGTTGTAATACTATTACATCCAATTCCAGTTTCTCCCTCTCAAACTACAGGGTGAATTCTATCATATTTCAGTCACTGACCCTAGGAGTTCCTTCATCTTCAGCTCCCTGATCAAACCTATCTCATTACACATCACTAAATCCAGAATCACCTGTTCCTTAGTGGACTCCACCACTTGCAGCTTCAAAAAAACCCATCTTGTCGGCATTCCAAAAATTCTTTCTTGGGAGGCACCATCAACCTTGATTTTCCCAATCCACTGGTGTACTGAAGATCCCCCAGGATTAATGTAATAATGCTTTTCTTACATGCCTTTTCCAACTCCTGATTTATTTTCTGCCCCAAATCCTGACTACTGCTAGGGGGTCTGCCGGTATCTCCCATCAGAGTCTTTTTCCTTCACAGTTCCTCAACTTTACCCACATGGTTCTCTACCTTCCGATCCTATAGCAAGAAGTGTTATCGATTTAATTTAATTTCTTACTAATAAGACAACTTGCCCCCTCTGCCACCTACCTGTACTTTTGATAGGACATGTATCCTTGGATATTTGGTTCTCAGCCCTGATCCTCTTGCAGCCACGTTTTTTATGATGCCTGCAACATTGCACCAGCCAATTTCAATCTGCACTACAAGCTCATTTACCTTGTTTTGTGTACTGCGTGCATTTAAATACAACCCTCTATATCCTACGGAGCAGGAAAGCTGACGTTTCGGGTCAGGACCCTTATTCAGAAAGGTCCCGACCTGAAAAGTCAGCTTTCCTGCTCCTCTGATGCTGCCTGGCCTGCTGTGTTCCTCCAGCACCGCACTGTGTTATCTCAGACTCTAGCATCGGCAGCTCCTACTACCTATCCTACGTTGTCCACCCACCAACATCATAGGTTTCCCCTGATTTGCTGTGCCTGAAGTTAGATTCCTGATCCTTTCCATAGTCTCTGCCCTATTACTTGTTCTGGAAATTTTAATAACCTTTCTGGAGCCCTCCCCTCTTTGAACCAGTTTAAATCCTTGCGACCAACCTATTTGGCCTTTCTGCTCAAATGCCAGTCCCAGATCGGTTCAGGTCAAGTCCATCCCAAACGTACAGTTCCCTCCTGCCCCAATATTGATACCAGTGCCCCACAAAACAGAACCTTTCTTTCCCACATCACCCCTTTAGACATGTGTTTACTTCCCAAATCTTGCACAACCTTTGAAGTCCATTTTTAAAAATTTTGTTCCAAATTTCTGATATTCCCCAAGTAGGAACTCTTACTTACTCTTGCCTTTGTTAGGGCCAACATGGACCACTACAACTGATGGTCCCCCTCCTCTCAGTCTCGTATCCTTTCAAGCTGACTCCAAACGTCCTTTATCTAGGCACCATGTAGGTAATATGCCATGTGGGACTCTCAATCCTGCTCAAACATTGTTTACAGTAATCACTAATTCTAGAATGAGCATAATTTTGATCCTGATAAAGTATAAAATGCCAGTATCTAAGAGATAGAAAGTGATGAACAATACTGGACTTGAAAAATTAACACTCTCTCCTCTGCAGCTACATTTGTTAAATTCCTCCAACATTTTTGATTTTTATTTCACACTTTGAGCATCTGCACTATTTTACTTTCATTTAAAAAGTTAGTAGTGGGTAAAAGGATACTTTGAGAACATAAGATAGAAGAACACAAGTAAACCATAGGGCCAGTCAATCCGGTTTCATCATTTAACATACTCGTGGCTGAATTTTCAAATCCACTGCATTTTCCTGCTCTTTGTCAATAATAGTTGATCCCCAAAATTCTATTAATCTCAGTCTCGAATAAATTTAATTATGGAGAACCAACAACCCTCTGGATAGATATTCCAAAAATTCATATTCCTATGTGAAGAATTTTCTCAAATGTCTACTCCCTTCAAATGAGACTATGATCCCCAAGAACAGCAAACAGTCTCTCAGCAGCTACCTTATCAAGCCCTTAGAAATCGTACACTCTTCAATGGAATCATTTCTCATTCTTCCAAATTCCAGAGAATGTTAGGCCCATTCTTTTCAATCCCTCCTCACAAAACACAGTTTTCTAATTGCAGGAATCAACTAAACCGTCCTTTGCACTCCCTCCACGATAAGTATATGCTCTCTTAGGTAAATTAAATCAAATGTAGAATATTCTAAGTGTGATCTTAAAGTTCTTTTTACTGCAACATGACTTCCATAGTCATACACTGACTATAGCATTTGCCCTCCTTATTGTTACCTGCAAGTTCGGTTTGTATGATCAATGTAGCATTCCAATATCTACTAATTTAAATTTCCAACAATATCCTCTTTGCTTTAATTTTATCATTCAATAGTCACACAAAGAACTCAGGATAAATATAGCACAGGACACTTGAAGAATAAAGCTTCTGCTAACCTATGGAGAAATCTACTACAAAATTAACTTTTCCCACCTTACACACGCTCAGTCTTTATTTCCATTGTGCAAGACTGTTAATTTAGTACTACATTAGGTCCATGCCATCATATACACTCATACCCAACTGAAACTGGTTTGAAAACAAGCCTACTCATTTCTTATAGAATCCTAACAGCCAGCAGAGATGAGACACTTGGGTTAACGTTAAACCCAAGTACTTGAGATCTGGTGAACTGCATCAACAACACTGGCTGATAACACTACTGAACCCAGATCTTCAACGTACAAAGATAATGTCATATTTTTGCCTTTGTCAGGCACTGTACCAAACATCTTAGTTGGTCCCGTCACCTCATCCATTCCCCAAAAGACGCAACTTGAAGCCCCTTGAGTCTGGACTACCATTTAAAAGAATCGTAATGGTGCATTAAAAGTTACATAAAATTAATTCAATAATACATACTTGTCTATAAAGTCATCACTGTTTCTTGTTCTTGGAATGTTATCTGCATGTCGAAGCAGCCAGATAATTTCATCACGTGCAAAAGATAGAGCCATGAAGACAAAGAGTGCCTAAAAAGTAGAAAGTGTACATTACAAGTCATAAGGAATAACAAGATTATGTTCTGCTGGTTTGGAATTTTATTTGCTTTAACTTGCCATTGCGGTCAACCTGGTCTAGGAACGCCTTGCTTTTCAAAATCTAATCCTTATTTTCCCTCCATAGCCTTTTCCCTCCTAGCTCTGTAACATTCTTTGCTCCAAACCCGCCAATATGTCTGCATCTAACACTGGCCTCCTAAGCATCGAGAATTTTAACTCCTCTACCGTTGATGGCAGTGTCTATAACTGCCTTGGCCCCAAATTCTATTATTTTTCCTTCTCCCTTTAAGATGCTTCTCGAAATCTAACACTCTGGCAAAGTCTTTGGCCACTTGCCATAATGTCATCTTGCATTGCTCCTTGTCTAATTTGCTTATATACTCCAATAAAGTAACAGGAGGCATTTTACTACGTTGAAAATAAATTAAATAGTATTCTGCCTGATTACCAGGCATCGCAAACTGCTTTACAGCTGTAGCAGAGTCAGAGTCATACAGCACAGAAACAGACACTTTGGTCCAACCAGTCCATGTCAACCATAATCCCAAACTAAATTACTCCCACCTATCTGCTCCTGGCCCACATCGCTCCAAATCTATTTATGAACTTATCCAAATGTCTTTTAAACGTAATTGTACCCACATCCACCAACTCCTCAGGAAGTTTGTTCCACACACAAACCATCCTCTGTGCAAAAAATTTGCCCACGTCTTTTATAAATCTCTCTCCTCTCACCTTGAAAATGTGCTCTCTAGTCTTGAAATCCCCCATTCTAGGGAAAAGACTACTACCATTAACCCTATCTATACCCCTCACTGTTTTATAAAGTCATCTCTCAACCTCCTATGCTCCAGTGAAAAATGTTCCAGTCTTTCTTATTCAAACCTTCCATACTCAGCAACATCTTGGTAAATCTCTTCTGAACTCTCTCCAGCTTAATAACATCCTTCCCATAACCGGATAACCAGAACTGGATACAGTATTCCAGAAGAGGCCTCATGAATGTTCTGTACAACTTCAACATGACATCCCAGCTCCTATACTCAAAGGACTGAGCAATGAAGGCAAGTGTGCCAAATATCTTTTTAACCACCCTTTGTTTACGTGACAGAAACTTCAAAGAATCATATAGCTGCAACTCTAGGTTCCTCTGTTCTACAACAAGACCATAGGTCCTACCATTAATTGTATATATCCTACCCTTACTTTGAAGTATAAGTATTTTTGTAACAGACGGAACGTTGCAGCCAATTTTCACACGAAGCACTCACAAATAAAATAGTTGAGGGCAAACAATGGCCAAGACCTTTGGAATAGCTATCCTGAGAACAGTGTGATACCACTTTTTGCACCTATCCTAAGAGTGCGGACAGGGTCTTGGTTTAATGTTGAATCTGAGAGAGTACGCAGTGCTCCATAAGTAGTGTAAGTTAGTTTGGATTTTTATGCACAAGTCCTAGAATGAGACTTGAACCCGAAACCCTCTGACTCTTAAAACCACAGGATACCCTTCTGCAGGATTTGTGACCAATTCGACCCATGAATTTCTCCAATATGATTGATTTACTTGATGTATTTGCTGCTTTCATTAAATTCTTCTTTCTTACTGGATTCCTATCATTTTCAGAATGCTTTAGACGCTTTCTATGAAGACGACAATTAAAGAAAAATTATGATGTGTCTATCATTTTCTCATTAACCATTACAATTTCACTTGTTCACTGCACCCACATTTATTTTTGTTAACTTTTCTGGTTTAATACAATCAATAAAACATTAATATTCAGCTTTTGTCTCAAAATATAAATGTATTTCTGATAATCATTTTGTAGGACAGATCTTAAGCAACCTCCGCTAAGTGACACATTTTGACAAAGTTTTCCTTACGGCATTCATCAGGAGAAACTGCATGAAATACCAAGCCAAATGGAAAACAACATTTATATTATTCTGATAGGTTGTCAAGTGGACGCTGAATGGCAGAGGGACTGCCACAGACAGTGCACCAGTTTTGATGATGACTGACAGTTGACAGACTGTATTAAACAACATATCCCTGCAGCTGTTCACAACAAACCAAGTACAGACCTTATTCAACCACTCACACTTGCAAAAACAGTGTCCAATGCTGGATGTGACTCTGCAATAGGATTATTTAGTAAATGTTGTCAAGAGTGTGCAAAGAATTACACTAACAATCAATTTAGGATTATTAGTCAGGTTTGCAGTGTAAAACACTTGCAGGTACTAGAAGTGGCAAATTAAAATTTAGGGCCTTTTTCTGAGTGGATGGAAATAACATGCAAACATGTTGCACCTGTTTCAAATAAATAAGGGCAGTGACACCAATTCTTGGTTTATTTCTCAGTGAAACACTTTGACCAGAGTCAACCTGTCTGGATTAGAATTTAAACAAAATCTGACAGTTAAATGTCAGTCATCATCAAATTGGTATATTCCCATAACAAAGCCTTGAGCAGAGTCCATTTAACAACCAATCAGCACTCTCGTCTCAAACAATATAAATGTTATTTTTACTTTACATATTTATTTCATGTGACTGCATGCTGGAAGGTTTCAACAAAAGGTGTCTTTTGAACTATTTCACAGCTGGCATGCTCGATCATATACCCAAATTACATTTTGAGCTTTTATTGTGTGAAAGACTTCGTAAATATTTAAAAACAGTTCACTTCTCAACTCCCAGTATTGGCAAATTCAAAATGATAATTTCTTAAGCTTATTTGAGAAATTATGGATTTTCCCATCACTTTGATCAATGACTTTCACCAAGGAAAGCACATGCTCGCCATTTAAACTGGTGCCATCTCATTTGTGATGTCAAAACAAATCATAATTTGCACATGAAATTGAAAACATTTCATATTCAGTGACTATTGGAGGACTAGGTTAAGGCCTGGGCTTTGAATTGAAGTATCTTTCTAAATCAACTATAAACATGTATAAACGTGAGGAGAGTAGGGAAATTTTTTTTGGGGGGGGGTGTGCAGGGTCCAAGCCAGAGAAGAAATCAATCAATTCAATTACAAATATGACATAAGTTTTAGAAACTAGGGATAAAATTAATCGTGCGCCTTTGGACACATCAGGATATGAAGCTCAAAAGACAAGTGCATTTTTGTCTTCAAGATGCTAAGCATTCCTGGTATCAACAGAAGAACATATGCTATCAACAAGAACTTCACAAGGTATAGTTGTTTAACCAGAACTCTATTGGAAAAACATAATTTATTGCCAATATAAATTCAGTACCTTAGGACCTAGTAATCCTGGTTGGTCAGCAAGAACAGTGGCAAGCTCCTTTAAAGCAGACCGCAAAAATTTGCGCCGCTCTCTGTGCAGGGGGCCACTAAGGGAGGGGGGGTGGTGGAATTATAAACAATGAAAATAAATATCATTAATATTCAGAAAAACAACAAGGTAGAGTATAGAAACATGAGCAAAATACTGTAAAGACCACATCTTGTGACTTTTATTTTTGAATTGTGGACTAAAATGGGAAAAGGATACTGCTTTAAACAGAGGAAACTGTACTGTGGAAGGAGGTGTTGCAGTTTTAAACCAACTCACTAGAAGTGATCGTGACTTGTATTTACACTGTTGCCTTGTTCAAGCATGGGGAGGTTAAAGGGACAATATATGTTCGTGGCTTAGAAGCAGGAGCTAATGTAATATCTCAAAACTTCAGATGACACAAAGCTGGGTGGAAGAGTGAGCTGCAAGGAGGATGCAAAGATGTTACAATGTGATTTGGACAGGCGAGTGAGTAGGCAAATGCAAGGCAGATGCAGTATAATGTGGATAAACGTGAGGTTTAGTTTGGTAGCAAAAATAGGAAGGCAGATTATTATTTGAAGGGCTGTAAATGGAGAGGGGGATAAACTTCAACAAGACCTGTGTGTCCTTGTACACTAGTCATTGAAAGTAAGAGCCCAGGTGCAGCAGGCAGTAAAGATGGCAAGCTCTATGTTGGCCTTCATAGCGAGAGGATTCAAGCACAGGAACAAGGATGTCTTGCTACAATTATACAGGGCATTGTGTGAGGCCACACCTGGAATATTGTGTGTAGTTTTGGTCTCCTTATCTGAGGAAGCATGTTCTTGCCATAGAGGGAATGCAGGTTTACCAAAGTGATTCCTGAGATGGCAGGGCTATCATGAGGAGAGATTGAATTGGTAGGATTGTATTCACTGTAGTTAAGAAGCATGCGTATCACATAGAAACCCCAAAAATTCCAAAAGGACTGGACATGATAGATGCGGCAAAGATGTTCCCAATAGCAGGCGGAGTCCAGAACCAGGGATCATGGTTTGGGACAGAGATGAGGATGAATTTCTTCACCCAGAGAGTGGTGGACCATATGAAAAACAAAAATCATCAGCCTATGAGTGGTAGACTGAATAACTAGTACTCTCTAGTCATTTATTTTACATTTTAGGTGTCACACAGTTCATTTATGTTCATCCTGAGTCCAAGATGTTAATAGTGGAATGAGAATATGATGTTAACCATAAATGGCTTGACAAACATCCAGAGTAAATGAAGATTTGTGTCCAATTGATAATAAATACTAAAAAATGTATTTTCATTTCACCTTGATTGCTATATTAGCCAAATACTTTGAATGTTTTGCGACTGGAATGTTTTAGATGTCTTTGAAATTATGTACTTACGCATGCGATAATGCTGTCTCTCGGCATTCACGTATATCAGCTATACGTTTGTTGTAGCTGTGAAAATGGGGTACAAATTCATGTTGAGATTACCATTGTTGACTCAGATTTAAATTTAGAACATTTTCATCCAAACGAACTCATGAAATTTCCATGATAAAATCACATTGAGAGGAACTGAACAATTTAACAATCTGCTTGCTGGCAAAGATAAAAAACATTTAAAATATTTAATCAATTTGTTTGAGCTAGAAAGTCAGTATTTAATACTGTAGTAGAAACAAACAATCAATCAATCAGAATTTCTTTTGTTTATAAAGATAACTTGAAAGTTATCCCATATCTGTTTCAACTTCATAACTCAATTTCATTGTGTTTGTTTTGGAAATACAAACAGTAAGCAGGAACAGAGTTAAAAGAATGATGGAATTTCATTACAAATGCAAGTTTCTCTTATTTGGTTGGATAGCAATCAAATCCAATTAGCTACAGCTATTTACAATTATGTCTGCGTTATGTTTCCAAACACAATTATCCCCAAGGCCATTTGGGGAATACAATATGCTAACCCTCAACAGATTTTCTGAACAAATTATTGAACAAACTTCAAGAAATTGAAGATCTTAAGAGTGATTCTGAATGCCGCAGTATTTAAAGTACCAAGATTTTAAGAAATCTAATAGAACTAAATTGTTCAACTTCGATAAATTTAAATGTTTTACCAACCTAACAACTTGGATGGACACATGATTACACAACAGTTGATAACAGAGTGGAGCTGGAGGAACACAGCAGGCCAGGCAGCATCAGAGGAGCAGGAAAGTTGATGTTTCAGGTCAGGACCCTGCTTCAGAAAATGACCCTCCTGAAGAAGGGTCCCGACCCAAAACATCAACTTTCCTGCTCCTCTGATGCTGCCTGGCCTGCTGTGTTCCTCCAGCTCCACTCTGTGTTATCTCTGATTCCAGCATCCGGCGTTCTTTACTATCTCTATACAACAATTGATGCTTATTCAGAAAAAAAAGCAGATCACTAAGAATTATTCACCGAAATAAAAATCTGAGAAGCAAAAATAGTGATTAGTACTCTGATTGCATGAGCAAGCAATGAGAAATACTTATATTACAATCTTAGCTGATGATAATAATGGACATTTCAAATCCCAGAATGAAACTTGGTTTCATCCATGGTAAAGCAGGTAGAGTTGGTTTGCAACTTCACCCATGGTGGTTAGTTGCTAAACATATATAAATGGGACTGCAAATGTTCTTTAACAAAAAAACATAAGTTTACTGTGCAGAAGAAAACAAACAAAGCTGTTAAGCAAACTGTTTAGAAAGATCTTAAACAAGAAAATAAGGTTTCAACCTTTTTCCAGCAAACTCCTTCACATATCTCGGAGAAATATCACTCCTATCTCAAGTGTTTTTTTAAAAAACTCTTACTTAACAGACTCTTCAGTTCTCTTTCTTGGACAGTTGAGTGTTTTAGGACTTAGAACAGTACAGGCCCTTCAGCCCACGATGTTGTGCTGAACTTTTACCCTAAGGTCTATCTAACTTTCACCCCTACCTTATACTATCATTCATATGCCTACCTAATAGCTGCTTAAATGCCCCTTATGAGGCCGACTCCACTACCCTCTCCAGCAATGCATTCCATGCCCCTACCACACTCTGAGTAAAGAGCCTACCTCTGACGTCTCTCCTATATCTACCTCCATTCACTTTAAAACTATGTCCCCTCGTAATAGCTACCTCCACCGTAGGAAAAAGTCTCTGGCTGTGCACTCTATCTCTCCCTCTAATCATTTTGTATACCTCTATCAAGTCACCTCTCATCCTTCGTCATTCTAAAGAGAAAAGCCCTAGCTCTCTCAACCTTTCCTCGTAAGGCCTTCCCTCCATTCCTGGCAACATCCTGGTAAATCTCCTCTGCACCTTTTCCAACGCTTCCACATCTTTCCTGTAATGAGGTGACCAGGACTGGACACAATACTCCAGATGTGGCCGAACCAGGCTTTTGTACAGCTGGAGCATAACTTCATGGCTCTTGAACTCAATCCCTCTATAATGAAAGCTAACACACCATACGCCTTCTAGACAACTCTATCCACCTGGGTGGCAGCTATCTGCGAACTGTGGACACGAACCCCAAGATCCCTCTGCTCCTCCACACTGCCAAGCATCTTTCCGTTAACCCTGTATTCTGCTTTCAAGTTTGTCCTTCCAAAATGAATCACCTCACACTTTTCAGGGTTAACCTCCATCTGCCACTTCTCAGCCCAGCTCTGCATCCTATCAATGTCCCTTCGTAACCTAGAACAGCCCTCCGCACTATCCACAGCTCAACCCAACTTCGTATCATCCGCGAACTTACTAAGCCACCCTTCCACTCCTTCATCCAAATCATTTACAAAAATTATAAATAGAAGAGGACCCAGAACAGAACCTTGTGGTACACCATTCATAACTGAGCACCATGTTGAAGATTTTCAATCCACTACCACCCTTTGTCTAAGGGTCAGCCAATTCTGATTCCAATCTGCCACATTTCCCCCTATCTCATGCCTTCTTACTTTCTGCCCAAGTCTGCTGGCATGGACTTCTTTCTTTCCTGATTGCCTAAACTTCTTTCTAGTTCTGACAACTTGAGAAGTTCCGTTCAACTCTCACTGTTTGGAGCCTCATCAAACTCACAGCCCTGCCTCGGGTGACTGCTCTCCTGAACTAAAAAAGTTGATTCTTTTGCTCTTAAGTCAACAGTACACCTAGTGGAGATAACATGCATGGGGCTGGATGAACACAGCAGGTCAAGCAGCATCATAGGGGCAGGAAAACTTGACGTTTCGGGCCCTTCATCAGAAATGGGGGAGGGGAAGAGGGTTCTGAAATAAATAGGGAGAGAGGGGGAGGCGGATAGAGGATGGATAGAGGAGAGGATAGGTGGAGAGGAGGCAGACAAGTCGAAGAGGCAGGGATGGAGCCAGTAAAGGTGAGTGTAGGTAGGGGGGTAGGGAGGAGATAGGTCAGTCCAGGGAGGACGGACAGGTTAAGGGGGCGGGATGAGGTTAGTAGATAGGAGATGGGGGTGTGGCTTGAGGCGAGAGGAAAAACAGGTTAGCGAGGTGGAGATGAGGTAGGCTGGTTTTGGGATGCGGTTGGGGGAGGGGAGATTTTGAAGCTTGTGAAATCCACATTGATGCCATTGGGCTGCAGGTATCCGCCTCCCCCTCTCTCCCTATATATTTCAGAACCCTCTTCCCCTCCCCCATTTCTGAAGAAGGGTCCAGGCCCGAAACGTCAAGTTTTCCTGCTCCTATGATGCTGCTTGGCCTGCTGTGTTCATCCAGCCCCATGCATGTTATCTCGGATTCTCCAGCATCTGCAGTACCTTTTACTTCTAGTACACCTAGTGGCCTCTGATCTGTTTCTAACTGTTGTGAACTGTATAAATATTTCATCCATTAACAGGACAAGTATTCTGCTGGGCAGCTGACCAGATCACATGCCATAATGGAAATTACGTATTTAGGACATTGTTCCAAATGACTTTCTGGCCTTAAAAAAGGTGTTAACTTCAAAGAACTGAAACCATACCTCTGCCCCAATTTTAACATTTTAAATTCCCAAATGGTAATAACATATTATAAACCTTTTATCACAGTTATAAATAAAATTTATAGAGCATGTAGCTTTATATTTATTTGATTTGCTGTCACCTGTGAATTACAGCAACTGTACAATTAGTTTGTTTCAAAACATGCCCATCAAGTAAACAACTCAAGCTCATCTTTCAAATAGTTCTACAATTCTCAAAACATGTACAGTACCCATCACAATATGCGCACCATGAATACCATTCACTGAGGTTACATAACAATAAAACAATATAAACTTGCTTTCATTGTTATTAGTACTGTATTTGCAACACTTCCATATTTGGAAGTGTTGGAAGTGTTTCCATATCCCACAAATTACACACCAACACTCAAACAAATTTTGTACAATTATCAAACTCAAAGAAAAAAATACCCTTTTATGTTCATGAACAAGTCTTCTGCAACTTTATGAACGTGGAACACTTCATCCCTGAAGAGAGCAAGACAGGAACTGCTCTGCAGGGCAATCTTCCACAGGCTCAGAGCTGCAGCGTCTGAATTCAGGTTTCCGTGGCATAGGATAAAACCAACTAATAAAAGGGTAAAATATGTGTTAATATCACCTTTGCATCCTATCATTAACAGAATACCAAAATGTTTCTCATAACAATAGCTTATGTTTATAAAATGTCTCTAATGTAACAAAACATGCCCAAATATTTCATTGGAAATTTATAGTGTGAAGGTTGATACAGATTTATGCAAAGGATCAAATGGAACGATTGTCTTTCATCAAGCTTTTGGTTGAGACTTTAAGCAGTGTCTTGAAGCATGAGAGTTCACCAGAGCTAGGCAGTTGAAAGTACAACTAGTAGTAATGGATCAATTTAAATGCTGTACAGGTCAGAATTAAATGAAGTTGAATGCAAGTGAAGTGATTCATTTTGCTTGGTGAACATGGAGAGACAATATAAAATAAGGGACACAATTCTAAGGAGGTGCAGACCTGGGTGTGTGCGTGCATTAGTCATTGGTGGTGGCAAAACAGGATGAAAGTGTAATTAATAATACATACACTATCCTAGATTGCATTAATAGGGGCATAGAGTACATAAGTGAAGAGTTTCGTTAATTGCCTGAGATACAAGTTCAGCCTCAGCTAGAGTATTGCATCTAGTTCTGGGCATCATAATTGCAATGTGAAAATGCAGAAAAGATTCATGACAATGGTTCCAGGGATAAGGAATTTCAGTTTGAAAGTACATTGATGTTAAGATTATCTTCTTCCAAGAAAAGCAGCCCAACAGGAGATTTAACAGGTATTCAAAATTGCGTGGGGTCTGGACAGAATAAAGGAGAAACCATTCTTAGACTTGAAAGAATCAAGAGTCAGAAGGCACAGATTTATTCATTGGAAAAAGAAAGTCAGGAGTGACACAAGAAAAACCTTTCGTTCACATAGCTAGTGGTTTCGGCCTAGAACGGGTAGTTGAGACTATATCCATTGGACGGGGATTCTAGGACAAGGTACATTGTCTAAAAGTTAAAGATAAAACTTTCAGCAGTGAAGTTAGGAACTCTCTCCAGCCAAATGTTAGCCCAAGTTTGGAATGCTCTCCACAAAAGTCAATTGCTGTAAGGTTAACTGTTAATTTTAGATCTCAAATTGATTAATTTTTATTTGCCGAGTGTATTTAAAAAGGACAAAGCATTTGACCTAAAATCAGTCACTCTCTCAGTTGCAGAACAGCTTTGACAGACTAAACAGGCTACATTCCTATGCATATTTATTAGGCTACCACGAGAAACCTATGTTATACTTACGAAAAGTCAAATTCTGTTTTTAATACTTACAAACTATCCATTTCTCCATAGTGTCCAAAGAAAGATATTCACATGGCATCTAAAACAATGAAGCAAAAAACTGTCTTATAAATGGTTTAAACTATTAAAACAATAGTTGCTGGATGTGTATGATTTACTTACAGTGTCAGATTGTGCAGGATTAAGCATGGTACTTGGAGCACTTATTAGGCTTAACAACTGAGCATTTCTCCATTGTTCTGCTGAAAGGTTCCGTCGAGGATAAACCATTTGGAGTGAAATTAGTGCATCTGACAAAGACTTAGAAGGAGAAAGATACACAACAATAAGATACCTTTCGCTTAAGACATTAAATAAAACGCAACAGTTATGAACACAGCAACATATTTGTGAGACATAATAACATATTCTACGGTGATTCACAGGTGTGCTACAGAAACACTCACACTCAATGCAGTATGTCACAAAAGCCTTTCAGTCACATCCACTATTCAATGAAGATCGTGGTTAATGACAATTCTGATTCTGGGCATTCCTTCATTCTTTGCATTCACATTGGTATGCACAATAAAAAAGCCACATTTTTTAAAAAAATTGAACAAAAAACTACTTTGTTTGACATGCTCTTTTTTCAATGCACACTTTGATTCAATTCTTTTTAATTTTGTGTTTGCTAGCTTTTTATCACTTTTTAAAAATGTATCTTGGGTACCAGGCAACGCACTCTATTTTTAAGTAGTGATTTCTCATTCTAGATTCTTCCAGAAGAGGAAACATCCTTTTCACATCCTCTCTGTTAAATCTACTCAGCATCTTGCATGGTTCAAATCAAGTGCCCTCTTACTCTAAACTCCAGCAGATATAGCCTGTTCAACCTCTCGTCAAAAGGCATGCGCCTGTTCCAGGTATTTGCCGAGTAAACCTCCAAACTGCTTGTAACAAATTCACATCCTTCCTTAGGAAAGGAGACCAATACTGCATACAGCACTCCAGATATGCCATCACAATATTCGACTTGTGTATTCAATTCCCTTTGCAATAAACAAAAACATTCTAGTCTTTATTCTTCCATTTCACTTGCTGTACATGCATGTCAACCTTTTCAAATTCATGCACGGGAAGACCCAGATCTTTCTGCGTTTCAGAGCACTGCAATTTCTTAACATTTAGATAGCACCAGAGAGGGCCTTTTTGTTTTATTTTAAATGGACAGTTTCACATAATATATTCTATTCAGCAGATCCTTGCTCACGCAGGTAACATTTCAATTTTTCCATATTTCTATCCCTTTTGTAACCGAGTGTCCTCTTCACAATCTATTTTTCTACCTTTGCATCATCAGCAAATTTAGCAACCATACCTTCTGTCCTTTAATCCAAAAGCCTTATATCAATTGGAAACATGTAAGGCTCCAGCACTGCTCACTATGGTACACCACTTTCACATATTGTCAACTAAAAATTGATCAGTTTATGCCCATCGTTTCCTGTTAGCAAGCCAATATTCACCCCATGCAAAATGGTATACCCTATACCCTGAGCTTTTGTTTTCAAAAACAACATTTGATGCGGCACTCTATCTTCTGGAAATCAAGCTACAGAACATCCACTCATCCCCTTTATCCACAATATGTGACTTCTCTAAAGAACTAACGAGTTAGTATGTCTTTCCTTGCACAAACCTAACTTGATTACCATGAACTTCTTTAAGTGCCTACTATAACTTCTTTAATAACAACTGGTAACATTTTCCCAGTACAGATGTCAAGCTGGTGGGCCTGTAGTCTCCTGTACCCCTCCTTTTTTGAATCAAAGAGTTACATTTCCTGTCTTCCAATCTAATGGGACCATTCATAAAGCCACAGAGCTTTAGAAAATGAAAATCAACACATGAAATCTCTCACTAGTGGCTTTTTTTTTAAAAAAAGGTTGCAGGAGCTAGGCACTTGTCAGCTTGCAATTCCAGCAATTTGTTCATGAGTATCTCCCTGCGTGGTGACTGTAATCTTCTTGAGCTCCTCCCAACCTTCCATTTGCTGATTTACAGCTGGTTCTGAAATATTATTTGTACCCTCCGTAAGCATGATCAATGCTAAATACCTGATCAATTCTTCTGCTGTCTTATCTTCCTATCATTCGTTGTTCCACACAGTTTTCAATCAGATCAGTTCTCTGTTTGTTAACTCTTCTTTGTGAAGTATTGTTGAAAGGTTAACCTTCGGTTGTTTGAGCTTCTAGGTACTTTCCTCTCATACTCTAATTTTCCCCCTTTATTAACCTTTCAGTCATTCCTTGCTGTTTCCTTATATTTGGTCCAATCTTCCAGTCACCCATCTTTGCGTAATTTGGTGATTTTTCTCTCAGTAAGATACTATCTTTCGGTTTTTTTAGTTAACCACAAATGGGGTCCTCCCTGTGGAATTTTTCTTTTTCCATTACAGTATATCTATTCTGTGCATTCTGAAATATCCCCTTAAATGTCTGCCACAGTATCTCTTTGGACCTATCCCTTAACCCATCCCTTTTCTGAACGGTGAGAAAATTCATAAAGCCGAAGTACAAAGGGATCTGGGAGTGCTAGTACAGGATTCTCTAAAGGTTAACTTGCAGATTGAGTCTGTGATTAAGAAAGTGAATGGAATGTTGTCATTTATCTCAAGAGGGTTGCAATATTAAAGCAGCGATGTGCTTCTGAGACTTTATAAAGCTCTAGTTAGGCCCCATTTAGAATACTGTGTCCAATTTTGGGCCCCACACCTCAGGAAGGACATACTGGCACTGGAGCGTGTCCGGCGGAGATTCACACGGATGATCCCTGGAATGGTAGGCCTAACATACGATGAACAGCTGAGGATCCTGGGATTGTATTCATTAGAGTTTAGAAGGTTGAGGGGAGATCTAATAGAAACTTACAAGATAATGCATGGCTTAGAAAGGGTGGACGCTGGGAAGTTGTTTCCGTTAGGTGGGGAGACTAGGACCCGTGGGCACAGCCTTAGAATTAGAGGGGGTCAATTTAGAACGGAAATGAGGAGACATTTCTTCAGCCAGAGAGTGGTGGGCCTGTGGAATTCATTGCCACGGAGCGCAGTGGAGGCCGGGGCATTGAATGTCTTCAAGGCAGAGATTGATAAATTCTTGATCTCGCAAGGAATCAAGGGCTACGGGGAGAGTGCGGGTAAGTGGAGTTGAAATGCCCATCAGCCATGATTAAATGGTGGAGTGGACTTGATGGGCCGAATGGCCTTACTTCCACTCCGATGTCTTATGGTCTTAACCTAATCAACCAGTTAATTTTAGCTTGCTCTTCTATCATACCTTCATTATTGTCCTAATTTAAATTTAAAATACTAGTATTGGACCCTGACTTCTTTTCCTCAAACTAAATATTTAAAAAAAATTACTATTATTGCAGTTACCCAGATGTGTGTTCACCGAGAAATCATTAATTAATCCCACCTTGTCGTAGAATATCAGGTCACGTACAGCCTGCTTTTTGGTTGGCCCCAGTCGTGCTGTTCTGAGAAACTATCCCAAAAACATTCCATTAATTCATCTGGGCTACCTTTGCCCAACTCCTTTTTCCGGTTGATTAACATCTCCCAGGATTATGGTCATATCTTTTTACAAGTTCCCATTATTTCTTCCCTTAAACTCCATCCCACAGTGTGGTTCGTGTTAGGGGTATGTAGACTACTTCCACAGTGAATTCTTGCCTTTACCCCTTCTCTTCCTGTCAAACCACTTCGACATCCTGGTTTCCTTAAACTTGTCACTCTTATCTATTCTGATAATATCATTAACTAACAAAAATATGCTTTCCCTTTTCCTAGCTCCCTGTCCTGGTCTGCTTATTATTTCCCACATTGATACCTTACTTTCTTGCCTTACCTCTACTCTTTCACTTCTGAGATCTTACCAAATTTGATAATAAAACAAAATATACGATACCAAGCTACACAAAGTGTTGTTCGGTCAGACCTCTAAAAGCTTGGTCAAATGGCAGGTTTTAAGGTGTATCTTGAAGAGTGGGATTGAGGTCAAGAGAGGGAATTCGAGAGTTTAGGACTTAGGCAGCAACAAGCATAGCCACCAATGGTACAGCAATTAAAACTGTTCAAGAACTCAGAAGTGGATAAGCATAGATATCTCACAAACCTGTAGAGCTAGAAATTGTTTAGGTAGGGGAGGGACAAAGCCCTGTGAGGAAAATGGTAGGGGAGGGACAAAGCCCTGCGAGGAAAATGAAAACCAAAACACGAATTTTTAAATAAAGATGCTGTTGACTGGGAACACTTGAATCAGTAAGCACAAGAATGATAGTTGAACAGGCCTTAGTGTTAAGATAGCAGAGTTCTTTGGTAGCAGTGTTTTGAATGGCCTGAAACTGGACAGAATGTGGAAAAAGAACAGGAATCCTTTGCAATAGTCAAATCCAGAGATTAAAAAAAAAATCAGTATGGATTTCAACCGACAAGGTGGGAAGGGGTGAGGTCGGCAATGTTATGGAGGAATTAACAGGCAGTCTCAGTGATGATACAAATGCATAATTAGAAGCTCACCTCAGGCTCAAGTATGTAACCAGGACTGTTAACAGACTGGTTTAGTCTCTGGTTATGCCAGGGAGAATGATGGAGTCTGTGACTAGAGAACAGAGTTGGGAACAGAGACCGAAAACAATGGCTTCCATTTTCCCAGTTTGTTTATAGTTATTTACTTATCCAGAACTGGATATAAAATAAGCAATCTGATAATTTAGTAACAATGGAGAAATTAAGAGTGTGGTCATGAGATAGAGCTGGGTGCCATCATCATGCATGTGAAAACTAAGTATTTTGAAATGGTGTCATTGAGGGCCCACACAAAGGAGGGGCAAAAGACAGATCCTTGGAAGACACTAGAGGTAATCGTCTGAGACCAGAAAGAGATATGCTGGTTATGATTACGTAGATAAAAATATAACCAGGTGAGGGCAGTCCAAGCCAACTGTATGACCATGTCAAAGGAGGTAAATAGATTGAGAAGAATGAGGAATAAAACTTTCCACACTGTCATGGTCACAAAGCATTTTATTTGTGCATTTAAAGAGTAAACTTTCCATACTTCAGGAGTGCAGAAACTTGCTAAGATGGATTCAAGCATTGAGTTCTGGGATGAATGGACACTAACTTGGAAGTTGGCAACGTGCTCAATGACTTAGGTAAAGAAAGCGTTAGCCAGAGGCTGCAGAGAGACAGAGAGAGGGAAAGGTACAAACTGCTGATATTGCTGTCTGAGGAGATGTTAGCCAATGGCTGCAGAAAGATAGAGTGTGAGAGCGCGAGAGAAAACCTTCGCTAACAGGGAATGCAAAGGTGCTGAAGAAAGAAGCAGCTTGTGAACTAAAAATGATCTGTGCCCAGGTGCTAGTTTGGGCTGATTTAAACTGGTTTGAGCTGATTTAAACTGGTTTGAATTAACTAAGTTCTGCAAAAGGAAAGAAAGATGAGGTAATGCAAAAGGCTTAATTGGATGAGAAATAATGAGGTAATGCTACCTAAGTCTCTGGGCCAGGGCCAACAAGGTATAGGCACGGGATGAGTGAATTAGCCTGAGCCAACAGGAAGACAGCATGACTTGTGAGAGACAAGAGAAAAAATAATAAGACCACCCTTGGGGCATGCAGCCAGCAAAAAATCCAGAGACCAACCTTCACAGAAGCAGACCCTACGTCAGAGACGTGTTGAAAACATCGAGCACAGTGCCCAGCCAGCGTCAGCTCTCATCAGCAGCAGCAGCTATCCTGATCAGGTATTAGCTTTTATATTCTGTGACTACCTTGGGAGTGTCAGAGGATTCTAGTGGATGTACAAGTAGGTCCTAGTTCAGCTTATGGTAAAGTATACAAGGTTTAGTTTTGTGATAAAAACATTTAAAACAACACATGTTTTATTTAATACACTACTAAAATAATGAGGGGCTACAAGATTTGACTCTTCCCCTCTCTGTATAAGCCAATAACCAGAGCCGGTGCTCTCCAGGCTCCCAACAACAAAAGGTTGAAGACGTATCAGCAGTTTAGAAAGGTCAAAAAGGTTGATTGCTTTGATTTTGGGAGATGTCAAAGAAGATGTCCGTAACATAGGTTAATACGGAGAGCTGGGTAACCAGTAACTTAATAGCAAAATGGTCAGGTGACAAAGGGATTGGTCATATAATCAAGGTGAACCTGAAAAAGACATGCAGATGAGTACGGACAGAAAGTAGGAAAAAAATAGCTTTCTGGCAAGGGAAGATGGGAAGTAAGAGGAACGATGGGTGGGCTAGCAAAAGGAGGAATCCAATAAAGGCAACAAATCAGGTTGTCCCAACTGTAGTGATAAGTAAATCCGTGAAATGCAAGCATTTTTCTGAGATTAGGATCGAGAAGGCAGGGCAAAGAGATTTAAGATGACAGATGGCACAAAAGAGAAATGATTAGAAAGTGTAACAGTTCAAAAAACTCAAAACAAAAAGGTTCTCTCTTATCTTACCTTACTATGTGGTACAAATTCTTCCATCATTTTCTTTAGTGGGTTCTCATAATCTACAATCATCTGGCCAAGTCTTGGATATTCACGATCACTGTCAGATACATTATATACGCCGTTTTCAATCACAACTTAAATAGTTTTTACATAGAAATATCTAAACCACAAGATAATTATTTTTCACTTTCTAAAAGAAAGATGCTGTGTTTTACAAATAGCATGCAAGAAAAATTCTACTAAGTAGCTAAATAAACATACGCTGACAATTTCTCTCTCATTTGAGGAAGTTCAGGAGACAGCAAATGCTGGGAGTTCTGAATCATGTCATATTGCATTTAGGGAAGATAGCTAAGTATGAGGATTAAACGAAAAGGTGAATATGCTGATAGGGTTAGAAGGAGGGTTCAGCATAATCACAGGCAAGGTCTAGGGGTACTGGATTGTCTATTTCTGTGCTGTATCTTTTATAGTGTAGAATCCAAACAGTAAAAAGAACCGACTTGAACCAAGGAAGTCTGAGGAACAACTCTGCTATAACTAGAATTACCATTCAGTTCCCAACAATGTGACAGCCTACTCTGTTCATCTGACAATGCTTTGATGGATCTGTGCTTCTGAATTATGGTTTGGATCACACTTAGTAGTCATCAATGCATTTATAACAGCATTGATTCAACTGGTACTGACCCAATTTGTGGATCAACTCATGCTGTTAATGTTCAGGAATGTTCTTCATGAAAGACAATGTCAAAAATACTGCCCCATCCGTGCAGCTGTGTAGTTTTTAACGTTGACAGTATACTTCATGAATCAGCATTCTCAAATGATGAGCAGCATTCTTGGGGCCAAGTATCATAATACTACTGCTTATTTCAACTACTTGACGCAACGTTCTTAAAACAAAACGACAGCAATGTTGAGTGAATTGTTGCTATGTACCTTGGTAAAGCACTATTTATACTGGATGAATACAGTGATTTAATTTTATACTTACTTTTGTTTAAATACTGTGTGTCCAAATAGGAACAATACTGGTTTTTGTGCTGGAGGTTTACTGAATACTGCTGGTCCCTAATGACAAGAGGAGCATTAAGGAGAAACAACTGTGCAGTTTGGGAGTTTTGCAAACAAGTGAGTTGCAACAAGCGTCATGCATTGAAAAAGGACTATAACTTGAGCACCTTAAAGATGCTTTTTACTCTCATTCTGGACTTTGTAAAAACTCTGTATTCCTACGCTAGTTTTTTTAAAACTATTTCAATTCTGTAGTAACAAAGTATCTGTACCTGGGTACCTTGTACCCAAGATAGTGCCGAGAGGCAACACTGCAAAACTTTTCACTGCACTCATTTGAGCGCACATGATGATTAAGATTGTTCTATCCTATGGATTTTTTTTAAAAAAATCAAACAAACTTTAAGTGCCACCCATACAAAGGCATAAAAGAATAAATGCCAATATATAGGTTACAATTTATTGCACTTTCAGCATTAACTGAACAAGCCACACATTTGGTATTGTTGCAAGTCAGTTATCAAGATAACACACTTGCAAATTACAGGACTCCAAACCAAAACACACTTGCTCTGTCCGATTTTTAGCAAATCCATCTTCCTGCATTAATTTCAGATTCTAACATTATCACTTCAAACCATATCACATCAAACACGTATCTTATTAGTGCGATATTTCAAAGGTTTCAAATTAAGAATTTTCAATTCATTTATTGTTACCTATGTTTACAAAAAATATTTGCAGAAAAAAAAAACAAAACAGCATAAATAAGCCACATAACTTAGCTCTGTAAACCAACATTTGGTGTGAGGAAAAGAATGTGACATGCTGTGTGCAGTCCATGAGACTAGTGGAATACTGGGACAACAAACTCAATATTCAAACATGCTGCAGTGACTATCTACGATTAAAATTTATTTTCTGCTTGAAAGGGAGAAGAGTGGGTCGAAGACTAGTTTGTTAAACTTAAATAAGGACAATTATGTGAAGAAGAAACCTGGGTAGCTGAAGTGACCTGGCATATGAGGCTTATGGATAGACCAAAAGAGAAGCAGTGGCAGATGACAAATTTGACTTGCATCCTCTGGAATTTAGAAGAGTGAGGAGTGGCTTGATTATAGTGTATAAGGGTCTGAATGGTCTTGACAAGGTGCATGTGGAAAAGACAGTCCCTCTTGTCGCTGATGCCAGAGCTAGGGGACATCATTTAAAAATAAAGGATTGCCTTTTTAGGTCAGCAATGAAGACTATTTTTTTTTCCACTCAGAGGGTCAGACTCTTTGGACTCTTTGCCTCAGAACATTATGGGGACCAGGTCATGAACTATTTTCCAAACAGAGGTAGATAGATTCTTGCTAAGCAAGGGAATCAAAGGTTATCAGGGATGGATGGGAATGTGAAATTCAAAATACAAATGAATCAGCCATGACCTTTCTGAATAGTGGTTCCGACTTGCAGGAATGAAGAGCCTAGTTCTGCTAACTTACGTTCATGAAACACGCAACAGATAAGCTACACTTAAATAAAACTACAGATACTGAATGAAGACCTAACCCTCACCTAGCTCCATGCAACATTTCATGTGCATAATTGTAGAGGCCCACAATTGCCTTTCGTTCTTCAATCCGAGACACCATTATCATTAGTGTTGTGTAGGTTACAACCAAATCCAAGTAGTTTTTGGTTAAATCAAAGTTGACAGTCTGAGTGCAGTGGAAAACAAAAAAAAAAAGCAAGGAAAAAATTTAAAAATTGCAAATTTGGGAATTTTTTTTCCAAAATGAATATGAACATTTGAAGATACTTACAATATCAAAAAAAACTTGATTAGCATCAATAGTGTTTAGTAGTTCGCTCACATGATCCTATGGGGGAAACAATTTATACAATCATGTTACACTATTACTGATAGCATTATTTAAGACAAAAAGGAGGAACAGAGGTCCAGGAGATAAGGCCTGGGGAGCAAAAAAGATAATGAAATTGGTCATTAAACACAACCTGCAATGTGCAAAATACAAATGATCCTAACTGAACAAGACTGCAAGGGCATAAAGGGACAGAAAATTGCTCAACAGACACTCCAAACCAAGACTGCTGTAATGTGCTCATGAAGCCAGAACTAGTGGAACATATCCAGGGAGACAGAAAATGAGGAATGGGAAATTCAGCTCACCAAGTAGTGCAATGCAGAGGGAGAGAACAAACAAAATACAAGAAAGAAAGGAAATATCAGAGCGTAGATGCAGGGAGGGTTAGCAACAGAACTTTACACCAAAGCAATTATATTAACTCAACTGGCTAATATCAGATTTACAGTCAAATATTTGAGGATTCATTTAGCAAATCAACAGTAAGATTGAGAAGAATAAACATTTTCATTGCTTACATTAATATGTTCACACAATAATGACTGCAGCCTTATCCAAACAGGTTCTTTAAATAGTAAGTGGGTGATTGGAATAGCCACACCCCTCAACAGTATGCTGCAATTTTCTTACGCAGAAACAGGAGTCAGAGTCATATGGATGTAACACACGTCTCGGTGACCAGAGCTAGACGTTGGGCAGGAATTAGGGGATAAAAGATCACAGCAGCGAACTGGTAAGCGGAAGGAACAGGAGCAAAATTAACCAAACTGCAGAGGTAATTTGCATGATTAAGGCAGAACCAGTTGAGAATTTAACAGTAGGGAGAAAATATTAGTGAGCAATATGCAAATTTCTTCTTTATATGAATGTACCTGACTTAGAAATGTACCTGAGCCACAGGGCATGGTGCCGTTAAATAAAACACAAGCCTAATCCATGTGACAGTCCAGTTCTGATTTTTTTTTCCTTGTTATTATTCATCCATTATACGTGGGTGTCACTGAATAGACAAACATTTACTGAGCATCCAAACTGCCCAAGTGAAGGTGCTGAGCTACCTTCTTGAACCACTGCAGTGGCTGCGGTGTTGGGACATCCACAGGGATGTCTGAAAGAATGTTCCATGATTTTGATTCAGCAACTATGAAGGAATGGTGATAAAGTTCCAAGGAAGGATGGTGAGTTTGAACTTGAAGGTGGCAGTGCTCCCATGCAACTTCTGAACTCTTCTTTCCAGCTGATAGAGGTCATGGGTTTGGATTATGCTATCAGAGGAACCTCAGAGTTACTACGGTGCATCTGGTAAATGGTATACACTGCTGCCACTGTTTATGTTCATCGAGTGTTGTTGAGGTGACACTCCTCCAAGCAATGAGTATTCCACCACACTCCCGACTTGTGCTTTGCAGACGATGGACAGGAATTGAGAGACAGGATGAGGTGTATTCCTCACCAAAGAATTCCTATTCTTTGGCCAATTCTTTAGCAACAGTATTTATACAGCAGGACCAGTTCGGTTCTGGTAACTCCCAGAATACAGATTGGGCGGGAGAGACGAGGGTGGTGGGTGGGATTCAGCATTGGTAATGCAATTGAAAGTCATGGGGTGATGGTTACACTCTCTTTTATTGGAGACAGTCATCTACGGCATTTGTTTGATGTGAATGTTACCTTCCACATCAGGTCAAACTGAGATTTTGTCTGCCTACGGACAAATACTTCAGTATGTGGAGAGTTGCAAATAGTGACAAACATCAATCATGATTTAATGGCAGAGCAGACTTGATGGGCTGAATGGCCTAATTTCTGCTCCTATATCTTATGGTCTTATCCCCACATCTGACATTCTGTTGATGCGATGTTCATTGATGAATTAGTTGAAGATGGCTCGGCCTGTTACACTATTGAGGAACTCCTGCAGCGATGACCTGGGGCTAAGAGGATTGACTCCAAAAACCACGCAATCTTCCTGTGTGTTCAGTATAACTGCAACCAGCAGAGTTTTCCCAGATTTCTGTTGATCCAGTTTTACTGGGGCTCCTTGATGCTACACCCAGTTGAATGCTGCATGGACAGTCACTCACTTTTACCTTGCCTTTGAAGTACAGCTCCTTTGTCCATGCTTGGACCAAGACTATAACAAGATCAGGAGCCAAAAGACCTTGGCTGAACTCAGAGTATCAGTTAACAGATTATTGCTTTACAGCTCTGCCTGATGGAATGGTCATTGACAGTGCTATCAATTTGCTCGTGATTGAGAATAGACGAATGGGGTGATAACTGGCTGGATTGGATTTATCCTGCTTTCTACACATCAGACATAATTGGACAATTTTCCACATTGCCAGGTAGATGTCAATGTTATTTTGAGAGATGTGACTAGCTTTGAGGGAAGCACCAATGGTAGTAAGGGTACAAACATGTGCTTCCTTCAAGTTGTGCTCAACATTGAGGAGTATTAACATTTCAGCCATAGGGGCGGCAGTCTAAGGTATTCATTGGAATGTGTTGCAAAGTTGGGTAGAGTACTTGTGGTTTGGGAGACAGGACATTAGAATTTGGTGTTTGTAAAATGCTAGGAGGGAAAAGGGTGCATGGTTTCTTTAAAAGATGATCTGCTTTGTTCTATCGCATGTTTGGTAGACTAGCAAACAAAGACCAGAACACAGAGCCGCAAATCACTTAAGACAACAATGTGATCTCTAGACATTAACAAGAATACATGGAAATCATTCCACAAATACAATGGAAATCAGCTTTCCAATCGACAAATAGGAAAAGGTTATACACCATGTTACTGAGCCCAAACTATTAAGACTCCATAGTTAGTCCTTATATTAGCTATCAGTTTAAGAATTGTTTTGACATCAAGTTGTTTGGAATGAGTAAAGTAACAGCGGTCAAAGTATAAGTTGCTCTTCAAAGCCTAAAAACAAACCTTAAATATTGAGTGTAAAAGAGAATGTGTGACTGGCTGTGGGTGATTGCTATTTTGAAACATCACTGCCATTAGATACCAAAAGTGGTGTGACTTAAATTCCCATCCATCTTTGCATCACAGCACATATCCCCTGCTTGGTGCCTTGTGCCCAGTTTAAGGTGCCACTGAGTAAAGTACAGACTTGTGGGGAGAAGAAAAATTAGCTCATGCATGAATGTATAACAGGTCATGATTTGCAATAACTTCCAAGCTGGCATGGTTGCTAATATATGCAAAAACATGATTCCTGGAGTATGAAAAACTGAATCATCTTGTATGCCAGGGCAACTTAACCACCACAATTTGCTGTAATGCAAGATTCAAAACACATTTGCATACTACTTAAATTAATCTCCACATTGAATTGATAAGCATTTCTACCTTAAATTCCATGACATCCACAAACGTGAAGTAATAAAGTGCCAGGTTCTTCAGAATTTCCTGTTTCTCCTTATGTAGTTGTGACAGCTGTTGCTAAAGGGACAAGAAGAAACCATTTTTATTAGACAATTTACACTGACAGAGTTATATTACATAATCCTAAATTTGATATAATCTAACATGAATGACACTGTTAAAGCAGCAGAATTAGTAAAGCCAGCAACTACTGATGCAGTTCAGTTCTACAACCAGCACCACTTGCTCCACTTGCCAGCATCCAAAAGCCAACTTTGTAGTTTATTATTGGACTGTTAAACCGTCTGCTTGTTAACCTTAAAAATTTTAAAATAAACATAATAAAACTCTAAAGACTACTCAGAATTTTCATAAAAGTTTCCGGCACATAGGTTGTGGAGTTCCATAATCACTGAAATAACTGAGCAGCTTTTCCGGGTGGTTTCAAACTACCTATTCAAACAATAAAACAATTGTTTATACGATTAGTGCAAAGCTGAAACCATATCACACAGAAGTAAAACCAGCAACAGAACAAATACAATAATGCATCCTTTCTTTTGCTTTAATGGATGCTGAGAAAGTGTGTGTCTTTTTGCAACTTTCACTACTTTATGCAATAGCATTACATTGTTGCCAGGGGAACAAAGTTTGGAACTGGAATAACATTTCCACGGACTTTTCTGCATTGCTTTTTCATTAGTGAGTTTACGTTTTTATAGATAAATTGTACCGATAAATAGCCAAGCTTAACAGACCAGCTTTTAAATACAAATCTTGTTTCCACTCAATAACTTTAAAATTCTACAAAGAAATTTAGCCAAAATGTGCTTCAACCAATCAAACATCTACCTCCATACTTCAATCACACAAAGTACCCATTGTAGGAAAAGCAATAACAGACACTCACCAGAACACTAAATGGATAAATGCTTCCATATTAATTGCAGGGTTTTTTTTTAAACCAAGTTTATTTTGGAAGACAAGGAATATGACTATTCAGCTCCAGCCTTACAGTTCATACAGGACTTTACACATTTTTGAAAAACAAAACAGAGTTTAATATCAGTAAATGAATCCAATTTGGGAATCGTCCCAAACTTCAGTTAAAATAAAATTGCTATTCCTCCTTGCCCGATCTGCATATACCTACTTTTTAAACCAACAAAAAGAAACTCAACAGCCAACATTCTGGTTTGCTCAGTGGATATCTGTTTCATCCCTTCAATACAGTATTCTTTGGTCAAGTGCTCCCCTCATTTACAATGCTGCATCACTACAATAAAACATGTACAAAACAATATTACAAAGGTTAATCATTAGGTAGCACATTACACCACTTGAAGTATTAACATACTGTATGTCGAGATTGCTACTCCAACCTTTTGTTTACAAGAAATGTGGAATTTGCACTAAAGAAAGCAAGCTATACAAATTAAGACACTGCAGGCAGAAAGTCTGCTATTGTTCTCTCCAGAACATTACAAATTCTCAAAAAGCTAACCAAGCACTGGACAGGTCTAGGTGTTCAGAACCTACGGGTAATATTTTTTGTTGTGTTTGCTGCCACTGCGACTCCAAGGAGGGCACAAACCACACCCGCAGTAGCAGTGTATCTGGTGTCATTGCAATTGCTGAAGAGGTAGCTAGACTGTCTCAAAGAATAAGATCACCCATGAAATTTATCAAACCATAGTTACTTTAACAAGTGCACTGTCAATCAAACATGAAGTTCTTCAAATGAAGATGTTCAGATTAATGTTCATAATGTTCAGATTAAACTGCTCATGACCTTACTCCTTAATAGACTGGTAGAATAAAGTTTTCAGAGAATATAGAACCCAAAGTACTAATGAAAAATCCTGGGATCACAATCTGCTTCCTAGCACCACTGCCAACAATTGGCCATCCCTCTTGCTAGGCCCCACTGGTGTCCACTCCAGACTCTTCACTGCCCTGCCACACTGCTGATTACTGCTCCAAAATCAGGGCAGCCAGAGAGGCAACAAATGAAGTGGACAACCAGGTGAGTGTCCACTGAGGGCACAACAATAGCAGCTTGCAGTGCTTCTGACATGTGCAGCGTGTGTGCCAACTTCCTTCTTGGTGCTTAATGACAACGCCAGTGGCTCCAAATTACTGTTCCAATAAGTTAGCAGAAGATAGTAATATTTAAAATTTTTCGAGAACTTGTCAATGTCAGCTAAAGTGGATACTACAAATTTCAAAACATGAAGTAATTTGTGACAGTTAGAATTAAGAGGTTAAGCTAGAAGTATTAAGTATCACAAATACAAAATAGTTGGCTGGTCGTACAGAACTTGAGAATTCCTGAAAAAAAAAATCATTCAGGCATTTTTTTGCACTCATCTGGTAATTTGTAAGAATACTAAGTTATGGAAAAACATTTGTACTAAAGGAGAGCGCTGAGGTAGAGGCATTGCCATGAAGAATGCAAGAATTAATGATGATTGACAGTTAGCTGCAAGGCTAACTTAAACAAAGCCTAGTAGTTAACTGTCAATAATCACTAATTACTGCATTCCCAATTGCAGCATGTCCACCAGAAACTATTAGCCAACCAATTAGCACTCTCATGTCTTGTAGTCTCAGTGGTGTTTTCTCTTTGAATTAGCATTCATGTGAATTGTCCTGATGGGTACAGGATAAATGCTTCAAAGTGTGTTTTTCATCAGCAAAACAAAATCAAAATACTGCAGATATTAGCCACCTAAACTAAAAAAAAGAGGGAACGCTAGAAAAATTCAGGTCAGACAGCATCTGTGGAAGAAGAGAGTTAACATTTACGTTTCACGAACCTTCAGAATGTGTCAATATTCTACTTGCCAACATGAGCTTATAACACTACGATCAGCTACAGTTTCCAAACTACCAACAGTGCAAACACTACATTAATGCAAGTGCTGCATTTTGAGTTAAGCTAAGAATAATTTGAATTACTTCATCTAAAATGGCAAAAGCACATCAAGGGTTACACAGCTATGGTAATGCTGTTCAACTAGTGGAGACTTTACGCAGCAAGAGAATCCACACTTACCAAATTATCCAGGTAAAGTCAAGTTAAGCATGCAAAAAAATTGAAAGACATGATGTAAAATGATAATTTTAAAGTTTAGTGTCACTAAACTGTAGCAGAACTCAGTAAATTACATGCCAGTGGCTCAGACCTGAACTTGCTTTTTACAAGAAGGGCCATTCATTGGGAGTAGGGAACATTCTTTACATAGTCACAGTGAAATCAGAGCATTATCCTTCTTTATTGTCTCATTTTATTCATGACCATCAGAAAATGAAACCGACTGAAGAAATTCATGCAATAAGAAACTGTTACAAAACTGTGGAAGGAATAAGCTCACTGTGCCAGAAATTTCCAATATTATTCGAATGGAATGGAAGACAGATTAAACAGAAACAAATGTTATACACTTCAAAATAATTTAACACAAAGATTGCAGAAGTACTAAGTCTCAATAACATGCAAGCACAACAGCTTTCCAGACTTTTCAACACTCGTCTGACTTCTATGTGTTTAAGATGCAGTAACATCAAAATGAGTGTGTAGAGGTAGGGAGACAGTTAATAGACAGTGGAATGGAGGGGGGAAAAAGAAAATGTCAGATCAAGGGGAAATGGGAGTTGAAAAAGGTTGAGGGCTCAGGAGACAGTGACAAGTGGTGGAAAGAGTTCTGCTCTTTCTCGTTGAAAAACGAGAGTTATGCCAACTCCAGGCGACATGTTCACTGATACTCAGCTTCAGTGGACAGTGCACAGATTGCTTGCCAGCAATAGAAAATTCCTTCAATGTTCAAAACTCCTTACTTATTCAGTAACTTAAAGCTGATAATGTAATGTTGTACGTCTCTACCAATCCACTCCTCCTCCTTTGAAATACATAAACAATAGCACAATTCTTCAGACTGATTAAACCTTGATATCAGCTGGAGTCTCAATATAAGGCATAACGCACATTATGACTATCAAACTGGCCCATTACAAGAGTTCCATTGAGCCCCAGTTTTGTCTCTACAGTGCCCATTGCTGCCTTGAAGGAAAGGAAATATGACCCCAACTGCTTACCCCATGACCCAACAGGGGTCACAAGCCACAGTTTTGGAACCCTTTGCTAATGGATTGCAAACACATGCGTCACGGTCTGGATACTTGTGCTAGGAACCATTTTTGAAAGCACAGGACCCTTGGTGCATAGCATTAAAGCAGGACAAGTCAGAGCAAGACAAAAGCGGTAAGAAGAGTTGGGGTAAAGGAAGGGTAGGGATGACAGTAAGGGTGTGAACAGAAGGACAGAGGCAGCATGAAAGAAAAAAAAAAGAAACAATCCAAAAGGTTTAAAGTAATTCCAAACTCACATTGCTTACAACTTAAATATCTTGAATATATTTATAGTTTTCCTAACACTCAAAGTCCCACAGGCCTAATACCATATTTTAAATTTGGCTCTAATCTTATTAATGACACACTTCTCACCCTATAAATAATCATGCATCATGAAGACACCTTAATGTTTTCCTTTGGTACTAACATTATCTATTTTCAGCAAAACTAATATAATTGAAAAATTTCAAGCTCATATAGACATTTGCTATTTTCTATTCTGCATCTGCTGCTTTTTTGGATAGCTTCAGGAACACTTCTCTGTAAAATAACACCTTACAGAAACATGGCTTTTGTGTCCACTGACGTACACAGATGAATACACAGTCAAAATAGCTAGAGATTTTTAAGATTACTTTTCCAGCTCTGGGCGAGTCCACGTGAACATATGCATCACCCAGATACACTTCATAATACATACTAGCCTCACTTCTGTTTTATAACTTCCAACCGGAACTACCTTTTCAGTGTAAAGCCACCTACTTAGATATGAGAATACATTGGACAGGCTGAGATTACTTTCTTTGGAATCAAAGCAGTTAAGAGTAGATCTAATGGAATTTTCCAAAATTATGGGGGGTCTCATTTAAGAAACTGTTCTCATTTGTAAAAGGACTGAGAATGCGACAGGCACAGAGTCAAGTGATTTAAAAATATTTTCATGCAATGAATGGTTCAGGTCTGGAATGTACTGTCTGTAAGTGTGGTGGAAACTGGTTCAATTGAGGAATTCAAGAGGGCATCTGATCACTTTTTTATACAGAAATAATTTGCAAGTGCACAGGGAAAGGCAGGAGAATGTCACTAAGTCATTGATCCCATTGGAGAGCTGGGCCAGACATGATGGGCCAAATGGCTTTCTTCTAAATTAAGATACTTGCGTAATTCTGTAGTTATCCCCTATTAGATACTTTAAACTGTCTCCAAACATCCCATTTTGTTTTTTTGCCGGTCATTTATCCTCCAGTTTACTGGCAGCCACTATAGCTTCATAATCATAAAGACATTGTCATATTTACACTTTTGTCTTTCTGGACTTCAGCGTTGGTTAAAACCCTGTTCATGTGTGTAAAATATTCAAAGAAGCAGTTAAAATAAAAACACCAAACCAATTGCAGCATCTTCCAGATCAGAAGGTCCATCACACAGCACAGAAAACAATTTGGATTTCATGCGGCAACTGACATACAAAGGACTATATCCTGCAATCAACTAAAGCATGAAACGCTGACGCCGCTGTTAGGTTGCAGGCTGATTATCAATTAGAATTTTATGCAGTACTTCACTGATCACTACATGACCCCTTTCACAATGCTCATGGTCATATTTTCACATGTTGTGAAACCAGGCATGGACAAACACTCCTCTAACATCAGTCATTATTGTTCCAAGTCCATTCCTCAGGACCTTTCTCCATGATTTATCTTTAACCCTTTTTCTCCTTACTAAGTATTATTGAAGAAAGGCTAAATCTAGTTACCATGTCCACAAAATGCAGATTTAAAACATTTGTGAATTGTTACAATTAAAGGACAAGTTAATGGAAGGTTAACAACAAGGCCTGGTATTCAAAACAAATTTCAAACTTGTCACTCAACAGCATAACAAGTTATCACATTAGGGACTACTTGATTATAATTAGAAAAAAGGATTATTCCAGATATTTAACACAGAATTCTTTTTCTGACCTTGGAGTATTTTCAGCAAAGCTCAAGCAAACAGTAATTTTGTAGTTCTTAATCCTGCGTAGCTCCTCACTAATTAGTAAATGTAACGTTTTAACCAAAATGGTTCACCTACTTTTTAGGAGAAATATCACCTAGCAATGCTCACTTAAATAAGCCCACTACATTCTCAGTCATCATAGGACTAAAACTCACACTGTGACTAGTATAACTCGTCGAATTCATCACTACCTTCAAACCTCATTTTCTTCAGCATATATCATTTCAAGACCTGCTCTTTACTTTCAATCGTGATATATCAAGTCATAACCTAAAGTCTCAGCCATTGCTGAAATTCATTTACCTGTTATTGCTGTTCCAATTTTTGCCTTTTGCTGCAATTGTCAGATCTCCAATAAGTGCTTTCATCTTCATTCTGCATGTTTTTGATCACTGCACCCCCACGAGCCCGCCCCTTCCCCTGTACTGATGGCTGGATTTAATTTTGGGACTAAATTGAAATCTGGCAATTATTGGGTCTTTCATCAGTTGTGTCACCATAGAATTTTCTATGAATGTTTCCTAGCAATCTTTTTAATGCAGTAGACATGATCAATCAAGTTCTCCTTCTCTGAGAAGAAACACCAATTGGAGAAGCAGCTGGATCACAAGACATCTTGAGGTTGTAGACATGCTCGCCGAGCTGGTGGGTTTGGATGCAAACGTTTCATCACCCTGCTAGGTAACATCGTCAGTGCGTCTCTGGTGAAGCGTCGTTGTTCTGTCCTACTTGTTATTTATATGCCTTTATATTTTGGTGCATACAAATGACAAGTGGGACAGAACACTGACGTTTGACCAAAGGTGCACTGACGATATTACCTAGCAGGGTGACAAAACGTTTGCATCCAAACCCACCAGCTTGGCAAGCATGTCTACAACCTCATCGATAACCCAAGCTACAAATCTTCTCAAACTTGAAACAAGACATCTTAGCACAACATAGCAAAAGTTCAAACACAGATATTGATAAAGGGATCCTCAAATTGGATTGATAATGTTTTGATCTATTCCTCCATGAAACAGCCACCTGTTTGCTGAAAACTAAAAAAAAGTAAGACCTGCCTCACAGGCATATAATGGGTCACTTTTTAAATTGATAAACTTCAGCCAAATTTCAGTCTATTAGAAGGTCAAATGCTTCATCACTATCCAATGATAGGCAAACAGCTCACATAAGGTCTTCACTTCCTGTTTTAATTCTAGAAGGAAGTGGAAATAGATAAGTGAAGTGAAGGTATTTTGGTTCTGTTGGTGCCACACAGTCTTGGGTAGAGAATGAAAAGTCTAGCTTGAAAGCCTGATAGGATCAGAGGTATTAGCCCTGGCTCCCGATTATAATCTGAATTATCAAGATGGGAGGAGTGCATAATCTTCCTCTATTCCCACTCCTCTGTGAGGTAGCAACTCAAATTTAATTGTTTACCTGGTTTCTGATCTGGCGATTTGTGCATTTTCTCTCTATTAAACTTAAAATTTATTTTGTCAACTGCTTCAATGCATCACACAGTTTCAATGGCCTTCTTAGTGGCGTGCTGAACCTGTCCTCACCCATATGTAACACAACCCAGTAAACATCAATGGGCCACCAAATCTCAAACCAGCAACTGTGTTTCTTTTTAATAAATGCATGACTATTGTTTTGTTTGAAGAACAAACAGATTCAATGAACATGTAAAACTGGGTAATTCATTTAATTCATGAAATGCAACGACAAAGGTGTACCCCAAAACATACCCAAATGTACAACAGGTGAAGGGAAATAAGGTATCTTCTGAACAGATTCACCTCGGGGAGGGTGGCGGGGAGGTGGTGTAGATTTTCTTGGCCAATAAGACTTTTTTTTGTTATTCGTTCATGTGATGTGGGTATTTCTGGTTTGGCCAGAAGAGGCCAATAGAGGCTTCCAAACACAAGTTTTTATCTCTGGGGCTTTGGCAGATGCAACTTGCTCAGGAGACCAAATATAAAGACGTCCTACAGTCAAACTTCCAAGGAGACAATTACGTTTCAGAATGGATTCATAACAAAAGGTGATTTAGAAATAGGAAAGACAAAATGAACAGCCTGCTCTTTAACACATTTCCCCCAACTGAAAAATACAAAAATAGTTTCCTAGCATGCAAAACACTGTTCAAACAAAACAGCCATAAAAACCACTTAGAACGCAGTCAGATATATCCCCTCAAGCGAGATTAAGCAACCAAGACCAGCGCTTCTCTGGAGCCATGTGGTTTCTAAGAAAGGGCCTGCTTTTCTAAGTTCCAATTGTCCTTGCATTGATTTGTTTTTAAAAAAGATAATCCAGGTATTTCCACAATCTCTCAAACACAAGTCCACAAAGGTTATTAAATATGAAGCCATCATAACACTAGCCAGCCAATATAATAATATGTAGGTATTGCTATCATGCAATAAGCTAATTCTCGTTTTAACAATATTTGCCGCTTCATCGTAAGATTCATTATCGTTCATCCTCGACCACTCAACAAATCGAGCTCTTAGGCTGAGTGCAAAATCGAAAATCGGTCTCGTGGCGCAGTGTATTGCCCCTATTTGTAGGCCCAGAATCACTCCTCACTTGCTCCAGAGGAATGTTACAAAATGTTCAGAACAGGTTAATTAAAGGAAAGAATGAGAATGAGGATTGTCGCGTGCACTCTATGCGGCCATTAACTAGTAATGGCTGGTTCTGCAAATATTTAAATAATGATCACAAGTTAGCAACAATGACAAAAAAATCCATTTGACCCAGGAGAACGAATTTTCAGAAGACAAGTTAACTTACAATTTTAAGGAAATTATTGCTTTAAAAATACTTCGTCAACAGCTAGAAGCACTTTGATGAGCAATCAGCAGAACTCGCAGAAAGAATTGCAGGGGAAATGCAGAGTTCCACATTTTACCCTGGAGTACAGAAAAGGTGTAGGAAAAAGTGTGGGCTAGTAAAAGAGTAACAATAAACTTGTCACATTTGGCAGTTAAAGAGCCCTTCGAGAAGAAGGACCTGAACAGGCAGAACACCTACGCAAGGGTTCGCGACGAACGACTGCACATCCCAGTTGCGAACAATTTCAACTCCCCCTCCCACTCCTTGGGCAACATGTCCATCCTGGGCCTCCTGCAGTGTCACAATGATGCCACCCAAAGGTTGCAGGAACAGCACCTCATATCCCGCTTGGGAACCTGCAGCCCAATGGTATCAATGTGGATTTCACAAGCTTCAAAATCTCCCCTCCCCCAACTGCATCCCAAAACCAGTCCAGCTCGTCCCTGCCTCCCCAGCCTGTCCTTCCTCCCACCTCAAGCCTCACCCTCATCTCCTACCTACTCGCCTCATCCTGCCTCCCTGACCTGTCCATCCTCCCTGGACTGACCTATCCCCTCCCTAACTCCCCACCTACACTCACCTTTACTGGCTCCAACCCCACCTCTTTGACCTGTCTGTCGCCTGTCCACCTATCTTCTCCTTTATCCATCTTCTATCCGCCTCCCCCTTTCTCCGTATTTATTTCAGAATCCCCTTCCCCTCCACTATTTCTGAAGGAGGGTCTAGACCCGAAACATCAGCTTTCCTGTCCCCCTGATGCTGCTTGGCCTGCTGTATTCATCCAGCCCTACACCTTGTTATCCCTGAACAGGCAGTTTGGATTTGAGGTTCATCAGGGAAGCAACTGTTTTGGAGCTCTGTGACTGAAGTTAAAAATCCCTGTAGGCAAGGGGGAAAAAAACTTAAAATTATCATTACTTAGGATCAGGGCCAGATGGCCACAAGTAGATAAAACACTTCTTGAGTTCACAGTGGCCAATGCTGCCGAAGTGCAAAAAGTACACCTACAGTGAAGTCGAGCGCCATTAAATTAACAAATTGCAAGGCTGTAGCATCAAGACAGAGAATGACAGAAGAGGAAAGCAAGAAGAATTTTAATACTGGGTTAAGGTCAGGAGAGGCAAATTTAAACTACAGATTTAATGGGAAGATTTATAAAGGCCAGAACCATAGAAGTTTGAAAAATCAGGACGTGGGAGACGCACGGTATATTAGGCCAGGAAAGGCAGGAAACCATCCTTTGTGCCATGAAGAATCAAGAAACCAGAAGTTGGGAAAATCTCCATCTTCCCCTTAGATTTTAGGAAATCACCATTTAAAAATCACAAAAAAAATACCCCTCAAGCCAAAGCTATCACTTGTGTTTATAAGAGTGTTCATACCTTTTAAAATGGATTGGTTCTGTTAGTCTCCTGGGGTTGGGTTGTTCTTCTCAACTCTGGATTTCTGGTGCAACAGCACAACAGCACAATTTTGATAGTTTTCTCCAAAGTTCAAAAAACTGTACGAAATCCGAGAAAGACCCATCTGTAATTCCAACAACTATACTGTCTCTTACGAATTCTGATTTCAAACCTCCATAGTCACAGCTTTCTATTAATCTGTCATTGATGAGATTATCCAAGGATCTTTCTTGATGCTTATGAAAAATCTTGCTCTTTCATGGATTTTGTTTGCTCCCAGATGAGTGTAATTATCAGAAGCTTGAAGATTTACTTGTAAAGAATCTGTACCTTTAATGCTATGCCGATTTATAACATCAGCTGTCAGTTCTGTTGAACACGACAGTGTATTTACTTGCTTAGCCTGAGATAATACAGCATTATCACAATACATTCTTGGAGCTTATTAAAACAAATAATTGAGCTAAAATGGAATTTAAAGCTTGTAAACAAGGACAAAAAGACAGCATTGCTGTAATGCAGACTTATCAAATCTTGTAGACAAATATTTAATTTTGATGGTTATTAATGTCAGGCTTAAAAACAGCAGATTAGCAATAGCATTGAGATGCTGCTGATTTAAAACATCTTTAAAGAAAAAAAACACATTAAGAAGAAAATGGCAGGAAAATAAAATCATACTACCACAGGTTTAAAAGCAGAGATGAACCAAACAGAACATAGGATTAGACAGCAAGTTGGGCAGTGCTTCAACAAGGTGCAGATTTGCTTCAGAAGTTAAATTCTAAATCTTACACTAAACAATCCAGATTTTCTGATGAAGGGTCGAGGCCCGAAACGTCAAGTTTTCCTGCTCCTATGATGCTGCTTAGCCTGCTGTGTTCATCCAGCCCCACGCCTTGTTATCTCGGATTCTCCAGCATCTGCAGTACCTTTTATCTCTGAAGTAAATACATTGTTGTATTCAATAGAAGCTACAGCTGATGTTATAAACCAGCAAAGCTTAAAAGGTACAAATTCTTTTCAAACAACTCTTCAAGCTTCTGATAATTACACTCATCTGAGAGCAAGCAAAATCCATCAAAGAGCAAGACTTTTCACAAAAGGTCAGCATCAAAGACTCACAGATAATCGTAATAGCAGATTAATAGAAAACTATGACTATGGAGATTTGAAATCAGAATTCATAAGAGACAGTATAGTTGTTGGAATTACAATGGGCTTTTCTCATTTCTTACAGTTTTTTTGAACTTTGGAGAAAGCTATCAAAGTTGTGCTGGCACAGAAAACAGAAATCCTGATGCGTGAACACTCCTACCACAGGACACCAACAGGGCCAATCAATTTTAAGGTATAAACACTCTACAACAAACACACGTGATAAGCCATAATAAATAGTAGGCCAAACAACACATACTAACAGTCAGCCTCAGCATTGTGGAGCAAGCAGCCTCACAGACAAAAAGCAGTGCCTGATTATGAAAGAACAAAGAATGCTCATCTGTAATACAAGAGAGGTCACTTCTAGGACATGTGCAGAAGTAGGATGGTTTCAGAGCAGCAAAAATGGTGGTGGTTACACAGGCAAAGAGATTAATACAGGTTGGAGAAGGAGAACAGCTAGTTCTAAGAGAAGAATTGGTCCAGGAACAAATATCATAATCGACCAATTTGTTAAGGGGCAACCACTGGAAACTTTCAGCGTGCATACTGGAATCACAGCAGAATCCAAAAAAGACAGAATCCACTGTTACCAATGCTGGCAAAAGAGAATCGTTTCATCCTGTCAACAAGGATGGCTGTGACTTTAATAGAATGGCACAAAGGCACCAAAAAACCTTTAGTTGAATAGAAAAATCCATAAAATTTGCCTGAAAGACCAGTAATAAAAACAAGAAAGAGCATTATGATCCACTGAGATCAGAAATCTTGAATTGGAATTGTTTACAGAATCATTGAATCTTTACAGTATGAAAACAGGCCATTCAGCCTATCAAGCCCACACTAACCCTCCAAACAGCATCCCACCCAGACCCACACCCCTACCTTATCCCTGTAACCCTGCATTTCCAGTAGCCTGCACATCTTTGGACTTGTTCACATGGTTCAAATGAGGTGTCAATCCCAGAGTTTCAACTAACCTAAAAAGGTGGACACAAGTGATCCCGTGGGAGAGTAGGGAATCGTCTCCAAAGTCCCAGCCAATATTTATCTTTCAATAAACAGCACTTTGAAAAATACACAGTATTTCTGATCAACTTGTTGATATGGTACGCAGCAAAAAAAAAAGTTGTGATCAAGTTGATACAGCAGACTTTACTTTATTGCCAGATGATGCGCTGCTCAAGTTCAAGACAAAGATTAAAATGTTATTCTTTCAGAGTTACTAGTATCAATGACAAAGTTAATGCTAAGTAAGTAACAATTCTCTAACAATAGAATTGAGGGTGTGAAAACCATTTAGTTTATCAGGAAGCCATCCACAGAGGGTGAATACACACATCCAACCTACTCAACAAGTTGAAGTTATGAGCTTAAATACTTCACAGATATCTGTCAGCAGATTGAGGATAACTGTTTGTTGAACAAAATGGATCTGAGCAACATTCAACTCCATGAAAGCCAACCAACAACCACAGATACAAAACACGGCAAACAAAAAAGAATTGCCTGGCCTATAAAATTCTGGATACGATGAGTAACAAAGCATTTGTCTCAACTGAACAACTGTCTTCCATGATAAACATTCAGGAGTTCAAGGCCTCCAGACATTGTTTTGGGACAACTACCTTGGCAGCACAGTGGTTAGCACTGCTGCCTCACAGCCCCAGGAACCCAGGTTTGATTCCAGCTTTGGATGACTATCTGTGGGGAGTTAGCACGTTCTGTGTCTGCATTGGTCTCTGCCAGATGCTCATTTTCTCCCACAGTCCAAAGACGTGCAGATTAGGTAGACTGGCCATGCTAACTTGTCCTTTGTGTCCAGGGATGAGCAGGTAAAAGGCGAGGTTACTGGACAGGGTAGGGGCTGGATTTGGGCAGGATGCTTTCTGGAGGGTTGCTGTAGACTCAATGGGCTTAACAGCCTCTTTCTGCACTGTAGGGATCGATCCCCTGCAAAGGGAATTTAGGAAAGTATGTGGCCTCCAGCTAAGGTTATGGACCTACTGCGTTTAGCAGGACAACATTATCTGCAAAGTACTCAAAGAAATAAAAAAAATCATCCAGAGAAATCGCTTACAGATGATCAGAATCAAGGTCAAGATCAAGTAAAAGAGTTACAAATCTTCCAAAGTGTAAGAAAAAGCATTCTGGGAGAATTGTAAAACTTCCAAACCACCAGAGTTTAAGTTGTCAGAAACTTAGAGGGAATTCCAGCAGATAAAAGCGGAGAAGTTGTTACATATGTGTACGTTCAAATGCTATGAGGGAAATATTGTACAAGGTTATGCTTCTGAAAGGGTTAATGCTGGACACCGCACTAGAAAATCATCAAATATCGATAATGTCATACAGCCTCAAGTACAGAAATGAAGACCAAGATATGGGTCATCCCTGGATCAGTGCTGGGGCTGTCGCTGTTTGTGATACATATAAACAATTTAGACTTAAATATAGTAAGGTTGATCAGTAAGTTGGCAGATGATACAAAAATTGGTAAATAGTTAGCAGATTTGCCTTTAATTATAGGAGAATATAGACAGGCTGATCAGTGTCAAATGGAATTCAATCTGGATAAACGTGAGATGGCACACCAGAGCAGGACAGCCAAGGCAAAGGCAAAGGCAAACATGACGAACGGTAAGACCCTGGGAAGCACCGAAGATCAGTGGAAGCTTTGGTATGCGTGCTCGGTGGTCCCTTGAGGTAGCAGGACAGGTAGATAAAATGGTTAAAGGTGGCACAGGGGATACTTGCCTTTATTAGCTGAGGTTCTGAGTTTAAGAGCAAGGAGGTTATGCTGGAACTGTATTAAAAAGTTATTAGGCCACAATTGGAGTACTTGGAAGCCAAATTATATGAAGAATGTACTCTTCCACCCTTTACTGTCAGGTAGAAGACACAAAAGTTTGAAAAAAAGTATCAAAAGATTGAAGAATAGTTTCTTCCCCACTGTTATCAGACTTTTGAACAAACCTCTCATATTAAAGTTGATCTTTCTCGGCACCTTCAGTGTAGTTGTAACGCTATATTCTGCATTCTGTTCTATTACACTGATATACTTATGTAAGCTATTATTTTCCTGGATAGTAAAACAATACTTTTCAATGTATCTCAGTATATGTGACAATAATAATAATGAATGAAATCAAGTGTGATTGCATGGGAGAGGAGATTTACCGGGATGTTGCCTGGGCTGGTGACTTTTAGTTATGAAGAGAAATTGGACAGACTGGGACAGTTTTCTTTAGCGCAAAGGAGACTGAGTGGGGACATCATTGAGATGTCTAAAATTACAAGGGGTATAGACAGGAAGGAATACTTCCCCTTCGTGAAGGGATCAATGACCAGGAGGCCTAGATTTAAGGTAAGGCGCAGCAAGCTAAGTTGAGAGATGAAGAATTTCTTTTTGCACTCGGAGGGTAGTGGGAATCTAGAACTCACTGCCTCGAAGAGATGGTAGAGAAACCCCCAAAATTTTAGTAGTATTTCGATGTACACTTGCAATGCCAAGGCATACAATGAGATTGGCTAAGTGATGGAAAGTGGTATTATTTTAGTTTGGTCGTTCTTTTTGACTGGCACAGGCTTGATGGGCTGAAGGCCTTTTTCTATGCTATAGGCCTTCGTGATTCAATGCTTTCTGACATGTCCAGCATGACTAAGATGTTAGCTTTCTACCTAATTTTAATTTTCTTAGCTTCCAACCTTAATCTTTAAGCAACTATTCTCTGCTACCATACTCCATTCCAGAAACCCAATTCATGAAGGCTAGAAGTAGAAATAATCTTAACAAATATTTACAGAGTTACAGATTACAAGTAAAAACCTCCTCACTAAAACACTGGAGCCTCAATCACAAATTAATTCCTAGCTTTTACTCACTGACTGCATTCAACCGTACACAATTAAAAACTAAGTAACTGACAGAAAGCAAAGTGGGCAAAAGTGGTGAGGGGGCAAAGGTCTCCAGTTTGTCCTTATCATATCCATCAGCCACTGCATAGTACACAAGTGTTACTGTACTGAGTGTGTCAAGGTCAGGACCCTGCTTTCCTGATCACCATCAAGATCCTGGAGCTGGCCAGAAACTTAGCATGGAACAAAGTGACAACCCACATCATCTGTGCCACCTCCAGCTCCCCATGTTTCTGGAAGGAGTCGTGATGGGTTAGGTAGGGGTCCCGCTCAACATTCAGTCTGTGCAGCTAACCAAGTGAAAATCCAGCGGGACAAAGTCAGAAAAAAAAACATAGCAGAAGGGAGGTGTGATTTGAAGAACAAGTTGCCAAGAAGTAGGCAGAACTTGAGAGTTTATTATTTAACATAATATTTGGTGTACAAAGCACAGTTTATGCAGTTTTACACCGCAAAAAGCATGGAAGTATGACACCATCTCAGATGAAAAATGACTGCACAGCATAGCAGCTCCCGATGCAAACTGCAAGCCACTCTGAAGCGTAGCCACTTGACTGGAAGGTAGAATGAAAGCAGCACGGAAGTTGTAAGCCAACTCAAGGTTGCAAATTTCATTTCCCAAGCAATAGCATACCTGTACAGTAGAAAAGTTTCAGACTTCAAAATTGGGCTCATCAGTCATCTGAAGACCTGCTTAGCTTGACAGATAACATCTTCAACTCTGAGGGGCCACTGCCAATGTCTGAAAATTCAATCCCACATTCAATTATAAAGGGAGGAACCACCCCTTTAAATACACTGGGAGTTAACCATTCAAATGAAAATGCTATTGTGACACCTGAAATACTTAATGTTGAATAGTGAAAACACTGCAGTTTTCAGTGTAATGCATTCCAGAAATATAGATTTGCATTATAGTATGCTATGTGAATGCTGTTACTTCTAACAAAGTCATAGAATCACAGAACCACTGAAGGCGCCAACACTCAAGCCTCAAAATGCAGCTGTATTATTTTTGTGAAGAGGCGGAGAAAATGCCATCGTTTTGCTGATTTCCCGTCATTGCTTCTGATTACACTAGATGCTTGCTCTCTTGGCCCTGTATTTCGGGCAATTGAAAACAAACATTTGAAGGCTGGAGAAGGTTTGGGATAGCGAGGGAAAATATTAAAATTGCTGAGTTTGTAAAATTCAATTTCACAATATATCAAGAAGCCAATTTTTAAATAGGAAAATCTCACAATGCAAATTTCTAGGTGGTAGCAAGGGTTTTTTTTTTCCATTTTAAATGTCACTACGTTAGCTACTATCATAATCAACTACAAAGTACAAGAGTTAAAACCAAAAAATCTGGAACTTGCATGCAGTTGCAGGGTCCAGCCACTTTGTGTCGCTGTGGAATGCCTAACTTTGTTAACCAGCGGCCATAAGGGTGGAGATAAATATTTGTGACCTTGTAAGTGCATGATCGTCAACAACAACTTGTGTTTATGTCGCAACTTAAAACAAAGGATCCTGAGCCACTTCACAGTTGTTATCAAACAAACGTACACTGAGCAACAGAGGAAACATAGGTTTCGTGACAAATACCCTTGGTGACGGACATTTAAATCTCATCTTCCTCCCGGCAATCAAGAATAAAGTTTGTATCGTTATTGCCCTTAGTCCCTCCAAATTACTTGCTACCTCTTGGCGAAGTACTAATTTATCAACCAAGGAAGAGCATTTACCTATCGTCGATGCATGTGTCCAAAACAGCATTGTCATAACAACTGGTAGACAGGACATCATTCAGAATGGAGCTGACAACTAGTAAGTAACATTTGTACCAAATAATATGAGGCAATGACTCATCAAGAGGGGACATAACCATCTCCCCTTCAGACTCAAAAGGTGTTACCATTGCTGAACCACCTAATAAAAAACATTCTGGGAGTTTACTGTTGATCAGAAACTTTACTGGACCTGCCACATAAATAGAGACCACAAGAGCAGGTCAGAGGCCAAGAATTACTGGCATTCCCTGAACTTGTAGTCCCTCCACCACTTATGCACAGTAGCAGATGTACCATCCACATTCCCTTTGAAATTGGTGTAATTCTCCTACCCAGAAGAACAATGCCAGGAGGCTGTACGAGAACACTATCACTTGCAATTTCCCCTCTAAGTTACACATGATCATGACTGGGAAACATCTATAATTATTCCTTCACCCGCTAAACCAAATTCCTGAACATGCTCCCTCACAGCAGTGTGGGCGTCTACACAAGGACAGCAGTTTTTCAGGGTGATAGTTCACCACCATCTTCTCAGTAAGGACATAATCCATCATATAATGTAGCACTATCAGCATGCTGAATGGGAAGGAGTAAGGATAGGACTACCACTCAAAACTGGTTGCACATGAAATATGTACCAACAGCAGAATGTATTACAAATACAACTTAATCTCTCAACGCAGTATATCACTCATGTGTCAATCTGGAAGACCAAGACGTGTTCCATGTGGGCTTTACAACAGCACGGCAGGAATCACATCAGACTTTCTCTGCCTCCTATTCCGTTCTTAATATAATGGACTTTGAAGAGTTATCTCAAAATGTCCTTTTTGTAAAATTTTGTTTTTGGGACATTAGCATTGCTGGAAAGTTCAGCTCTGATGACCCACTTAACTGCCCTTGTTATAGTGATCATTGTGTAACATGATGATTTCTTACCTTGACATTCCCTGGATACAATTAATGTTATCAATCTTTTAAATCAGAGGTCTGAAAAATTATGGCTACCTGGTACAAATCTGGTACAGCAGTCTTTATAAAGGTTCTAACCAGGAGTCTCATTGACTGAATGATTGATTTATTGTCACGTGTACCAGAGTAAAGTGAAAAGCTTTTTTTATGAGCACAAGGATGGACAGATCAAAAAGACTTTGAAGCATACAGGTTACATTGCACAGGGTGTGTGCTAGGCGAAATCAACATTAGCAAGATCAGCATTATTTGAGGCTAGAGAGTCCATTCATCAATCTAATAACGGCCGGAAAGAAGCTGTTCCTGAACCTGCACGTGTGTGTGTGTGTTCAGGTTTCTGTATCTTCTGCCTGACGGAAAAGGTTGTAGATCATTACCAGGGTGCGATGGGTCTTTGATGATGTTGGCAGACTTTCTGCAGAAATAAGCCATGTAAATGGAGTCCATGGATGGAAGGTTGGCTTCCGTGATGGTCTGGGCTGTGCGCATCACCTTCTGTAGTTTCTAATGGCCCTGGGCAGATCAGTTGCCATACCAGACTGTTATGCACCTGGACAGTATGCTTTCAATGGTGCATTTGTAGAAGTTGGTGAGGGACCTGATGGGCATGTCAAATTTCCTGAGCCGCCTTATGAAAAAGAGGCGTCGTTGTGCCTTCGTGACTACTGCATCTACGTGGGAGTCCAGGATAGGTTATCGGTTATCGTCACTCCATAGAACTTGACATTCTCAACACTCTCAACTTCAGTGTCACTGATGTAGATGGGAGCATGTTCTCCTCCTTTCTTTCTGAAGTCAATGATCAGTTCTTTAGTTTTGCTGACGTTGAGAGAGAGGTTGTTTTCATTGCACCATGTCATCAAGCCCTCTGTCTCCCTCCTGTATTTTGACACGTTGTTGTTAGGTATTCGTCCTACTATGGTGGAAACCAATCATTCTAATGAAATAGTTTACCATCAACTGACCAATCCTCTTAGATGATTCCTCATTCCAAACTCTCCTATCCAAAGTTTTTAGAACAGTGTTATCTGCCACTTTGAAACCCAAATCTTAAAACTATTTGAATTCTTTCAATCTGAATTTTAATGCTCCCACGAGACCATGACAGGAGTGGACACCAGGGTCCTAGGCTAAAACACAATTTACCTCATGGAGAACTGAGATTTATCTTTGTCCTCTTCAACCACTCTATAAGGTTTAGAATAGCTGCACATTCATCCTCCTTCATTGCCCAACTCAAGGTTACAATCCTGCAGATCCAGAGAAGATGAGCTTATTTTTCAATACTGTCATCTCTTCTTATCTACAGTCTGTCACTTCAAGTCTTCGAGGATGTGCTATCACTTTTGAAGTTTCATCAACTCGTTGCATCTCTGTAATGACAGCTACAGGCATGGGTCAGCTTCTAGCTGCTTGCTGACGTCCAGTTTGATGGACTTAACCACGTTCCTTCAACCCACAATCATCCACAAGCTGTCAGATAGCCTGTATAACATCAAGTCACAGATAATTCAGAACTTTCTTAGAAAGACAGAAATCAGTTTTCAGTCCCCATAACAAACACTGCTCTCCAACTAATGATTCAATCTTCTTTTGGTCACTTGTTAAATACATTGTTGAATTCCTTCAAGTCCTGTTCACACCAGAGCTGAGCTTCAATCCTCATTATATTTAATACCAAAGACACATAATCCCATCTTTGCAACAGCACCTGTTTCCACATGTTCCCATCCTAACGCATGCCTTTTGGCTATTAGTCTAACATCACATTTGCAGGTCTCAAATCCTTCCAACACAAACTCTATCCAAATTCTATCCTGCTTAAGTATAGTGGCCATCCTCACCTAAAAGTGCCTGGAGCACTAGAATATATTAATTTGAATTCCTCGGTCCCTGTTTTCAAATCTCTCCACAACTTCATCCCATCCAATGTAACTTCCTGCAGCTTTATAAATTCTCCTATCTGTTCTGACTCTGCTCTTTTGCATCATTGCTTAATATTCACACCACCAATAAGGGCAGAGCTTTCAATTGTCTCTTCTTATTTTGAGGCTCTCACTGAAAATCCAGCACTTCTCCACTTCTCTCACAGCTTTAAAGATCTTCTCAAAAAACATCTCATTGACCAAGGTTATATGTTAATGTCCAAATTCCTCCCACTATGTCTTAAGGCAGTGTTCCCTATTTAATTTCCATTTCAAAAGCCTGGATGTTAGTCTTATTTTGAAGGCATTATTTAAATGGAAAGAGATAGTAGGAACTGCAGATGCTGGAGAATCTGAGATGACAAAGTGTAGAGCTGGACGAACACAGCAGGCCAAGCAGCATCAGAGGAGCAGGAAAGCTGACGTTTCTTCACAAATGAAGACGGGTCGAGACCCAAAACATCAGCTGTCCTGCCCCTCTGATGCTGCTTGGCTTGCTGTGTTCGTCCAGCTCTACACCTTGTTATCTATATAAATGGAAATGCTTTTTATGGAACAAAAACAGAAATTGCTGTAAACCTAGCAAATCTGGCAGCATCTGTGGATAGAAAATAGGGTTAACGTTTCAAGTCCAGTGACCTTTGTTCGGAACTCTCACAGTTAAAGACTTTACCTGGAGTAAGAAACTTTATAAATCTCCTCTGCACCTTCTCCAACACAAACATATTTTTACAAAAAAGTAGTGACCAGAATTGTATGCTGTACCCAAACTGTAGTCTAGAGGTGGAAACAATACCGTAACCTCCATGTATTTGCATTGTGTCCCTGTTAATGTGAAAGCATGCCATATACCACCTTATTCAACTTATCATCACGCTCAGTCACATGGTCAGTATTCTTTCACTTACTTAATATTGCTTTGGCCTGTTGCAATTCCCAAGACATTACCCTTTTCAGACCGAATGCAATTTTCTACTTTTCTGACCAACAAACCAGATCATCAATGTGTTCCTGCAGTCTAAAGCATTCTTCCTAATAAATACAGAAGTCAGTTTTTATTTCTGTTTCAAGATTCTCTATCATGATCCCCATTTAAGTCTGAGTAATTAATGTAAACCACAAAACGAGACTGAGTACTGAGGTCTATGAAACTCAGCGGTAACAGTCTTCCAGTGGGGAAGAAACACCAATATTACCTTAGCCCTTGCTGCAAAGACAATTTTGGATCCAATTTGCCAGTCTCCCGTGGATTTCTTTTGTTAACATGCTAACATATTTTGAATATGTCTAATGTTCATTTCTCAAACCGTAATAGTCCTGGAGATGATACTGGTGAGTTGCCTTCTTGAAAATATGCATTCTACACTGTACAGGTATATCCACAGTGCTATTCGGAAACAAGTTCAGGATTTTGACCCAGTGAGTGAAGGAACAGCAAAACCGTCAGGAAGGTGTATAATTCGGAGAGAAATTGCACACAATGGTATTGCCATGCATCTGCTACCTTTGTCATTCTAGGTGGTAGAGGTCACGTGTTTGAGAGGGTTTGTGAAGAAGCCTTGTTTTGTTGCTGCAATTCAGTTGTAAATGGTACATATTGTTCCCACTATGTCTCATTATATGAGGGCGTGTATGTTGATTGGCACATCATCCACCACCTTCAAGCAGGATGCCTTGTACTTAATGGTGACAAGTAACTCGACTACTGACGGAGCTGCACGCAAATCAGGCATGTGAAGAGTCGTCCATCACCCTCTTGACTTTACCTTGTAGATCATGTGCAGACTTTGGGGAGCCTTGAGGTAAGTTACTTGACACAGAATTCCAATTGTCTCACCTGCTCTTGTAGCCACAGTATTTATATTGCTGAAGCAGTTGACTTTCTAGCTAATAGAAACCCCAGAACGTCAATAGTGAGGAATTCATCAATGGTAGTGCCAGAGGATGTAAAATTGAGTTGGTTACATGTTTGCTTTTGGAGATAGTCATAGTCTGGTACTTAAGTGGCCAATAGCATTGTGCCGCATCAGCCCAGGCTTGCTGTTACACAGGTCTTGCAGCATATTATCGTGAACTGCTTCAGTGTCTGATCATTAGTGCACATTCCCATTTCTGAACTAAGATTGAAAGTAAGGTCATTAATGAAGCAGCTGAAGGTCATTGGACCTTGGACATTGCCCTGAAGAACTCCTGGAATGATTTCTCAAGACTAAAGAATTCTGGAGCTTATAGTGAAGTGATTAAAATTTGAAGTACTCAGGATGTCAAAATTGGAGTGTAGACATTCCAGTGTGTTACAGGGCCAGAGGATACTGCAGAGATAGAGAGCAGTGAAGCCATGAGAAATCTGAAAACAAGTTCAAGAATTTTAAAATGAAAGTGTTGCTAAACCAAAAACCAAGGAAGTTTCAATGAGCATGAATAATGGGTGAACAGGTCATGGTATGAGTTAGCACATATGCAAAGTTTTGGATGAACTCCGTTTTCAAAAGGATAGAATGTAGAAGGCTGCAGAGGTGTTTGAAAGAGTTCATTCTTGAGTACCAAAAGGGACGGATACTGGTTTCAGCAAACATGTGGAGACAAGGGTGGACTCAGTCAATGAGGCCCGGGGGAAGTAGTTTTAATGATTGCACAATTGTGTGTTCAATAGCTTATATTGGATTCAAATGTGAAACGAAAGTTGCCAAGAGTCTGGTTTAGTTTAAGATAATTGTCAGGGAGAAGGATGGATTCAGTTGCCAGTAAAGTGATTGCAGTTAGGGCAGAAAGTAATAGCTCCTGTATGCCACGTTTTTTAGGTGGAGGAAACTTCTAATCAAGTTTTGCATGTCGGAGAAACAGTCTGTCAAGTAAGAAACTGTGAAGTGATGAACAGTAGTGGTTAGGTACAACTGAATGGAATCAGTTTAGCAGGAAATGATTTCTGATGAAGGGTTTAGGCCCAAAACGTCAAGTTTTCCTGCTCCTATGATGCTGCTTGACCTGCTGTGTTCATCCAGCCCCATGCTTGTTACCAGGAAAACTGACAGGCTTCTGGATGATATCAGCTCAGATGCATGTAAAGGAGGGGGAAATCGAGGCCAGATCCTAGGGGAACTCCAGTAGAATTGGTGAAAAAAAAAAGTTATTGCAGGTGATTCTCTAGCTGTGAATGGATAGGCAAGAATGGAAACTGGAAGTTCAAGCAAATAAGAGCGACAGTGAATGAGAATAGCTTGGCAATCAATACAAATGGACAACCAAAATTCTTCTAATGACATGTAAAGACCAATGCAATATAAAAGGTGGAGGAGGTCCAATTAGAAACAAAGAGGGTGACATTAACCTAGAAGCACAAGATGAATCAAGAATGCTAAATCCATACTTTCCTTCCGTGTTTGCTGAGAAAGAGGATGCTGACAAAACGTTGATAGATACAAAAATCATTGAGGTAAATGGATAGGGGCAAAAATTCACTGGAAGCAGGTAAGTCAGGTTCAGACGACTTGCATCTAGGTTGCTAAAGGAATTAAGAGATGGAGAAGGTGGAAGGGCTTACTAAGAAAGGTCAATGCGCATGAATAATCGGTGAACAGGTCATGGTGCACGTTAGCACATAAGTCAAGTTTTGGATGAACTCAATTTTTAAGAGAATGGAACGCTGACGACCTGCAGAGGGGGAGTTAATTCTGAGGTATCAAAAGGATAGACATCAGTCTTTCCTACATAGATGGAAATTGGAGAGTGGCAAGTGGGACACCCTGAAACCATAATGTATGCAAGGACAGTGTGACTAACTACAGGTGAGTCAGTCTAACATGAGTGGTTGTCAAGTTTTATAAACGTTAATCAGGAACAAGGGGACAAGAATCAACAGACCCTTGGAGAGGTGTGAATTAAGGAATACCAGGATGTTCAAGTACGATCTTCTGTTTACAGATTCAATGTAATTAAATGGTGAACAAAGATGATTAATTAAGGAAATGCAGTAGATGCTTTTTTTTGTGGATTTGACAAAGTACTTGTCAGAACACCATATAAAGCTTGGTTCAACACAAATTAAGATTTGTGAAGCAGGAGGATTTGTGTCAATTTGAATAATTAAATCGGGCTGGAAAACAGTGAGTAAACGATTATTTTTCAGACGGGTGGATGTTTGACAGTGGGGTTCCCAAACAGTCAGTTTTTGTTTCTACATATAAAACGATTTCAATGTTGCAACACAGTGCAAACTTTCAAAACTTGCGAATGATACCAAACTTGGAACTATAACAAACTGTAGTAATACCAGTATGAACTGCACCAAGGGATATCTACACTAACAGAAGGCAGATACTTGGCGGATGGAATGCAATTTAGAATAGTGTGAAGTGATGCATTTTGGCAGATCAAATATAGAAAGGTAATATACATTTGACAGCATAACTCTAAAGAATGCATGGGGACAAGGAGGTAGACGTGCATAGAGATTTGAAAGTGGTGGGACCATGAGAGAACTGGCATATGGAATTGTGACCTTCCTATAAGCAGATGTAGACAGCAGGGCAAGTTGTGCTGAATCTTCATAAAATTCTCATTATGCAGTAATAGAATTATTTATTGAGTCCAGTTCTGGTCACTATACTTTGGGAAAGATTTGATGCTCTGTGAGGAGGAATAGCGGAGATGTACCAATATGTGGTTCCAGGGCAGGGGAAATATTAGTTAATTAGATTGGAGAAGCTGGAGCAATTCTCCATGAAGCAAAAGATAACAAGGAGAGATTTGATAGAGGATAGATGATTATGAAACGTTTGGATAAAGCAGATCAGAAAAAAAAACAAACACTCTCATTAACTGATGGCATAAGAATCAGAGGACAGAGAGTTAAGATTTTGGGCAAGAGATGCAAGTGGGTGAGAGGAAGAACACTTCTCCAACCTCTCCATTTTCACTACCCTCACAGGCAATCACAAATTTCAAAAAGGAAATTCAATGGACTTTTGGAAGGAAATAAACTTGCAGGGGTTACGTGGATAGAGTGGAGGAATGTGACTTAATGAACTCTGATTGCTATGGAGAATATGTAAGATAATGACAGCTGCCAGTTAAATGCCAAGCTTTGTTAAAATTTTAAATACAGCAATATGCCTGATTGGTCAAGGCACTGTCCTGGGAAATAAACCACAAAATGATTGTTATCAATCTTGTTTCACTGTAACAGGCTCAGCATACGTACATTTGCAAAGAACAAAGTCCTATGCACTAACATATGCCGCTTTCAGTATACTTAACTGAGCCATACTGCCAGCTTGACAACATAATTCTAGGCATATTTAAGAATACGTGGCAATTTAATGTCAGACATTGTGCCACGTGTTTGCAAGTACGGGCTGGTTGGGGTTCACCTGGTATTTTGGTGCTTGCAAATAAAGGAACGGATATGTTATTACAAAAACAGAAATTACTGGGGAAACTCAGCAGGTCTGACAACATCGGTAGGGAGAAAGTAGAGTTAATGTTTTGAGAAATATGCTGCTTGATGTGATCCACTGGTCTTGGGATGTACGGCCTACATACCTTGCAGCACACCAGCACAGACAAAGGGATTGCTGATAATAAGCCGAGTGAGTAGTAAACATTTTGAGTGGGCGATAATGGCAAGTGTGAATAGTTGAAGATAGATTGGCTGTGCTGGGATCGACCCCTGCGGAACAAGGCCTGCAGGTGGATAATATGGAGGGAGGTGTTCACATTCTGAAATTGTTAAACTCAATGTTGAATCCTGAAAGCTGCATGGTACCCAGGCGGCAGATGAGATGTTGTTCCTCCAGCTTGCACTAAGTTTCTCTGAAGCATTGCAGGTCTGAGGCAGAAATGTTGGCACAAGAACACGTGAACTCACAATATGTGGAAGTAGCAGGCAATTGGAAGCCCAGGTCATTTTTACAGACCGAGCAGAGGTGCTCAGGAAAGCATTCACATTTTGACCCCCCCAGTGTAGAGGAGACCACCTTGTGAGCAATGAACACAGTAGACTAGATTGAAAGAAATGCAGGTAAATCAGTCCTGCACTTGGAGGGTATGTCAGTAGCCTTGGATAGCGAGATGGGGCGCGGTAAACAGGCAGTATTGCACTTTCTGCAAGTGCATGGCAAGGTGCCGTGGGGAATGTTGGGAGGTGTGGGGATGGAGGAGGAATGAACCGCTATGTCCAGAAGGGAACAGTCCCTGCTGAAGGATAACATGGGAGGGGAGTGGAACATGCGTCTGACATTGGCAGAAATGGTGGCTAAAAATCCTTTGGATATGGACACTAGTGGGATGCAAAGTAGGGACAACAGGTCCCTGTTATTGTTGTGCGAGGCAAGAGATGGGGTGAGGGCTGAAGCATTGAGAAATGGGTTGAGCATGGTTGAGGGCCCTTGACCTCAGTCGCATGGTTGAGAAGAAAAGGTGGACAAGTCTGAGGCACCCCCTGCAGAAGGCAGCATTGTCAAAGTAGATACAACGGAAATGGAAAAATTGGGAGAATGGAATGTAGTCCTTACGGGGTGTTAGGATGTACAGTCAACGTAACTGTGGGAGTCAGTGGATTTATAGGGGATATCAGTGGCCAGCCCATCCCCAGAAATAGAAACAGAGTCAAGGAAAGGAAGGAAGGAATCAAAATGGACCAGGTGAAGAGGAAAAGATGTAAATTGGAGCAAAATTGATACATTTTTCCAATTCCAGACGAGTTGGGGATGCAGCACCAATGATGTACTGGAGGAAGAGTTGTGGGGTGGGTCCCAAATAAGACTGCATCAAGCAATGTTCCACATACCCCACAAAGATATACGAATAACTGAGGCTCATGCGGCTACCCATTGCCACACCTTTGGTCGAAAGAAAGCGAAGGAGTTAAGGGAAAAGTGGGTATCAAAGTGAGGACAAGCTTATCTAGGTGGAGGAGGATAGTGGTGGGTGGGGATGGTTCAGGACTTTCTTCCAGGAAGAAGGGGAGAGATTTCAGACCATCTTGTGTAGTGGGATTGTACACCCATGGTAAAGTGGTGGTGGCTGGTGCCAGCAAACTGGAAATTTTGAAAGCAAACTGTCAGAAAAATCATGAAGCTAAGTGGGAAATGACCGGACACTGGGAGGAAAAAGAATCAAGTCAAAAGTAGGAAGAAATAAATTCCGTGGGGCAGGAGCAGGCTGAAACAATGGATCTGCCTTAGTAGTTCTGTTTGTCTATTTTAGCAAGAACGTAGAAGCAGGTTGTACATGGTTGAGTGGCTTTTGGCTGGGAAGTTGTAGGTGGGGAGATCCCCAGAGGAGATGGGTTTGTGACAATCATGGAAACATTAGCTTGATGTTCAACGGTAGGGATGTGATCCAGGGGAAGATAGGAGGTGGTGTCCAAGAGTTGGCACAATTGTTTCCACTGTTATGACAAACCTCACCTCATCTGGAGATCTACTTCTCACAGCCTCTCAGCGAGTCCTCAGACACGTTCAACTTTTTCTCTAACCAACGATTCCCTGTCACCATGGTTGACAGAGCCCTCAGCCACACCCAACCCATTTGCTATATTTCAGCTCTCACCTCTTCCCTTCCATTCCCCAAAAACAATCGTGAACCCTTCTCCTCACTTCTCACTCCACCAGCATCTGCATCCAAAGGATTGTAAGATGCCATTTCCACCATCGCCAACGGGATGCAATCAGAGGCATATTCCCTTCTCCTCCCTTGCCAGCCTTCCGCAGGAACTATTCCCTGTGGGGCACCTTGGTCTACTCCTGCTCCACTCCCACCGCCACCTCATACTCCCATTGCACCTTCCCATGTAATCGCCAAAGGTTCAACACTTATCTGTTTAGCTCCACCCTCACATCAAGGCCCCATGCATGCCTTCCCAGTAAAGCAGTAATTTACTTGTACTTCATTAAATCTAGTTTACTGTCTTCATAGTTCACAATGGGGAGACGAAACACAGACTGGGTGACTGCTTTTTGGACACCTCGGTTCTCCCTGCAAAAATGACCCCGAGCTTCCAACTGCCTGCCACTTTAACATACCATCATGTCTCGAAACCAACATTTCAGTCTTGGGCCTGCTGCAGAGCTCCAGTGAAGCTCAAGCGAAGTGAAGGAACAATACCTCATCTTCTAAATAGGGTACTTTATTGCCCTTGGGACTCAACACAAGTTTAACAATCTCAAGAGCATGAACAGTGCCCTCCATTTTCATTACCCATCCCCACACAGCCTGTTCTGCATGAGTTGCTATAAGGCCCGCTGAGTTTCTCTGCATTTTCCATTGAAAGTCTTAAAGGTACTGGATAGAGTGGATACCTGGAGGATGTTTCCTCACGTCAGGAAAACCAAAACTAGGGAACAGAGTTAAAGAATAAGGGATCTCCCTTTTAAGGCAAAGAAGCGATTTTTCTCCAGGGTCATTAAGACTGCAGAACAAAGGGCTGTTATAGAATTCTCTTCTCCTGAAGGCAGTAGAGATCTATCTTTAAAATTTATCAAAGGTCGAGTTGGATAGATTTTTGTCAGCTAAATGTCATGGGATGTACTCAGGGAAGTGGAGATGAGACTATCAGATTAACCATGATCTTTTTGATGGAGCAAGCTGAAAGAGTCAAACTGTCTATTCCTAAAGTCTTAGGGGCTGGGCTTTCCAAGGAGTGGCAACAAGTCAGATTGCCACTCTGCTGATATATCCTCTAGTTACATGGTCTGTTTGTTTACCTGTCTCATTCTCTATTGCTTTAGCCCTGCCCCTCCAAATCCTGTAATTTAATCACTCCTATCTTCCAATCTATTGGAGACCCTCCATTTTGTTCTTTCTAACCCTTGCTCATTCCATCTGTTTTTGAATTATATATTTCTAACCTCTCAGAACAAATAAACGGTCATTGATACCTTCTCTCTCCGCTGATGCTACTGGACCTGGTGAGTATTTCAAGCATTGTGTTTTTATTTATGAAAGAATGTTGACTGGATCTGTCGTAATCATTTTCTCAACGTTTGATAAAGAAGCTCAAAACGCATCAGCGTAAAACCTAAACTTCAGTTACATACAGATCTGTACAGTCATGGAACTCCGAATGATTCATTCTGGAAATCAAACAAGGAGATCAATTGCTAATCCATGTCTCAGATGTAAATCAATCAGTAGTACTCCTGCCTCTGACTCAAGTGTGTAACTTCCAAGTCCCAGTTCAGAATGTAAAATCTAAACTGATAACGGGAGGCAAGTGCTGCACTTTGAAACTGTCACCTATCCAATGAGTCTTTGAACTGACGCCTCCATTGTCTTTTCAAGTAAATCTCAAAGTTTCCACAAAACAGAGAAGTTGCATTTACCTCTCGAACAACATCACAAAAAAGATTCTGGTCAAGATCACATTCCTGTCTTTGGAAGCTTGGTGCTTGCATTGGTTATCACATTTACTAAGAACTTAAAAAGCACTGTCACAATCCCCGAAAGACCCATAGCTTGGGAATAAATAAAACCAAACATCCAGCAAATAGCTGGATGATAAAATTTCTTGTTTGAAGACTTTTACCATAAGAATTGAACACAAAGTAAAACTGACTAAACAAATTTTGTCGGCAACTACAGAAGCTGCAGAACAAAACCTTCTCCTCTATACATTTATCACAACCAAAAATCCCACTCCATGATTATAGTTTACACTATTCCTTAAGATTCAATTGCCTTGAAACTGTGCCAAAGTGATTCTTCGCTCCCAAGGGTTTGGTTCTGTTATTTTTCTTTCCTAGACTGGTATCCTTTAACCACAGAGCCATCCATCACAGCAAGGCCTTTCCTAAAGATCTTCTCTCTTCAGCACAAGTTAGGGAAATCTTCCAACTTTGTCTCAAATTCTCAAACGAAGCCAAGCATGGGTGCCCATCCACATTCTTGAAATGTATCACACAGATTTGCTATATCAAGCTGTTCTCTCTTTCTCTCAGGTCCTAGCATATTTTCATGCAGATGGCTATTTCACAGATATTTTATAAAGGTACTGGTACAATGGACTGAATGCCTCCTTCTGTACGATGTCAACTCTTTGATTTTGTGATAAACTTTTCCCTTCTCAAAGCAGATCTCCTTGGCAACGTGACTCACATGAGTCTTCTATCCAGCTAGAAATGCTGATTAGCTATCCATTAGACCTCAACACTATTCTACCTTGAAATTAAATATACTTTAGCAGTCTAACTACTTACAACCTGAAATTATTCACAGCTTTCTGCAAACTTAGAGACTAAGACTCTATCCACTGGTTCTACCATTGTCTACAAGTGAGAGCACTTTGTATTTCTTTCCAACAAACAATCCGAGACCTCCTTTAATCTTTAATAATCGAGCTTTCCAGTTTTGTTGTAAGCAGAATTCAGAACAAATCACAGTAACCACACCTTAATTTTACCCAAAAACAATTGCACAGTCCCTTACCCATGAGTATCTCTGAGGCCTTCTAAGTAGGTCTACAGCCAAATTATGCTCATGTCAAAAATTTATTTATTTATTTCTCAAGTATACTTTATAACAAAGGACCAAAGCTTTCAAGAGTACAGAATCCTAGAAGATTCACGACTTAATGACCGAAAAAGTTTCCTCTCATCTCAGTCATAAAGTTATGCCTCCTTAATTAGAGGCTGTGACCCTAATTCTAGACTCATCTGAAACATCGAGTGCTCCTTTCCTCCAGATGCTGCCTGGTTTGCTGTGTTCTTCCAGCCTCCTGTTTGTCTACCTACGAAACATGCACTTACTGAAGACCTTATTTAGACCCTTAAGAATTTAATATGGTTTACCAGACCACCTGTAACTATCCGAAATTGAAGGGAATATTGCGCTGAATCTATCAAAGCAGTTCCTGTAAGACAATTCCCACATTGAACCGCATAAACCTGTGCTGTGCTCCATCCATGGCAAGTACATCCTTCTGAAGGTAAAGAAACCAAAAGTATATGCAGTATTCCACTGTGGTCTCACTAAGGCCTTGTAAAACTGCAGTTAAAGTGTTTCACTGCGATACCCAATTCCTTTGAAAGAAAAACAAATGCCAGGTTAACTTTATAATTCTTGCTTTACCTGAATGCCAACTTTAAGCGATTTGTGAAAAAACCTATACTTCTGAATGCCATTGTTTTCCAGTCATTTATCGCCTAAAAACTATGCTTCACTTCAACTTTTCTTTCCCCCAAAACATCCCACATTACATTTTATTTGCTAAGTTCTTTCCGACTGATCTAACTGTCTACGTTATAGGGGGATGGGTCTGGGTGGGATGCTCCAAGGGTCGGTGTGGACTTGTTGGGCCGAAGGGCCTGTTTCCACACTAGGGATTCTAATTCTAATTCTAATTCTAATTCTAATACGTCCCTTTGGATAAGTAGCTTTCTAATTAGCAGCAAACATTGACAGATAACACTCCTTAAATTGCTTAAGCTTTAGCAATGATCCTTATGGCACCAAGCTAGTTATGGCTTGACAACCCAAAAACAGCCTATTAATTTCTACTGTTTTCTGTCCATTTGCTCACCCTCATTGCAGGCTTAATATGTTAACTCTATGAATTCCAATTTCCTATATTAGAATAGCAATACACTTCAAGTGCATTTGATTAGCTGTAAAGCACACTGAGGTGCCCTAAATTTATCAAAGTCTTTCTTACTTTAACCTTAAATGTGACATAGGAAAAAACAATGGCATAAAACCTAAAGGTAAGATTCCTGATGAACAACATTCCAGTCTAAAAAGGCAATAATCATCATAAATCTATCCAACAATCTTCACCACAGACCCCACCCCATCAAACCCACAAAGGTGACAATACATTCCTCAGTCCAAAAAAACATACATTTCCTTAGGGATTTAAACCCAATGGCTTGAACAAAATTGCAATTAGAAATTCAAGATTATTAAGTGAGAAAACTAAAGTTGAAATCTCAAGTGGAATGGGAAAGTTCTTTCAAGTTAAACACGCAAGTTTCTGAAATAAATGCAAAACATTGCATTCACTTGGAATCTGAAATAAAAACAAAAATGCTGGAAATTCTCAGCAGCTGCGGCACAGTATCTGTGGAGAGAGAAACAGCGTTGAAGTTTTGAGTCAAGAACGACTCTTCTTCACAACTCTGAAGGCAGGAATTCCTTTATTCGTTAACGAGATGAGGGCATCTCTGGCTACTTACAAAGAAGTTACATTTAACTCAAAATTTTAATTCTGTTTCTCTCTTCATTCATGCTACCAGGTCAGCAGATTATTTCCAGCACTTTTGGCTTTTCTCCAAAAATAGTTTAATTGAGTTTTGTCACATTTCTGAAATGATGAACAAATAAACTTAAGAATAAAGAAATCCAGGCCCCACTATAACTTGTTTCAGTACATAAAGTTACCATCAGAAATCACATACTTAGCATTACTCAGTGTAATCTTGAGCAACTTGACTACTTACGTGTACTTCTAGAATTACAATTTGAAACATATTGAAATTTTAAAAATTATGAAAACTTTAAATCAATTATATAAATGTCAATTCATATTCAGGTATACTGCAATTTTCATCAACATTTCAAAAGTCACAAGTTATATTATAAATCCATTCACACTTGTTCAGTACTTACACTGTTGTTGCGAGTATCAACAACTGGAAACTTTTTGACAATGTATTTGACAGCAGATTCCAAGTTTTTGTCAATTAAGTATGAAGGTTTTGCCTTTGGATCCCCACATGCCTACAACAGAAGAGAAAAAAATAGACATTACAATGTCTTGGAGGGTCTTTCATTAATATTAAACAACCAAACGTTTGAGCAGTCAACCAGCAAACTAAGGATTTTAATATCGCTTTCAGTGAACAGGTGACAGAATGAATAGGCAAGTGCAAGGGATCATCACAACTGGAATATGCAATGGGAGATAGAGAACAAGAGATGTGCTACAGAAGTATTATAGAACACAGTAGTATAGCAGAGAGGTAACTGGTTCACTCCTTAAAAAAGAAAAAATGCATAATTTAATCTAAGCGCTCTTAGGGTAGGGACTAAAAGAGGTTATTCAGAACTAGCAGACTGCAGACTTCAAACCTTATACATTGTATTGCTGTCACACTGCTTTATGAATGCTTTACATGCTCAAATCAAACCTAAAGTATGTTAATGGGGAACATTTTAAAGCAGTGCACACTTCTAGGTTTTGCTCTTTAATCATGAAACGTTTTTCTCTTGTAAAATAATTTGTAGAAATCGGCTAAGAACTTTTATGATACTTTTTTCTTTCATTGTTGGGTGCTGTTTTGAAATAAAAGGTTTCAGTGGCATTCCTAAGGGGGTTCAGAAGCATATGCATGTGATGATTAGAAGGAACCAGAATACAGCGTGTAACCCAATCTAAAATTATGAAGCAAGAATCCGAACAGTTAAGTTTCATCTAGCCAGCTACTCAATGATTTCTATAGCTCAATGTCCTACGCATTGTGAATCACAAAGAGAAAAGTCATGGGTGATGAGACTGGTCTGATAGCAGAGGGAAGGTGAAAAGCTTTGCAAACCTTCCAAACTTGTCCTTGCTGTGGAAGCATTGTAACAGAAAAAGAGAACACATGTAAAACACAAGTTTCCAACATCTGACATGCGTCTGCACAAAGTTCAGGGAACAATACTTTAAATGCCTAATGACAAATGTGTAAACAGAAAAAGTGCAGAGGTTCGAGACAAAGAATCATCGAGAGATCAAATCATTGCCGGTCCATGTCAAACTTTTAAGAGCAAGCTCCCTGACATGCACTTGCATGCACTTCAGTTTTTTTTGGAGTCTCAAATTTATAAAATTTACACTAATTTGATACCATACATCAATAAGATAGATTATTAAGTTATTATAGTTCAACCCACAGATTCAGAAGACAGAAATGTGCATGCAAGATCACTTCAAAGGCAACATGAAGGACATCTAAGGAAGTCTGCAAGACCTCATTCAGGAATCATAAAGGCATTACATGCAATTAATGACAGAATCTGGACAGAGAAATTTTAAGACGTGAAGAAAAAACAGTTAGAAAATAATTTGCAATCCTTTAGAAATGCTGAATGGTGTCTGATATGGATTGCAGTAACAAAACTATTAACCGTTTCTTCTTAAACCTGCAGAATTTTTTTTATCTCTATCATGATTTTATCACGAATGTTTCATATGATTTTAAACAAACTTTAGATATAAATTACTAAATGTCCTTAAATATTTTAATTGAAGAAATATTTGACTAAACAAAATAACAAACATAACAAGTTACTTACAACATGCAGTTTCATACAAACAATGATGTGGATTTATGCTAACTATATTTGATCTTCTTTCTCATGTACTGACACAAGAGCTGTTTGACATCTGTAATGTCATGCTTTCATGTAAACTGTACATGCTTTTACAGCAGCACTGCTCAAGGAATGTGTGCAAGTACAAGTTGTAACAAAAAAAATACTGCTTACGTTTGTGATAACAAGGTGTGGAGCTGGATGAACACAGCAGGCCAACCAGCATCATAGGAGCAGGAAAGCTTGACGTTTCGGGCTTAGACCCTTCATCAGAACTAGCATCATCATTTAATAATTTTCTGATGAAGGGTCCAGGCGCGAAACGTCAAGCTTTCCTGCTCCTATGATGCTGCTTGGCCTGCAGTGTTCATCCAGCTCCACACCTTGTTATCTTGGATTCTCCAGCATCTGCAGTACCTATTATCTCTGCTTACATTTGTGCCTGCCTAGGGTGGCCTATATCCACAGACAAAAGTAACATTTTTGCTTTGAAGGCATTTCAGAATTGTAACAGAATGCAATTATGGTCATAAAAAGACATCAGATCACCGAGACAGAATGGCAATCACATGTGCATTCATATGAACTAATTGTAAATGAGTGGATTGTCGTCTTTTGGAAACAAAAAAAGAGAATTGCAGTTTTCTTCAAGGGATTCATGTTTACTCGATCCACCAACTGTAATTTCTTAATACATATACAACTAAACAAATCAGTAACCAATTAAAAATATAAGGTTTGCATCAATAAATGTTGAGAATGGAAAATTAAATATTTAACAATAACCTATATAGTGCCTTTAACACGGCATGGTGGCCCAAAGCATTCCGCAGGAGCTTCATAAAGTACAATTTAACATTGTTATACAAGGAAAAATGGGGCCGGATGCCAAAGCTTGGTCAAATAAGAGGGATCTCCAAAAGCTTTGGGCTTTAACAGCTGGAGGCACCACCAGAAAGAGGAGTACAATTATCAGAGAGGGGTAAGGTCACGGACAGATTTCAAAACAAGGATAAGGATCTTAAAAACTGTGGCATTGCTTACCCAGGAGCAACTGTACATCCGCAAGCGTAGGGGTTATGGGCAAACAAAACTTGGTTCAAGTAATGACCTGAGCAGCAAGGTCATAAATAGTAAACGTTAGCTTTACGAATTGGAACGAGCGATGCTGGCCAGGAGTACACCGAAACAGTCAAGTATAGAGATAGCAAAGATATGTATGGATGAGGTTTTAAGAGAAAATTACAGGTGCTTTGCTCAAACTGAGCTTTAGAAGGCAGTGGAGGAGGGATCTTTAAACATTTTCAAGGCAAGTTAGACAGATTCTTGTTAGGCAAGGCAATCAAAAGTTGTCTTAACAAGATAGGAATGTGGAATTTAAAACAAACAGATCAGCCACAATCTTATTGGATGGCAAAGCAGGTTCAAGGGGCTGAATAGTGTACTGCTGTTCCTATTTCATTCAACAGTACTCCTCATTATCCTACTTCAAATTTAAATCAAAAATACATCAAGCATATTTGCAACATAAGCACTTAGAAACTTACTCAAGTGTGAAATTGGCAGCTTTGTTATGAAGACATCTCTCAGTTGATAAAATACTCTCATCAATTGATGCATTGGTTTAAGCCGAGTGTTACTGGGCTGAAATTGGAATTGGATGAATTATCACCACTCTTCTCTGCATTACATTCCAGAATATCTGTTACTATGTAAATAAGGTGCTTGCTTTTAATGAGCTACCTGTGGCTGACTGTATTGGCATTCTGGCCTTGATAACACTGACTCCTTAAATGAAACCTCCCCATCTCGCTATATATTCCACCAATTTCCCCACCCACTGTGGTGGCAATGTGGCTAATGTCCAATTACAGGCCTGATGTCCTCCCACCTCACTGGCACCATCTACATCTTTTGAGCATCTTAGCCTGTTCCATTCCACCCACCTCACATTCAAACACCCTTTCTGAACTATACACCTACAGTATCAATTCTCTTGTAAAGACATCACCACTGTTTTCCACCCTCAGCCTCTAAATCAAGTGACTTCTCACTCATACCGATTTCAACTTCTATCTCAGTGAGGGGCACTTTTTACTTTGAAAGCATTCAGCTGCAATCTTGCCCTTTCCTCTGAATTACTCCCTTAATCTCCCCCTCCATATAATCTCCCATATTCATATTCACAGCCATAAAGATGCTTAAAAATTTCCAACTCTGTTGCCTATAGTACATTCGGGGATACAGACCGAAAGAAAAGTGCCACAATCCTCTCAAAGGCAGCACTCTCAAGTTTCTCAGCACTCCTCCAATATGACTTTGTTTGCTTGCTTCAACAAGATGGAAAACAACTGCATACATCAACCTACAGCAGGTGGACTGCAGCTGTTCAAGGCAGGAACTCACCACCACCTTCTAGAGGGCAACTAGGGACAGGCAAATAAATGCAAGCCAGCCAGTGATGCCCACGTACCATGAGTGAATAAAAAACGATTGCTGGAGTCAAATAACCAGTAAGATGCCCAAAGCTCCTCTACGACAATGCTTGTAAGTGTGACGTAAAGACATTCAATATCAGTTGTCACAAGTGGAAATCATTAGCTGATGTCAGAGGAATGTGCTGACACCTCCCATGGGCTGGGTTGACCACAACAATGATCAGTGGTTACAGCAGCTTGTCCGCAGATGCCAATGCCAAAACATTATTGTTGCAGTTTTGTGGAACCTGCCTCAAGGATCGATCCCTTCAGCCAAAGATACATCGTATAAAGCCGCATCACCCGAAATGTTTGTCTTTTGCATGTCTGTCATCTTTCACAGAGGGTAAGATGCCAAAAATTCCTTAACCTTTCCAGCTCATGTCTTCTCATTCCTCCCTTTGTGACAATTACAAGAAACATCATCTTCGATAACGATTGCTTCCTTCTTTAACTCTCCATCCACATTTCCCTCCTAACCACATTTTCACTGCCTCTGCTACAATTTACTTGCAACTACCCTTACAAAATCCCAATGGTCTAGACTTTGTTCTTGACCAGGAGCTACAGACTCACTCCAACACATCCTCATCTCCACCTTTCATGCCACAGTAAAATCAGAATTCTTTTACTAACCACAGGTATCTTGATTTCATTAAATCAACAAGGATGCAGGTATGAATTTATGGCAAACAACTTGTTATAGCAATTCATCATCATAAGGTCCACATAAAGCACTGTCTTTGCGTTTGCCAAAATACTACTCCAGGCTCACGAAGAATGCAAATCTAACTACCCTCTCGGTTTCTCTATTGCACAAATTTTCTTCGACTTTTTGCCCACCACACTTCCCTCCCAAACTGTCATCTCCACCACCAAGTACAAAGAGCTCTTGGAGTTATTGCTTGCCAAAATAGAAACCATCCATTCAGAATTCTTTGTCATGTCTCTCCTGCCTCCATTATATCAGGCCTAAATTTTTCTAAGCCAACCTCAACACCTCTGAACTTATCAAAAGAAACATCAGAACATAGAAAACAGGAGCAAGAGTAGACAGCATCGGCTGCGGCATATGGGCTCAGTGTGGACGTATGGGGGTTGGCAAGCAGGCCCAGCGCAGACACATGGTGGTCAGTGAGTTAGCGTTTCCAGCAGATCCTGCATCAACAAAGCAGTCTTAGTGCCGATCCATGGCTGCTGCAGCAGAGGGGCGTTTGGGTTCCTGGCGGTGTCTGTGTCCAATACAGATTCATGGAAGCAGTGGCAAGTTTGGGCCCAGTGTGAGAGCTTGCGGCTTTGGTAGCATTGGTGAGGTGGGCCTGAAGCAGACACATGGTGGCGGCGGAGTCAAATTTGAGCTGCTGCCATACCCAGCAGCATTGGTGGCATCTGCACTGGCGAGGATGTCAGTGGAGACAAGATGGCGTTGAAGAGTAGCGACTTTCATTCAAGCAGCAGCAACGCAGCGAAGGGGCTCACGCCTGGCCACCAGGCCCACGGCAGATAACAAGAAGGACTATAACGTTGAGCACTTTTTCTTTATTCTTCTTCCTTTAAGTTCTATGTTTTGGTTTATTTTTCTATGTTTTGGTTTATTTTTCTATG
>JAHRHZ010000145.1:32651341-32693312 GCA_024137785.1 Ginglymostoma cirratum | reverse complement strand
TTCTATGTTTTGGTTTATTTTTCTATGTTTTGGTTTATTTTTCTATGTTTTGGTTTATTTTTCTATGTTTTAAGATGGTGCTGGAGAATGGAGACACTGTAGAACACCACTATTTTGTAACAAAATGGACATGACAATAAATTAACAAATAAATCAAAACCAATAAATCATTTTGTCTTTTGAGCCCATTTTGTTATTCATTCTGATCACTGTTGATCATCCAATGCAATAGCCTGCTCCTGCTTTTCATCCCTATCCTTCGATACTCTTTAGCCCTCCAAGTGGTGTATCCAATCCTTCTTGAAATCTTACAATGTTTTCGTCTCAGCTGCTTTCTGTGACAACAAATTTGATAGGCTCACCACTTTCCAGGTGAAGAAATTTCTCATCTCAGTCCTACATACATACTCATATCCTTAGACGACGACTACTCCTGGTTCTGGAATTCCTGCATTAGGAACATCCTTTTTTGCATCTACTCTGTCTAGTCCTTTTACAATTTTATAGGTTTCTGTGAAATCCCCTCTCATTCTTCTGAACTCTGGCAAATATAATTCTAAACACTACTCAAATGTCAGCCCTGCCAGACCAGGAATCAGCTTGGTAAACCTTTGTTACGCTGTTTGCGGCCTGTGGAAGTCTGGCAGTGCCAAATGGCACAATCTTCTTGCAAGAAGGTTAAAGAGTTAAGAAAAGGCTGGGATGCCAGTGCAACAGTCCTGATTAAAAAGAGATAGCTGGCAACAAAAAAAATGAAAATGGAGGGGACACAATATTTGTTCAAGAAATAATTAACATGGGAAAACAGGCGATATGATAAATGATCTCCAACACTGTATGGGCTCAACTGAGTGAAAAAGGAGCTAACACACTACTATAAATTTGTCCCACAAGCTGTCAGAGGGAGCCTGAAAAGCAAACAAGCAGGCAAACCTCTAAGAAGTATAAAATCAATAAAGGTAGTAATCGTGGGAGATTTCATATATGCTAGCATTAACTGGGATAGAATTAGTGCGGAAGGTACAGAGAAATTCTTAGAACATTTTCGGAAGAACTTTTACAGCCAATATGCAGCAAGACCAAATAGACAGGGGCCAGTTTGTTTTAGCGAATCAAGTGTGGAAAGGGGACCAGTTGTACAGTACTTTGACAAAAGTGATCATAATTCTGTTAAACCTAGGCAACTTATGGAAAAAGACAAAAGATAACCATTTCATACATAATGAAAAGCAAGTGTTGACTGGTGGGGCCATAATTGGCATGGAAGTGAAGCCAAAACTATTAACAGTTAGCTTTCAGATCAGGCAGATAGACTGGTCAGCACATTGCTATGGGATGCAGGGGAGATGGTCTCCATGATCTGTTCTATTGAAAAAGTTGCTCCGTACGTACAAATTCCTGATGCCTACGTAAACAGAGTAGCAGCAGCAGCAGCACAGCACAGCAGTGAACCAGGGAGTGAACCGTGGCAGTAGCTACCGGATAAACACCTGAGCAGCAGCGTTAGTCAGAGCGAGACCAACGTCAGTCAAAGTGGGACTGGTTTACAGACTGAGTGAGTAGTGTCAGGAAGGAAATGAAGTACTTTTGTCATTGTAGTTTGTTAGGAATAGGGCACGAAAGTGAGAAATATGATTTTGCTGAGTAGTGGATAAGGTTGTACAATTGAGTTCCTTTAAACTGTTGTTTGCAGTTAATAAGATTTAAAGTAGCAGGACAACTCAGCCCTGTGGAATACTCCTCCTGCAACGTGGGAAATCAGGGACACTTCCAATGTCAATGCTGACTATCTCAGTGGGAAGTGTATTCAGCTGCAACTCCTGATTTGCAACATGGAGTGCCTGGTGTTGCGGATGAAGCATCCACGAGGCTGAGGATGTTGTGGATAGCACGTTTAGCAAATTGGTCACACCACACTAGTAAGGGCTACATCTACAGAAAGGAGTTGGGCGGCCACTAGGAAGATGCGTAAGCGTGGGCAGGCAGTCCAGGGGTCCCATGTGGCCATTTCCCTCTTAAACAGTATACGTTTGGATACTGCCGGGAGTGACCTCTCAGGCAAAGCAACAGCAGCAGCCAGTTCAGTGACACCACGATTGGCCCTATTGTACAGCAGGAAGGGTCGAAGTGTAGGTGAGCAGTAGTGATAGGGGGCTGTACAGTTAGAGGCACAGACAGGTGTTTCAGTGGTCAAAAGTGAGACTCTAGGATAGTGTGTCACCTCCCTGGTCAAGGATGTCTCAGAGGGCACAGGATAATCTGAAGGGGGAGAATGAGCAGCCAGACATTGTGGTCCATTTTGGTAATAACATGACAGGCAGAAAGAGAAATGGTCTTGCAAAGGGAAGAGAACGGCTAAATCAAGTAAGTCTAACAGGAAGAAAAGGCAGGGCCAGGTTAGCGAACACAGTGGGACTAGTGGTCCTAAGTGATTTCATTTGGATTCGAGGAGTATAACAGATAAAGCAAATAAGCTTAGAGCCTGGCTTAGCACATATGGGACTTTGATGTGGTAACCATTACAGAAGCTTGGTTGAGAAATGGGCAGGACTGGCAGTCCAATTTTTTCAGCGCTTGTATGTTTCAGGCATGATAGAGGGAGATGCAAAAGCGGTGGAGGAGTTGCATTACTGACTAAGGAGAATGTCACAGCTGCACCAAGAGAGGTCGCCTTGGAGGACACGTCCAGCGAGGCAATATAGGTAGAACGTAGGAATAAGAAAGGTGCAATCACTATGATGGAGTTATACCATAGGTCTCCCAACAGCCAGTAAGAATTAGAGGAACAGATATGTAAGCAGGTCATGGAAAAACACAGAAACAACAGAGTTGTAGTAGCGGATGATTTTAATTTCCCCAATATTCACTGGGACCCCCTAGTGCCATAGACTTGGGATGGGGCAAAATGTGATAGATGCATCCAGGAGGGATTCTTGAAATATGTCGATAGTCCAAATATGGAAGGGATGGTATTAGACCTTGCAGTGGGAAGTGAGACAGACCAGGTGATTAAAGTTTCAGTGGAGGAGTGATTTGGGAACAGTGATCATTATTTTTATGTATGTTTTGAGATAGTTACGGAAAAGAATAAGACTGGACCTCAGGTAGAAGTTCCAAATTGGGGCAAGGCTAATTACAACAGTATTAGGCATGGAACTGGAAAAATTGGATTGGGGCAGTTGTTTGAAGACAAATGCACATCTGACATGTAGGAGTCTTTTAGAAGCCAGTTGACTAGGGTTCAGGACGAGCGTTCCTTTAAAGATGGAAGTCAAGGATGGCAAGGTTCAGGAACCTTCAATGATGAAAGTTGTCAAAAGTTTAGTTAAAAAGAGAAAGGAAGCAAAAGTAAGGTTTAGGAAACAATTCAAGTAAGGCCCCTGAGGAGTATGAAGGAATATTTGAAGAACTTATAAAAGAAATTAGGAGGTCGAAAAGGGGCCATGAAATGTCTTTGGTGAGTAGAACTAAGGAGTTCATTTTATTTTATTATATACTAGGAAGAAGAGGATAACTAAGGAAAGCATAGGTCCACTCAAGGACAAAGGAGTAAATTTACTCACGGGGCCAGAGCAACTGGGTGAGGTCCTTGACGAATATTTCAATATTAAGGAGCTGGGGGTTTTGGGTGCCTTGAAAAACAAGGGAGAAGATTGTTGAGGCCACAGCAGCGATCGCTGTATGCTCTTTAGCCAAAAGCAAGGTCCTAGAAGACTGGACAGTAGCCAGTGCTATTCCTTTTTTCAAAGAGGACAACAGGGATAATGTGGGAAATTATAGGTCAGTGAATGTTACGTCAATTGTAGGGAAATTATTGGAAAAGATTTTTAGGGACAGGATTTACTTGCATTTGGAGAGGAGTGGACATATTAGGGATAGTCAGTATGGCTTTATGCAAGGAGGTCTCGTCTCATAAACTGAATCAAGTTTTTTGAGAAAGTGACAAAGATGATCGATGAGAGTAAGGCACTGGACGTTGTCTCCATGGACTTCCTTAAAACATTTATCAAGGTCCCTCATGGTCGACTGGTCCAGAAGATAATATCACATGGAATCCATAGTGAGTTGGATACAAAATGGACTTGAACATAGAAGACAGAGGGTAGTTGTGGAGGGTTGTTTATCTAACTGCAGGTCTGTGACCAGAGGTATTCCGCAAGGATCTGTGCTGGGACATCTGTTCTTTGTAATATAAATAATTTGGTCTGATTAGTAAATTTGCAGATGACTCAACAATTGGAGAAGTTGTGGATAGAGAGCAAGGATAATAAAGGATGTAGCAAAAGAGAGATCAGATGGAAAGTTTGGCAGAGAAATACTAAAGGGAGTTTAATCCAGAGAAGTGTGAGGTCAAGTGCAAGAGGAAAGTACACCATACATGGATAAATCCATGTAGGAGCATTGGAGTCCAAGTCCAGAGCTCCCTGAAAGTGGCAACACAAGTGGATAAGGTGGTAAAGGAGGCATACACCATGCTTGCCTTCAACAGTCAAGGCATTTAGAATAAAAAAGTTAGCAAGTGATGTCATAACTGTATAAGACTTTGGTCACGCCACATTTTGAATAGTGTGTGCAGTTCCAGTCACTGCATCATAGAATGTGTGTGGAAGCTTTGGAGCGGGTGCAGAACAGGTTTACCACGACGTGGCCTCAATTGGAATGTAGTAACTACAAGGAGAGGTTGGATAAACTTGGATTGTTTTTGCTGGACCGTTGGAGGGGTGAACTAAAAGTAGTATCTAAAATTGAGGGACATGGATAGGTGAATAATCAGAGTGTCTTTTCCAGGATGAAAATATCAAACAGTTGGCTTGGGTTGAAGGTGAGGGGGGAAAAAGTTTAAGGGGGATGGGAAGAAAGTATTTAATCACAGAGGGCAGTAGGTACCTGGAACTTGCTGTGGGGAGAGGTGTTTGAAGAGGCATTTAGACAGACGTGTGAACAGACAGAGAATAGGTGGTTACGGGCCATATGCAGGCAGATAGGACTGGTTTAGAATAGTTGGCACTGACATGGTGGGCCAAAGGGCCTGGTCCTTGGGCTGTACTATTCTATGTTCTAAAATAAGGCCCTGAATATTTACCCATGTAGGTTCTAGCATTTGTAAAGGTACTACACTACAGGCCCAGCTGATGATCTTGGATTGGCTTTCAGCTCAACTCTTAGCACAGTCCGGATTATTTAATAAATGATTTCAAACAGTAGAATCACATCTAATGATGGATATCCTTTTCTGAGGCTTGCAAGCATAGGGTGGCTGAGGCCACTCACAATTGGCAGCACGCTGCTTATGTACCTGGCATCACACCAGAACTGGAGCTCATATCTCATTACTTATTCAGATGATAGGCAAAATGTCTTTTTAGCTTGACGGCAGCATCAGACAGGTAGTTGTGCAAATTTTTGTCTTCAGGTAGACAAGGCACCACTCTGGGCCAAAATCAGTGGACATCGGCCCTTACATGAAATTTTGAGAAATACAAATGATGATTTCATCAGAGTATCTGTTATTACACAAGATAGTTTTGATAAAGCCTAATCTCAGCATCGGGCTTACAGTCAGCAGATGGCTACAGTCCTCTTTTCAAAGCTGCCAGCGAGATTGATCTTCTAGTATATGGAATTGTAGCAATCCCAACGTGTATATTAATCAGTCAATGTAGTCTTTCAGTAAATAAACACTAAAAACTTTCTGATTTCACTGATATATTGAGGAATTGAAATGACTGGTCCATTTCAATGGCGAATTTGAGTAAAGCATGGAGTTTATTAAACTGTCAAGGAATTCCTTGATGCAGCCGCAAATGGAAATACTGCAAAAGTGTCACCAACATATCAGAAGAATGCAAGGGTTCAGAGGTTAGTAGCTTTTCTGAAAATACACTTCTCAAGGTAACCAGTAACGATGATAACAGCTGGGTTTAAAACCATCCACGTGGGCATACATGGAGTGTCAATGACACTGAACTGTGATGCACAAGTTGCTAGGTTCATGAGTTTGATGAACGCATTCAGATACAGGTGGTACATTTTAGATTGCAATAAGATAACGGCAGTGCAGATGTCAATGGCTTATTCGAGTGATATGCTGGTAAATAAGTCAGTAATGTCAAAAGAGAACACGGACATACTATTGCTTTCAGTATGTAGTGGTGTACAGTCTTAGTGAACTTGAAGGAATCCTTCACTACATGCAAACTTATTTAAGCCTATTAAGTACATTTTGTGTATCTTAGATTTGATGATGAAGAAAAGATGAAAAGCTTCAACTTCTAGTCTCCTTTTAATAATGTTCAAGTTCCGTACTAGGTATAAAATTTCCCATTGGGGAAAGCTAACTTTGCCAAACCAAAAAATGATTTAGCCAAGTGGAGTGGAAACAGTTCGTTAAACATAACATAGTATTAGACCAATGAGAAGTATTCAAGGACTAGAGGTGAAAGTTCAGAACAAGAGGTGGGATGAACAAATCCAGATGCCCAATGTTTAAAGGAGAATATAAAAGGATGGAAGTTTAAAAAAAAGATATAGAAGGCTCAACAATGTTTAAAACCTAGAGTATTAAAAAATGTACAAGGAAGTTAGGAAAGCAAAGAGAGGGCAAGAAAAATATTGGGAAGTGAAATAAAAGAAACCTGAAGATGTTTTAGAAATACAAAAAGAGCAAACAGATAAAAAAAATTACCATTACAGTCCCTAATCAGTCCTACGTGTGGAGATACAGGAAGTTGATACGATTCTTTAATTAATGCTTGTTCTGTTTTCACAAAATAAAGGGAAGACAAAGACATTATAATCAAGGACAGAGACTATAAAATATTAGATGAAATGAACATAGGAAGGCGGAAAGCATAAAGGGGGTTTAACATTTTTGAAAGTGGATAAACTCCCAGGGCAGGACGAAATTCACTGTAGGCTGTTAAAGGAAGCAAAAGGAGAGATATTGGAGTCCCAGACCAACAGTTTCTGGTCCTTTCTGGCTGCATATGTGATACCAAACAGTGGGGGACAATAAACATTTGTACGATTGTTTAAAAAAAGGGAGAAAGTGACAAAACAAGTCTGTCTAATCTTGGTAGTGGAAAAAACATTGGAAAAATTGAGGGACAGGATAAATTTTCATCTAAAACAGATTAAGCAAAGACAGTCAACACGAAGTGATGAACGAAAGATCACATTTGACCAATGCAACTGATTTTTGAGAAGCAATAAGGGCAGGTGGGGGTAGTGCATTTTATGTTTTCGGCTTACTTCAAGAACGCAAGGATGTTTGCCGTATTTAGCTATAATACTTTGGATATGGTGTTATAGTATTATTTAGGTTGTGAATCGATTAGTATTTCATAAGTGAATTAATTAGCAATTATATAATGACATTAAAATAGGGATAAAATTCCCCATACCATCCTGCTTTTTGAGAATACTATAGGCACATTATGGAAAATATATCAGGAGTATATCAGCCAACTCCTCTTCGTAATGGTAGCAACGTTAATAAATAGGCTAGCATAAATTGTTGGTAATCCAGACAGTAATTAGCTCAAGTCTTTATATTCAAGTGTTACATCATTATTGCAACATCAATGCCTAGATGGATTTCAGCAAAGCTCAAGTCCCATAAGTCACAGACTGGTTATAAAAGTAAAAGCCCATTGAGATCCAAGGCAAAGTGCTAAATCAGGTAACTTATAATATGCTCATTTATTTTGGGTAGATGGTGAAATTGGGATTTCCTTCAATTTACGTAGCACATAGCAAGCACACAAAACCCCAGCAAGGCATAAGAAAAGAAACAGTTACTCTCAAATTTCAGTCCATGAACATATACATATCACAAACTCACATATGCATATTGGCAAATGTATTACTTGTTGATCCTAAGTTTATCTTTTCTTTAAATAATCACTACATGACAATATTTTTACAATAATGTACCTAGTTCAATGGCACAAAGTTAATGGAAATCTTAAAACCTGTAGTAACAAAACCATATTTTATTAAATAATACAAAGAACAGTATGTGATTCTTGAAGTACTGGATGAGATGCTTTGGTAGAAACTCTGCATCAGTATAAACAAGTGACTTAATTAGTAGCTAAATCAAGTTCTGTTTTATAATTGAGATTCTGAGATTTCTCAGGAACTTTAAAGGAACAGATTGTAGGTTTCACAGGCATATTAATGGACAAGCTATCCATTGCTAATGCATGTTGATTGACAATATGGTTTTGTATTGACAACCTTCAGCTTAAAATAGGATGGAACGCATATTATTCAAGGTATTGATAAAGCACATTTACATACTGTTTCCAGGAACATAAAGGGCTCTAGAGTTAAATTCTGGAAAATAATGCCATGAATGCAACTGATCTTCTAAATATCCAGACCACAAAGACAGTAAAAGTTAGTGTACTTGGCACCTTTAAATTCTATAATTGGCAGGGATTAGTATGTTGCTACCTTAATTGTTAGACCAAAACATTTGAGGCGGCATGGTGGCTCAGTGGTTAGCACTGCTGCCTCACAGTGCCAGGAACCCGGGTTCGATTCCACTCTTGGGTGACTGTGTAGAGTTTGCGCATTCTCCCTGTGTCCGTGTGGGTTTCCTCCGGGGGCCCCAGTTTCCTCCCACAGTCCAAAGATGCACAGAGTAGGTGGACTGGCCATACAAAATTGCCCATAATACTCAGGGATGTGTAGATTAGGTGGGTAATAGGTGGGTGGGATGGTCGGTGTGGACTTGTCAGGCCAAAGGGCTTGTTTCCACACTGTAGGGATTCTACGACGATATTCTACGATATCCTTCTCTCCAACTTGAAGTAGCAGATGAACCGAAGTTTAAGAGAGGAAGAACTCGCTTCCAAACATGATTTCTCAGAAATATTTGAATTAAATGAAAGATTCAGGCAGCCAATCAGTCTGCAATTTAACAAGGTGTGGAACTGGATGAACACAGCAGGCCAAGCAGCATCTTTCATTTGTTTTCCCACTGAAAATGGGAAGCAAGTACATTTGACCATGGGATTTTTTTTTTTTTAAAGAAGTTTAGCAGAAATTGGGGAAAGATAGCATACAAAATGATGAGGAAGCTGTTGAAAACATATTTTTAAAATAACACTCTAGTAACAGCCACTGACAGTAATTTTTTTGTTTTAGTGCTGTAGTGAGTCTCCCATATTTATCTATAATATTTAGGAAATGGTTAGTACAGTATTATTTAGGCTATGTATGGAATTCACTTGTGAAATACTAATCAAGTAATTTGTAATTATATAATGACATGAAAATAGCAATAAAATTCTCCATACCTTCCCACTTTCTGAGAATAATATGGGTATATTATGTAAAAATTATCAAGAGGATATTAGCCAACTCCTCTTGGTGACGACAGCACCATTAATAAACAGGCTAGCATAAATTGCTGGTAATCCAGACAGTAATTAGCTGAATTTTTTCTAATCAAGTGCTACTTCATTACTGCAACATCAATGTGCAAGACAGTTCAACTCAAGATATGTAGAGTCTGTTTGCAATATATTAATGCTGTGAAATATTCACAGGATCACAGCTAATTAAGACACATAGAAGTAAAGGTCTGAAGTCTTAAAACAACAAAAACCTGCAAGACATAAGGGTGGCACAATGGCTCAGTAGTTAGCACCGCTGCATCACAGGGCCAGGGACCCGGGTTCGATTCCACCCTTAGACGACTGTGTGGGGTTTGCACTTTCTGTGAGAGTTTCCTCCCACAGTCCAAAAACGTGCAGGTTAGGTGGACTGGCCATTCTAAATTGTCCTAGCATTTAGGGATGTACAGGCTAGTTGGGGTTGGCCATGGGGAATGCAGGGATACAGGGGTAGATCTGGGTGGGATGGTCTTTGGAGGGTCAGAGTGTGCTCGATGGGCTGAATGGCCTGCTTCCACACTGTAGGGATTCTACGATATCGACTTCTAGGATCTCCCTGCATGAAATATCTTAACATCTTGAATTAATAGCCATTTCCAGTGACAATATTTGAGGCCTCTGTCTGAACTTGAAACTGTAAATTAGATGAATTACAATGAGTACAAGTTATTTCCACAGACGTCGTTGCTGAAAAAAAATCTCATTTATTGGAGCTTTATTCTTCGTACAATAAAGCAACTTTCATACACACTGTAATAAAAAAGCCCAATTTAGTAGGTTTGGGAGAAAAACTTAATAGTTAGTCATGTTCTTTAAAACCACAGTGTTGCATATGGGCTGGTGAGGATGGTTCATCACGCATTCAACATTTATTCTTGAGCTTAAAAGCTTCTTCTCAATTTCCCAAGCTGTGTCTAAAATTGACTTTCCTCAAAAGGTGCAGTGTAGAAGTTGCTGCTGAAATCCCCATAGCAACATTACCTACAACGGCAATGTAAAATACTAAATGTCATCCAGAAGGTCAAGCCACAGACTGTTACCCTGTATTTGCTCCTTAACGTGGGATGTTGACTGATTACTTAATACTCTGCATTGATCTCTAATCAATGGGCATAGCACCCTATCCTAACATCACAGATAGTGTTTAATTTATTGCAGAAATTAGTACTCCATTGACAGCAAGAGATTTAAAATCCCAACTCCAATCACACCACCAAAGCCAGCTAATTTGTGTTATGTCACCATTCTCATTTTACAAAGTAATAGAAGAATTCCAGTTCTAGTTCAATAGCCCATTTACAGTATACTGGTTATATTTCAAAGGCCTGACACTAAATTCCACCTAAACAAACTAGTTTCACGCAATTCGGTCCCATCCACTTTTTAACCCTGTACAGGGTGTTTTCCTATAGCAAGTGTTCAGGCAACATGAATTGGCTATAACGCAATTGATGAATAGGCAGTTTTGTAAAATGCTAACTTTGTGTTGGCTATAACACAATTCCAACATCGGCATCACATGATTGGTGCAAACTCAGGACAAAGCCTGCTAACCAAAAGAGGTCCCGCACTGGCATCCTCGTGTGGTGTAAGAAACTGCACAATTCTGCCATGTTACGAAGAAAACGCAAAGATGAAGTGACAAGGATGATAATAAGCAGCGTCCTGGTGAGAAAACGGTGGGTGGTGTATGTAAAAGAAAGGCTATAACGTTGGAAGGGAAGCTAGATGTTGTAAAGCATTTCAAGCGTAATTAGAGAACATGTGATATTGCTCATGCAACATGAATGAAGAAGTCTACCTTACACACCATTACAGACAATGCACAAGAAAAAAAAGAGTAAAGCAAGCTGTATTGCTGGAACAAGTCTGACTGCTGGCAAATCTGAGAAGTCACAGACAATGGAAATTGAAGAGATGGAGCAGCTTCTAAGTGTGTGGATAGAAGAGCAAACAAAGAAGCGATCTGGGACCACCCTTCTCCCCATAAAAGAGAAAGCCTTATCAATTTATGAAGATCTAACAAAACAAGCTGAAAATCCTGCAGATGTGCCTGCCTTAGTGCTAGAAGTGCCTGGTTTGCTGGTTGTAAGAACCACGATTCTTTTCATAACGTAAAGTTATGCGGCAAAGCTGCCAGTGCAAACAAAGAGCATGCGATGGCATTTCCTCCAAACACAAAAAAATTAATTGACAAAAGCAGCTTCAAACTTAAATCAAATTTTCCATTTAGATGACGTTTATACTGGAAGTGAATGCCATCAAGAACCTACAGTTCTATGAATGAAGCACATGCTCCAGGCTTTAAGGTGGCAAAAGATTTTATGACTGTATTGTGGGTGCCAATGCCAGTAAGCCTGTGGTGTTGTATCCAGTCTGCCAACTCACGAGCCTTGAAAGGCTTCCTTAAGTCTACTCTAGGCATCTACTTTAGGTCAAGCAAAACAGGTTGGATGATTGGACAAATTTTTTCTGACCTTACTGCTGATGTTTTCGAAGATGTATTTAGAAAGTACTGCAGGGAAAAAAGAATTTGGATTTCAAGATCTCATCCTGGATAATGCGCCAAGCCATCGTCAGAACATTGCTGAGCTGTCCGAAAACATCGAGGTGCTATTTCTACCCCCAAACACAACCTTTCTCCTTCAACCCATGGCAGCTTTTAAAACTTATTATTCAAGACGCACATTTGAGAGGCTGATTGCAGCCTCTGAGGGGGATAAGGACAGTGTTCTTCAATTTTGGAAGAGCTTTATCAAGAATGCAATTGACATTATTGTGGAGGCCTGGGATGATGTCAGTAAGGACTGTTTGCATGCAGTTTGGCAGAAGCTTCTCCCAGAGTTTTTTCATGATTTACAAAGCTTTGATTCGTGACAGCTCCTCTGGTGGATCAAAGAAAATTGTGTTGATTTTGCAAAGCAAGCTGGATTTCAAGGAGAGTGAGGATGTTGAAGATCTGCTCGAGTCCCACTGCAAAGACCTCTATATAGCTGATCTACAAAAATTTATCACCCAGAGGGAAGTAGAAGCTGGAGATGAAGGAGATAAAGGAGATGAAATCCAGGATGCAGCACCATGAGACCTTTCCACTTGTTTTGTCTTCCATCCTTATAGAAATTAAGATGCAGTTGCAACAATTAGAGATCAACGTTTACCATGCAGAATGCAGCAGGATAGCAGTTCATTAAGATAGATCTTCTTTGGCACCCTATGAATTGCTTCTTCATAAACGAAGAAATAGGGCAAAGCAGCAAAAAGTGGATGTATTTTTTAAGCCATCCCCAAGAAACAGTTCGAAGACAATGAACCACAGCCATCCACTTCTGGATTAACTATTTTTCGCCCTAACCCTGCAAATAAACCAGCACCTGAAGGTGATGATGGCAACCTTCAGCACCCACATTAACAACAGAGCTACTTCAAAACCTCCTCCCCCATCAAGTCATCTTCACATTTTTTACAAGGTAAGGTGATAAATTTACAGTTATTTCTAAGGTTTTGGAGTAGATTTGTAGCTCGAGTTGTGGGTGTTGAGGTTGGTTAGCTCGCCGAGCTGGTTTGTTGTTCCACAGATGTTTCGTTACCATGCTTGGTAACATCCTCAGTGCAGCACTACATCGGACAAACAGTAAGGAAACTAACAAGAGTACATGAACACCAACTGGCTACAAAAAGACATGACCAATACTCACTCATCTCAATCCACATGGACAAGGAGAACCACCACTTCGACTGGGGCAACACCAAGATCCTGGGACAGGCTAGGCAGAGACAAGCACGAGAATTCCTGGAAGCATGGCACTCCACGAAGCAGGCTATTAATAAACACATTGAACTCGACCCCATATACATTCCATTACGGAGGAAACCTGGAAGTGAGGCAATCCATCTCAACGGACCCCAGAGTTTAAAAACCACGCAGGAAAACACACCGACGCTTCATCAGAGGCTGCACTGAGGATGTTACCAAGCACGGTAACAAAGCGTCTGCGGAACAACAAACCAGCTCGGCGAGCCAACCAACCTCAACATTACAGTTATTTCATTATGATGTGTGGATTAAACATTTGTTCAAACTGTGCTAATCTTTGTGTTATGCTTTTGAGAGATTTGAGTCAGTGAGTGATTTTTGTTGGTCTGCCCTCACCCCCCCACTTTTCCCATAGGCCTCGTTATTTCTATAGCTCAATTTTCTATAATGTGTCATTTCATGGGAACGCATCTACCGAGTTATAGCAGAACCCCCTCTATGCTTATTTTGCTCGAGCGCCCATCCAATATTCTTTAGAAATTATTTAATCGCTTCCAATTCCTCTACATCAATTAGCAATTTTGCCCCCACCATATCCATCCCATAACTCTTGCCCTAAACCTTGTGTGTGTACGTTAGCTCATAATATATGATCTACTGGATACTTTTTTTTAATGTATATCTTATCTAAACCTGCCTTAATCTAATACACCAATACTAAATCTCCCAATCTTCCTTCCTCCATGGAGAACTACCCAGCCTCTTCAACCTGATCTTACAGCTAGAACTCCCTCATCCCTAATACTATTCTGGTATATCTACCTTGCAACCCTCTCAAGGACTATTTTTTTTTAAATCTTCCACTGACAGGGGTGTTATTTTGGCGCACCTCAACACTAAGTGTTGAACTACACTACACCAACCTTACAAGGATAATAACTAAATAAATCAGGATTCATTACAGACAGTTCCCAGATTACAAATGGGCTCCACTCGAGTACATTTGTAAATCTATTTGTGCGCAAGCCTGAACATAACACAGTACAATATAAAATAGCTGTTCCTCAGTATGAGCAGATGTTTGCATGTCAGATCTTTGTACCAGGATCTCATTGATAAATATAAGCGCTCATAAGTTGGATGGCTGTACGTCAGGGGACAGCCTGTAATCTAACATATGTATTCTACAGAAATATTACAATTTGGAATCTAGCTTGGTTTCCCTGAAAGTAGAGCAGACTTCCTTTATATAATGAAAACACTGCTCGATACAAATAAAACCTACACAAATAATTCACGATATACTCTAAAAATTCTCGCACAGCTATTTGAAGCGGTTATTCTCAATTAAAAGAAGCCGTGATTAGTTACTCTGATAATGGATACTGCAATCAATATAAAATGCACAGGTATTTTTTCCCTCAAGAAGGAAAACAGACAAGAGTACTCTTAGGAGACAATGACAAATACTATCTAATAACCTGATTTATTTTAGATGAAGTACCTAAATGAACAGTTTTCACAAGAACTCAATCCATATTTCAATGCTACTTGGCATAATAAAGTATAATACTTACGATCTGAATGTGATTATTGATTTTTCAATAAATGTTTCCAGTCAGAGTAAAGCTGTTATCAACAAGCTGGCCAAGTATTAACTGCACTTTATGAGAGTGGGTTGCACTAATCTCACTTCACAAAATTTCAGTGAGTGACTGGCCACTCACTTAAACACCTAAAATTGTCCTCGCAACCGTTAAGCTGATCTGTAGCTAGTTAACTGCTTTCTCTGTATGCCATTTAAAAAATAGGTACTACATTATCAACCAAACTCTCCAGTCTTCCGCAGCAAATAACTGGACTCACTAGAAGCCTGAAGTATAATTTCTACAGAATCAATTTCCTACATCACCTCCTTCAGGCTCCAGGGTTTATTTGATTTGGTGCTGGCACTTTGCAATAGCTTAACTAACAATTAAAATTATCTTTTTCTTCATTATAAACTGCTCATCCTGTTCTCGACTACCTCAGGTCCACATCCTCATTAATGTGAAAGACATAGAAAATAATTGCTGAATTCTAGTTAATGTTAAGAAAAGCAAAATGAATGGCTCCTTACTTGCATGTATATAAAATTCAGAATGAAATAAATAAATTTATGGCACAAAAAGAGGTTAATGGGTGACCTTATAGCTATTAGCGAGACATAGTTACAAGGAGACCAAAACAAGGAACTAAATATTCAGCAGTATGTGACCTTTCGAAACAACACATGAAATGGTGTTATTAGTTCATGATGGAATTAGATCATAAACCCATAAGAAGTAGCTGCAGAAGTAGGTTATTCAGCCCACTGAGTTGCTCACATTCAATGAGATCGTGGCTGATCTGAACCCTCAACGGCAATTTCCTACCTTTTCCCTTACTGATTTTTAACAAAAAAAAAAAAATCAGCATGTGTAACTCAACGTTAATTTCTTATTATTCACCATGGAAAGCAGGCATCACTTGGTGACAAGTTGTGTCTTTAAGAGAAATTTGTTCTGTCCCATTTCTCTTAAACAGGAATGTTGCAAACCTGGTGATGAGGTGTCTGCTTCATGGAAAGCAGAGTAAATAGCTTTGGGGTTTTTTTACATTAGACAAAAGAAGCATGAGTCAGTGGAGTTAGGCTCACTCAGACCCAGGGTTTTATTTTTTGGCTTTCCATTGTTGAAGGTGGGGTTTTTGGAGTTGAGACTGCTAGTTATAGTTCTCTCTCTGCTGCTGTAAAAAGCTAGAGTTCTTTGTCTACTGCTAATGAGAATACAGCACATGAGATTGAAACTGTTGTTAAATTGTCATACCAAGGGTGTGTTTAAGGGATGCTGCTATATGGGAACAGTTGATGAGAAGTTAAAATATTTATTTCTTTAAGTATTTTGAAAGAGTTCAAGTTATGTCAATTCTTCTTTTTCTGTTTATTTTTACAGCACTGAAATGCAGTGCCTTACACTTGTCTTTAAAAGTTAGGGTCTAGGCTATCTTTTTGTTATGTTTTGAGGGGTCTTGGTCTGGTCCTTAACACTGGCTGGGGCAGGATTCATTGGCCATCCCCAATTACCTTTGTGAAGGTGGTGGTGAGCTTCCTTCTTGAACAACGGCCATCTTTCCGTGTAGGTACTGCCACAATGCAATTCCAAGATTTTGATCCAGCGACACTGAAGGTAAGGGGATATATTTCCAAGCCAGGATGGAGAGTGTCTTGGAGGGAAACTTACAAATGGTGGTGTTCCTATGTATCTCTGCCCTTGTCCTTCTAAGACAGTAGTGGTTGTGGGTTTGGAAGCTTTCAAAGCAGCCATGGTGAATTTCTGCCGTACACCTTGTAGATGAATGTTCGTGTTGAAGCAAATGAGTAATTGTAGATGTGGTGCCAATGAAGCAGGCTGCTTTGTCCTGGATGGTGTTATGGCACGGACATTGACAGCCGAATCAAGTCAGCTTTCCTATCACTGTATTTGCGACAAAGTGAAATTAAAATATTCAATGAGTCTCAAAACTGACACTAATGATTCATTACTAGACAATTAAAATAACTAATACCAGACCGGAGAGGAAGTTCACAGGGTGATCCCTGGAATGGAAATACTTTCTGATGCAGAGACATTGCGTATGTTAGGCGTGTACCCATCAGAGTTTAGAAGAATGAGAGGAGGCCTTATTGGAATTTCCAAGTCTCTTAGTGTGCTTGACAGACTGAATGTGGAGCCTACTTGCACTTCTGGAAAGAGTCCGGGCCCAGAGGACATAAGCTTAGAGTAACAAATCAGTCACTGAAGGCACAGATGAGGAGGAATTTCTTTTCGCTCAGAGGGTTATAAATCTGTGGAATTCTTTATTACTGAAGGCTGTCCAGGCTGTGTCGTTGAGGATAGTCAAGGCTGAGATAGACAGATTTCTTATAACTAGGGGCATTAAGGTTTATGGGGCTGAGGTAGGAAAGTGGAGTTGAGGATTATCAAATCAGCTATTATTTCATTGAGTGACAAATAGGACTCAATGGTCCAAATGGCCTCCCTCTGCTCCCACATCTTATGGTCTCAGCAAGCTCAGGATCTTATGTTACCTTTAATAATTCACTTTTCACTAGCATGCTTGTAAAATAATTTGCTGTGGCTTAACATTTTCTATCATCACTTTTGATGCTACACATCCCATTCCATTATTTTCTCATTCTCCCTTTTCTTTTTTCATTTGTTTTATCATTAGGTCTTCTTTAGGTTTAACTGTCCGCTAATGTTTTCTATGGTATCATAAAACCACTGGTACTTTCCTTCATTTCAGACATGATATATTTATTCTATACATTTTTTTAAAAATCACTTCACTGACACTCTTCAACCCAATGTGTCAATTTTTCTTCAACTTCAGAGATAGTGTACAATGGTGAAGGTTGTACTAATTAAAGAAAAGTCAGAGGAAAGATTCCCATGTAGGTTTTAGGAATTCCAATCCCTTTTCTCCACCTTGTCATGTTCTGTCCCAATTGTTAATTGGATAATTAAAGTTTTACAGAATAGTAATTTGGTTACTTCTATTCATCTCTTCAATATGGCTGCATGTCCTTTCCCATTTTCTTTGCCCAATGGAAGGTCAGTATTACTGGTGTAACAACTATTTTTTCTAAAATAGTGAGCTCCAACCATACTGACTTCATCCATGTACCTTCTTTGTTTTATAATCAGTCACCTCTAAAGCATGTTTGACTGTTTTGCCCATGTTGCTACTCCTTCTCGACCTTATCCCTCCTAAATATATATTTCTCAACCTAGAAGAACATCAACAAGTGCCTTTACCTGCATATTTCCCAGATCACACATCCTCTTGTCTGGAAAGCATAAGCAGTCCTTCATTTTGTTTCCACAAAAGTCCTAGAACTTACTTCCTAACAGAAGTACATGTCATTGAGTCATAGATGTCTACAGCACAGTAAAAGGCCCTTCAGCTCATCTGGTCTGCACCAGTCCCATTCTCCAGTATCTGACTCAGCCTTGTATGCCATGGCATCATAAGTGTACATCAAAATACTTAAGTGCTTTGAAGGCTTCTGCTTCTATCATTGTAACAAGCAGTGAGTTCCAGAGTCCTACGACCCTCAGGTGAAAATACATTTGCTTACATCTGCTCTCAGACTCTTGCTCCTTTACCTCAAATCTATTCCCTCAGTCACTGATCCCTCCAAAAGGGGAAAAAATTCCTACTGTCTACCCTATCTATGCCACTCAATCAATTTCCTTGAAAGGAAAACAACCCTAGTTTGCCAATCTTTCATCATAGCTAAAACCCTCCAGCCCAGGCAACATACTGGTCCTCTACACTCTCTCCACTGCGATCACATCCTTCCTAGAATGTGGATTCCAGAGCTGCACATAATATTCTAGCTGCGTCTGAGTCAATGTTTCAAACAGTTCCAGCATAATCTCCCTGCTCCTTAATATGCATACTTAGAGATAGATTTCAGTAGCTCAAAACTAGTACGTCACTGACTTCACCACAGTTAGGGAACATCAATTAAAAAGGCCATACCAGTGATTATGAATAAAGCATATCAAAGTTTCATGTTGACCAAGTTTCTGTTAAAGCTGTTAACGCCTATGGTCCTATGAAAATAATTGCTCCTAGTTCCCTTAACTTGCTTCCTAAACTGTATGCATATTAAACAGATACTTGCTTATTTTTGGAAAAAATTATTCAGTCCCCTTTTTTATGCCAAAGTCATACCTACTTTATTTCACAGATTACCATATATAATAATTCAATTTAATATCATATCTTGTTTAATGGTTTTCTGCAGGATTATCTTAATTTATTTTCACTAATCCTTATCAGTTTTATTTTTCCAATCACACTCTTTCCTAGTTTAAATGCCTATTTCTGCTCAGATACAGCACGTTTTTATTTAACAGCTACAATTTTTCTCAGACAAATTGGACCCTGTTTCCCACATCTATACCTTTAGCTGTGAATTGATTTTCATAATCATCCTGCATTTTCCTATTCTAACCATGGCTTTGCCAGTCCAGTCCCAAAGGTCCTTTCTGAAATTTGAAATTAATTTGGCAAAGTGTACATGTGTATTTAGCAATTCTACACCACTAGCAAGAAAAAATATAAAACTACATTTAAAATGCTTGCTCTGCTGTTAAACAAATGACCAAGAAATTTGAAAAATCTGAAGTGCATTAGTCCAATAGTTTTAATGGAAGACAAGACACACCTGCCTATGACTAAGCACTATATGTGCGTACATCACTGGAAGTGGCAGGCCAGATGGACATCAGGTAATAAACCATACTGCACCCTAAGCTTTCCCAACTGAGTCACAGAGTACAACAATGAGGTTATGCTGACCTTGTATTCTAAGAAATGTCTTATACATCAGGTGGAGGATCTTGTCAACCTCAGGCTAAAATGTTTCAAAGAAATTCAAAACAAGGTTTGAGCCCCCGATGAGCAATGTGCAGGCCCACTGGCATGCAGGCACACCGAGCACTCCTGAAACAAACTTCAAGCTATGGGTGAATAGTTTCACTACATATAGCCTTTACTTATCCTGAAATGTAAAGATGTAAACCTTACAAATCGGGAGTGGAGCCAAAGGCATACAGATGTCTTTTATGACAAGGGTGGCAACCAACCTAATGCAAAAAGGTAGTACATTACATTCCCTGAGAATGAAATAGGAAGAGTAAGGAGACTACTGTGTGTTTGCGCAGTCCAGCATCTCTGCAAACTTGTGCCCTGGACAGGACGCTACAGTTACACTGTAGAGCATTAACAACATGGGGATAGTATTAGAGTGATAACCCCAACCGAACTGGCATTGAAAGTGGGTGGTGTTGGCTGTCTACATTTTCATATCTGCTTGCAATGTGGACCTCTTCTCCCCACCTAATTTAAAAACCTAAGTACAATTAAATGGTAAAGAAAATAGTCTTTTCAATCGTAAATACTCTCAGCCCCCCACAAAAATGGCCATCTGACTGCACATCATCCTAATGCCTCTGAAAACATTCCTTCTGTACACTCTTGCAGATTCCTTGACTGAACTTAGAAAAGAAAGCATCATTATCCCGTAAACCAGTGTTCCCATCAACAGAAACATAATTAATGGTAATATGTTAGCAAATACAGAACCTTAGATACAAATCTAAGATCAGATATCATTGGATGCCCATGATCTCCTTGCGCAGCATGGAGTCTGCAGACCTCATTTTGGAAACAAAAACAGCAACACAGTCTCAAGTCTTTTTTTGGGCTTCCAAGTACCCCACAGCCAGAGTCCAATTACCAGCACAGAAAAACATTTTCTTTATTCCCTCAAGCACAGAGGTAAAACATTTTGATTTAAGTGAACAAAAATTTTTAAAGAAAACCAAGATTGCAATTTGAATCTTCAGATACACAAAGAAATAACTACTAACAATGAGTTAATTTTAAATTATATTGATTCAATGCAACCAAAATCATAGTTCAATGCTGGAACATATCCAAAGAACAATTATGATCCTCAATTTGTTTACATCTTTACTGTTAATTCTTTTTCTACAAAATGTTTAGAACCGCACCTATTTCCAGGCCCAAATTTCCTCAGGAGTGGTCAAAATGCAAATCCTTGTTTAAGTCAAATACTCACAAAGGACTCTGCACTCAGTTGAAGTTATCAGACAAATCTCAAAGATTTGTCAAAGGGAAATCCCAGCTGTTGGTGTATTGTTCTTCAAAACTGAAGAGTAAAGAATGTACTAAATTCACTATTTCGACCTTGACACGTTGAGAATTCTTCCAATGGCTATACTTCATCAGGATTCAGAGTAGCAACATTTGTTTAAAAATCCAACATTGTGAAGTTACAGAAAAATTAAATTTGATAATGAACTTTAAAAGAGAAAGGCATTTTACCTCAAATTTTTAATGTTTAAAATGTAGAAGTCAAAGTAATTCTACATAAAATGGCACTGTTGCCGGGGTAACTGTAAATGATATTGCAAAAGTATTAAAAATTAACACTCCAATTACAAGCATCTGGGTTTGAGTTCTTCATTAGCAACTATCCTTTAAATTCCTTATCAATTTCTATCAACTGTAGTAACTCAGTACAACATTACAGAGTACACTACATACAGTACAGGGCATGCCCTGTTTAAGAACAAAATCTATGTTTCCAATATTAAACAACTACGCATACATGTATAATGCATTCTGTAATCAAATGCTTCAAAAGATTCTACAATTTATTAAATGTTTGAAAAAAGTTCAAATCGGTACATTCCCACATTAGAGGGTAATGAGAATCCAATTGTCAACATTAACATTACAACTTGGGATTTATTAAATGAACATTTTTCTCAATAGTCAAATCCTTCCGATGTTCTCCAACGTCCGAAAAGGTTGGCTCTTCATAAGGTAAAAAGTTTTAATATTCTATTCAGCAGACATACAGAAGCATTTAACCAATCTTCTTGGATCTAACTTGGCAAGAGAAGGAACTCTTTCATGCCAAATTTCCTGCCTTGCACAATCAAAATTCAGCCTCTTGGAGAAACACAACTACGTTAATTAGGACACATTTAACCTGAGCTCTTCTTTATGTAAGAATTGCCCTGGATACCATGAGGCACAACTTGATGGGTTGAACTGCCTCTTCCACGCTGTAATAACCATCTTTCTAAACACCTATTTTCACATGGTTGCTACACTTAGCAATAAAAAGACACATAGACAAGGGTGACAGAAAGCAAAGAGGCAACACTGACACAAAAGAGCAAAATGAATGTATTTGGACGTGCACAGGTAGCATGGAGAGAGATGGGTATTGAACTTAATACTAACCACACATCAGCATGTGGTGGTAAAGAACTTGCAAATAGTGAGGCAGAGTTCACTACACACAGTACAAAAGGTGTACACGGTGCTGAGAAACAGCTCACAACAAACATAAGACTGAAGACGGAGACAAAAACCCACACAAAGAGGAAATAACAGTGATGAAACACAGCAGATATACAATGCTATTTAGTGTGTGAGCTGGACAGGAAAATTGAAAGCCAATGCACTTACATTCACTTGTGAAGAGACATTCACAAAAAGATACAGTGAGAAAGAGATGCATTGATTTCCAGGTAGACAAGTTATTAACATGAGGACAATGATGATATTTACAAAATATATTGAGTCACGTTACTAATAAATGACAATATTTACAAAACCTTGAGTAAAGTTACCAACAGCACAAGTGGACTGTCTGTTCAAAATTTGTAAATTAATGCAATTATCTTTTTTGTGCTCCTTATTGCCAGTTGAATAAAGAAATGTAAGAAATACCAATAACTATTCGTAACTGCTCTGTCCATAAATTGTATAAACAAAATATTTACATTTGCATTATGAGATAATACATACGTAAATTAAGACCATCAAGAATTAATCCATATTTACTCACTTACCAAGATCACCTAATTGCACCACCATAACATCACCTACTCTCACTCTGCAGCTAAAATCCTCAATCATAAATACTGCCTCTAGATTTAACTGGTCAGCCACCACTTCACATTCTCCACAAAGTTGAGTTCATCTAAAACTTGCAACAAATCTTGTTCATCCATCATTAACACACACAGGTCTGCCCGGTCTGACAATTCCAATTTTAAAATTCTCAATGTCTTCAAAGCCCTCAAAGTTTCACCATTTTTACAGTAAATTTGATTTCTTGCATCATATGCTCAAATTTTACTGTTCTGCGACTGATAAGCATTTCACTGGAACTAACGTTTTATGCAAAATACAGATTATTTAGTCACTTAACATGCAAGAATTTGAAGTACTTTTGAATCAACTACAACTGAGTAGTGTGATGACATGACATCAGATCCTACAAGCTCATCTTTCACTGTAAATAAGAACATCAAATACAAGTGCAAATCAAGAAAATTCAGCAATAAAAGATTTAAAACCCCAATTTCTTAATTCTTCTAGATAACCCAACTGATTTAGCAGTTTTCCAGTTCCAACATTCCCTCATGCAAATAAAGTATCACTGTTAGTACAGCACATTTTTTCTTCAACATCTTATTGAGCTTCTGACAACTACAAAAGTTGTAGAATAACTTGTTTAACTTTAGGAATGCCAAATGAAAATAAGGCATAAGCATGCACTGGCTGTAGAAACAATTAACAAGGAGAAAGAAAATTTGTGAAATTTGTCAAAGAAGAATATATCGCTCATCATTTCTTGAAGATATGATCTACCGGCAAGAAGGGGGAAGTGGGTGGTGAAGTGCAAAGGAAAGAACTCAGGCTCACAACTCTCATAATACAACTAGAAAACTGTACGATTTAAGGCGCTTTCACATATTACCATTCTTTGAATATTTGAACTGTAATTTGCCATACCATACTTCTACACTACTTGGGTATACAAAATAATCCCAAGACACTTCATGGAGACACAAGAAAGAGTGTTATTACTAAGCCATAAATCAACTATTGTCGGGGTAACCAGAAACATGCTTGGAGGGGTTATGAAAAGACATTTTCAAGGAGGAGAGGAAGTAGAAAAGGAAAGAGAATGCAGAGACATCTTTTTAAAATATTTAGTTCAAACCAGGTGACTGCATTAGAAAAATAAAGCCTGAAATTATTAAACTGAGCCGAGACGTCAAAATACTTAACCAGTTTGAGAAAAATGCCTTGATTAAGATTTCAATACAGTGGAGGCATAAGGGGAGTCAAGATCAGATTATCTCCAATCTGATTATAAATTTAGTTTACAAAAGCACACTTTTTTGCTCAAATGCCTGTAAAGAATAAATGAATTTATACGTTTTAATAAATTACACCTGACAAAAGAGGATTGCATCTTGCAACCTCATGAAAAACTTAGTGAAGTACCAGGAGTTTTTAAATGTATTTAAAAGTTATAATATTACTACAACAACTTCCAGTGCAGCCTTTCAAATGAAATAATTTTAAATTTTAAGTTGTAGATCCATTCGACAAAAAGGTCCACAAGCAAAGATACCAGGATGAGTCGAAAGAATTAAATTGCTGAAATATACACAAAATATGTTACTTCTAGACCTTTGGAGCCACAAAATATTTGCATGTACAACAATACTGTAAACTTACTTTCGCATCTTATTTTCTCCCACAAATCCATCAAACCAGTCACATCCCACAATTGTCAGAACTTTGGTAAATACACTACTGTATTCTCATCCAGTGAATGATTCGCACACTTGAGTAAACAAACCAATTTTTATTTTTAATAAGCTTACATACGTCCCACAAAACAGTTATTTAAGAATGTGTGTGATGGTGTAGCACTTCCTATTGAAACAATCAGAAACCACATATATCCGGCCATACAAAAACTTGAGGTTTATTTCGGTATCCTATGGTTCACTGATTTAGTATGATATGGCTTGATTCAATAATACTGAAGAAAGACACGACTTTACATTTACTCACCGCAAAATGTTAACAGAAAAGGCCTAACAAAATTAATCCATCCCATCTTCCTTCACGTTCTGTGACTACACTGCATATTTTTATGTCCTCGGGTGCGAGCAAAATAAGGATCGAGACAATTTCTGACGACCACAAAATTTGCTGCAGTCTGTTTTGACAGTTGATACCAGTAACTTAAACATCATTCACTTCAACTTAACTCGAACGGGAAAGATCCAGCGTTACAAATAAAATGTAAATAACTGTACATAAAAGTATACTGAATGCAACAGGCACAAATATCGCCCGAGACGAATGCTAACTCTTCTACCTTATTGCACTGCAAAAAACAGAAAATAAATAGGTATTATTTCGGAATGCGTTGACAAAAAAAAATTCAGCCGAATTTTAATCTGAAATGAGTCTCAAAGGTGGTTTTATGTAGAAGGCGCCTGAGTGAAACAACTGCAGGCCAGACACTGGGAATACATGTAATGCATCGATACAAGTGTGCGAGTGAATTCATCTCCAAGATAATTTGGATGAAATCATTAGTTGGGGAATGAAGCCCACCCATTCAATGCCTGAGGAATACCTTCCCTTTTCGGTCTCTTAGGCAGCTCCAGTGCATTTGGTCAGGAAGGACCTACCTTTTTGATGTTATAAATTCGAGTCAGCATACCAATCCCCCTGTCGTTCAGGATTGTCAATTTCTCGGCGATCTTCTGCTGGCTTGACATCACGGCCCTGGACATGGTGCCGACACAGTTCTCTATCTATTTCAAAGGAAAATGAAGGGTTTATCGTTTCGGCTCCACTGCTGCTGGCTGAGTCTTACGAAAAGAATGAAATCTCCATCACACAAGGCACCTCCCTTCCCTTCGCTCAACCTCAGCTCCTTCTCTAGGTGGTGGCCCTTTCCCCAAACCGAGGCTGCTTCCTCCAGCACCCGCTCGGCTCACGTGACCACGCCAGCCGCCTCTCCCGAGCCTGCGCTCGCCAGCGCCCCCAACACTGGCTGAGTCATCCGCTGCCGACAGGCGCTACGGACGGTCCGCAATTCAGTCCTCTGTGTCCCAAGGGAAACCGACGTCTGCAGTTTTGCCCTTCCATCTCTGCGTACGGATATGAGTACCACCTTCCATAAAGTGTTTAACACATGCACCAAGGGCGAAAAGTTCGATTTTTTTTTTGTGGAAAAGTAGACAAATGATTTGAATACTAGAAATACAGTTCTGTGGAAGAGTCATCGGACCCGAAACGTTAACTCTGTTTGTATCCTTCACAGATGCTGCCAGACCTGCTGAGCTTTTCCAGCAATAACTTTCTGATGAAGGGTCTAGGTCCGAAACGTCAAGCTTTCCAGCTCCTATGATGCTGCTTGGTCTGCTGTGTTCATCCAGCTCCACACCTTGTTATCCCTGAGCTTTTCCAGCAACTTCTGTTTTCGTACAAGAAATACAATGCCGTTTTATTTTGTGAGGTGGACGCGCCAGAAGGACGAGTTGTACGCTGTGTGTGAGGGAGGGGAGAACTTGTGTGCTGGAGTTTTCACTCCTAATAATTTAATGTCAGCGAGAGGAGCGGAGATTTCGAAAGGAAATGGATGGATGCTCGAGAATGAAATAAATTTGTGGGATTCGAACAGGTTCTGGGAGTAACTGGTATGTTCCCTCTGCAGGGAACTGGCATGAACTCGAGGGGCTAAATAGTCTCCATTTGTAACTAGTTTGTGACTGTGTTCGTAGGATCATAAATTTCAGTTTAAGTTTGGAAAAATGGCAAGTAATTCAGAGCAAAAGATCTTAATTGGGAAAAGGACAATTTCCATAGGTTGAGAACAAGCCTATTCCAGATAAATTGAAATTAAACACTGACAGACAAAATCAAAAATTAAAAAAGAGGCTGCTTTTGAAGAAGAGATGGTATGAGGGATTGATCTGCATGAGTGTCAAATAAGGCAGTAAAACCCAGGTTTTCCTTAATGAGAAAAGAAATAATAAGATGAAGTAGAAAATAGTTGCATATCACGGATATTAGGTTAATAGTACAAGTGAGAATATGGAACGTTAACTCTATTGTTTCCTTCACAGACGCTTCCAGACCTGCTGAACTTTTCCAGCAACTTTGTTTTTGTTCCTGATTTACAGCATCCACAGTTCATTCGGTTTTTAGTTGAGACATTAAAAGGGCTAGAAATTGACAAAGAGGATGCGTTAGAAAGGTTGATTGTATTTAACGTTGGTAAGCCGCCAGGGCCAAATTGAGGAGCTCGAACAGTTCATCCACTTCACTAACACCTTCCACCCCAACCTTAAGTTCACCTGGACCATCTCCGATACCTCGCTGCCCTTCCTGGACCTCTCCGTTTCCATCTCGGGCAACCACCTGGAAACCGATATCCATTTCAAGCCTACCCACATCTCCCTGTAATACACCTCCTCTCACACGGCTTCCTGCAAAAAGGCCATCCCCTATTCCCAATTACTTCACCTCCGCTGCATCTGCTCCTGAGATGAGGCATTCCACTCCCAGACATCCCAGATGTCCTCGTTTTTAAAGGACCGCAACTTCCCCTCCACATTGGTCGAAAACACCCTCGACCGTGTCTCTCACATTTCTCGCAACTCATCCCTCACACTCCCTCCCCGCAACAACAACCAAAACAGAATCCCCCTTATCCTCACATACCACCCCACCAACCTCTGGATCCAACGCGTCATCCTCCGACACTTCCGCCATCTGCAATCTGACCCCACTACCAAAGTCATTTTTCCCTCCCCACCCTTATCTGCTTTCCGAAGGGACCACTCTCTCTGGGACTCCCTTGTCCGTTCCACACTCCCCACCAGCCCCACCACACCCAGCATGTTTCCCTGCAACCGCAGGAAGTGCTACACCTGCCCCTACACGTCCCCCCTCACCCCTATCCCAGGCCCTAAGAAGACCTTCCACATCAAACAGATGTTCACCTGCACATCTGCTAATGTGGTGTACTGTATCTGCTGTTCCCGTTGTGGCCACCTCTACATCGGGGAAACGAAGCAGAGGCTTGGGGACCGCTTTGTGGAACACCTACGCTAGGTTCGCACTAAACAACTGTACCTCCCAGTCGCGAATCATTTCAACTCCCCCTCCCACTCCTTGGACGACATGTCCATCCTGGGCCTGCTGCAGTGCCACAACAATGCCACCCGAAGGTTGCAGGAACATCCATCTCATATTTTGCTTGGGAACCCTACAGCCCAATGGTATCAATGTGGACTTCACAAGCTTCAAAATTTCCCCTCCCCCGACCGGATCCCAAAACCAGTCCAGCTTGTCCCCGCCTCCCTAACCTGTCCTCCCACCTATCCATTCCTCCCACCTCAAGCCCCACCCCCATCTCCTACCTACTAGCCTCATCCCGCTTGACCTGTCCATCCTCCCTGGACTGACCTATCCCCTCCCTTACTCCCCACCTACACTCACCTTTACTGGCTCCAACCCCGCCTCTGACCTGTCTGTCTGCTGTCCACCTATCTTCTCCTTTATACATCTTCTATCCGCCTCCCCCTCTCTCCCTATTTATTTCAGAATCCCCTTTCCCTCCCCCATTTCTGAAGAAGGGCCTAGACCCGAAACGTCATCCTTCCTGCTCCTCTGATGCTGCTTGGCCTGCTGTGTTCATCCAGCTCTACACCTTGTTATCTCAGATTCTCCAGCATCGGCAGTTCCTACTGTCTCTGTTGTAACTGATTGTTTGTTAGATTGGAGAAGGGAATATTGTGGTGTTCCCTGGGGACAGTAGTGCAACCAGTACATTTCATTACCTATGTCAATGGTTGAGACTTGAATGTGTACAGCACTAGTTAATCAAATCAAAATTTACAGATAACATAAAACTGGCGCACAACAAACTGGGGGCTCTTGTCGGGATCAAAATTTCTAATTCTAGGTTTAGGACTGTTGAACTCAAAAGACAGTGAGTGGTGAGTGTTGGTGTTTTTTATTTCAGGCGTTGCATTCCTTTGGCATAAACAGGGTGTGCCTTGTGTAATTATGGTTCTTTCAGTCACTAAGAGTTTCCGAAGGGTGGAAGATGTCACTTTGGGAGTTTTACAGAACGTGAGCAAGGCAAAGTTTTTGGAATTGGAAAACAAGCTGGAGTTGGGGTTGCCTTGTCTGTGAGGAAAAAGGAGGTAATTGTGACAATCGCGCAGTATTTACAAATGACGCGAGTGCCAATGGAATCTTTGGAAATTTTTAAAATTCAATTGCAAGTGAAGCAGCTTGAACATGAAAAAGAAATGAAACAGTTTGAATTATGAATAAAAGCAGAAGGAAGTGAGAAAGAAAAAGTTTTTGAACTTCAGAGGTTGGAACTGAAAACACTTAGTCAACTTGGAATGATGAAGGTAGAGGTGAAAAGTAGAAGCAGTGATGGAGAGCAATCCCATCATAGACAAAGGCCTGGTGAGGTTCTGTCTAAATATGTCCAAAATGTTGTCCGAGTTTGACAAGAAGGACGTATAAGCCATTTTCACTTCATTTGAGAAAGTGGCTAAACAAATAAAATGGTCGGTGGCCATGCAGGTATTGTTGATTCAAGTGAAGTTGGTAGGAAGAGCTAATGAGGTATTTGCATCACTATCAGAGGAGGTATATGGGGATACTGATGTACTGAAAATAGCCATCTTAAGTGCATCTGAGCTAGTACCAGTAACCCACAGACAATGTTTTAGGAATCTAAGGAGGGAACCTGGTCAAACATACACAGCTTGAAAGGATCAAACAAAGTAATTTTAATAGGTGGATGAGGGCATTGAAAATAGATCAAACAAATGACACTCTTGGAGAAACAATTATTTTGCAGGAGTTCAAAAATTCACTTCCTGAAGTAGTGAGAACCCAGGTGGTAGTGCAGAGAGTTAAGGCTGCAAGATTAGCAGCTGAAATGGCAGATGATTGAGTTGGTCCATAAATCAAAGTTTGACTTCTGACCTCACATTCAATCTGTGAGGGATGTCAATAGAGGAAAAGAGAAATCCTCAGGTGGTAAGGGAAAAGGAGATGGCATTAAAAATAGCCATGATAATTTACCACAAGGTAAAGGGAAACCCTTGAGGGGGAAAGAGAAGTAAAAAAAACTCAGGTGTTTTTACTGTAATGAAGTAGGCTACATGAATTTGTAGTGTTGGTGGCTTAGAAAAAGCACTGGGAAGATCGATGTGGGGAACCAACAACATACCAGTGAGTTTGGTTGAAGTCACAAAGGAAAGCACAGTGGAAGCTTTAAAAATAAATGCAACAGAATGTTCAACCTGGTCAGGAGTTGGTTGAGAAGAAAGTGCCAGATCTCTTTCCAGAATTTACTTGCATGGGTAAGGTTTACTCGTGCACGCCAGGAGGAGCAAGTCAATCTTTGATGGTGAGAAATGAGGAGATATATAATTCAGAAGGAGCATTGCCAGAAAAAGTGGTAATATGTGGAATTCATGGTGAGAAAAGCAGTGTTTCTTTATATAAAGAGAGGTTAGAGAGTCAAGTGAAAAGTGGTGAAGTGGTGGTAGGAATAATAGAGAAATGCCCAGTTCCAGAATATAGTTTATCCTCAGTAATGATATAGCTGGATCACAGATGGGATCGATGCCTATTGTGGTTGAAATGCCAGTGGAAAATCGGACAACTGAGCTGTTACAGCAAGTATGGATATTTCCTAATGGATATATCCTATGCATATAGGATTTCTCCTAACTGTGTGGTAACAAGATGGCAAAGCCACCAGTGGAAATAGGAGAAATCAAAGAATGAAGATAAGGAAGTTGAAGTTCAATTATTGGAGACCATGTTTGATTAAATGGTTGAGGAAAGGAAAGAAAACAAGAACAGGTGGAGGACAAAGTAGATATTTTTAGTTCGGAGAAATTAGCGGAATTACAATGGAAAGGTGAAAAACTAAAGCAGTTGTATCAAAAATCATACACAGAAGAATCTGAGTGTATCCCAGAATGTTACTCAGTTAAAAATAACATCTTGATGAGGAAATGGAGACCATCACATTCAAGCCGATGAGAAATGGGCAGAAGTTCATCAAGTTGTATTGCCAGTGGTTTTAGAAAGGAGGTGTTGCAGGTAGCACATGAATTACCAGTAGCAGTTCCTTCAGGAGTAAAGAAAACTCAAGCCAAAATACAAAAACATTTTTTATTGGCCTGGACTGCATAAGGATGTGGTTGAATTTTGCCAGACATATCGTACATGTCAGGAATTTGGACAACCTCAGACTGTGATAAAACCAGCACACTTAGTAACCGTTCCTGTATTTGAGGAACTTTTCACAAGAGTCTTAATTGGTTGTGTAGGATCCCTACCTAAAACAAAAAGTGTGAATCAGTATTTGTTGACCATAATGGATGTGTCTACTAGATTTCAAGAGGCTATTCCGTTATGTGGTATCACAGCTAAAAGGATTGTAGAGGAAATAGTCAATTTTTTTACTAGATGCAGACCTATCACTTAGATATAATCAGATCAAGGATTAAATTTTACATCAAAGTTATTCAAGGGAGTTATGGATAGCTAATAATAAAACAATTCAAATCCACTGTGTACCATCTAGAATCTCAGGGAGCATTAGAACAGTGGTGTCAAATTTTAAAGGCCATGTTGAGGGCTTGTAGTCAAGACTATGCAGAGGATTGGGATAAAGGATAATTGGGTGAAATTAGGGATACACCAAATGAATCTACTAAATTCAGCCCACTTGAATTAGTTTTTAGGCATGAGGTGAGAGGGCAAGAGAAATTAATCAAAGTAAATTGATGAGTTGGTGTTCAGGGACCACATATTTGGACTAGGCATCAAATTTTATGGAAAGATTAAATGGAGCAGGTGAGTTGGCTAGACAGCATTTGACAGTAGCACAGCATGTGATGAAACAGGAAGCAGACATGATATATTTCAATTTTGCAAATGGATAGTGTAGTTGTTACTTCAAGTCGTAGGTGAACCTTTAAAGGCAAGATTTAGTGGGCCTTATCAAATCAGAAGGAAATTGAGTGATGTGAATACTTTGATAAGAATGCTAGGTGGAAAGAAATCTCAGTGTGTCGTGTGAATATGCTCAAAAGCTATTTTGATAGGGAAGGAAAGCAAAAGGAGAATGTTTTACTGGTCACAACACAGAGTCAAGAACCAATTTCAGATGATTCTGAATTTGAGGAATGAGGAAGTTATGAAAAATTAGGGAAGAATTATTGAGTTACCTTTCAGCATAAAATCATTCGGGAATAAGCTGGGAAGTACTAGTCTAATTACACATGATATAGATATAGGAAATGCTGTTCCAATTAAGCAACGTCCTTAGAGACTTAGCCCTCCAAAGTTGGCATAAGTTCAGAAACAGGTTGAACGCATACTCAAAGACAATGTAGTCGAAGTGAGTTGCAGCAAATAGAGCTCACCCATAGTAATGGTGTCAAAACCAGATGGTACTCAATGATTACATATGGGCCATCACAAAGTTAATGCAGTTACAAAATCTGATTCCTGTCCTATTCCACACTTGAAAAACTGTATTGAGAAGGTGGGACAAACAACGTGTATTTCTAAGTTGGACTTACTCAGAGTATATTTACAGGTACCTTTATCCAAAACAGCGAGGGAAATTTTGGCTTTCGTGACAGCAAATGGACTTAACCTAATTAAATTCATGTCATTTTGTATGAAAAATGTGCCACCTAAAATAGTCTTATGCTATTAGTACACTACAACACATTTAGATGCAAATTTTCCTGTCCCTGACATGTGGACTGACGTAGCACAGCAGAGGTGGGGAAATCAGATAGCAAGGAGCACATTGTCTCACACAGAGCCATGTTAGAGGATGAAAATTAAGTGAGCTTGATATGGGCCTGTACAGACCACCATCCAATTTCCCTGTTCAGTAACCCCGTCTGTTATCTATGTACAACAATGTTAACACACAGCACTCTTCAGCCAGAAAAGCTAAGTAGATAATCCATTTCTGTCCCCACCAGTGCTCTCTAGGATCTCATACTCGTCTTCAGCCAATCCGATTCAATCCACGTGACATCAAGAAACGATTGAAGGCATTGGACACTGAAAAGAGTATGGGCCCTGACAATATTCCAGCAATAACACCGAAGACTTCTGCTCTGGAACCAGCCATTCTGCTAGCTAAGCTGTTCCAGTACAGTTACAATGCTGGCATGACCCGACAATGTGGAAAATTGCCCACATATGTCCTTTGTACAAAAAGCAGGATAAATCCAACCCAACCAATTACCACCCGATCAGTCCATTCTCGAAGATCAGTAAAGTGATGGAAGGTGTCATCAACAGTCCTATCAAGCAGCATCTGCTCAGCAATAACCTGCTCAGTGAGACCAAGTTTGAGTTCTACAAGGGCCACTCAGCTCTTGACCTCATTACAGCCTTGGTTCAAACATGGACAAAACAGTTGAATTCGAGAGGTGAAGTGTGAGTGACAGCCCTTGACATTAAGGCCACATTCAACTGATTGTGGCATCTATGGATATCGGGGTGGTGGAGGACTCAACTGGTTGGAGTTATACCTGGTACATATGAAGATAGCTGTAGTTGTTGGAGGTCAGTCATCTCAGCTCCAGGACATTTCTGCAGGAGTTCCTCAGCGTCGAGTCTTCGGCCCAACCATCTTCAGCTGCTTCAACAATGACCGTCCCTCCATCATAAGGTCAGAAGTGGGAATGTTCACTGAGAATTGCACAATGTTCAGCACCATGTGCAATTGAGATACAAACACAATGTGTGTTCAAATGCAACAAAATCTGGACAATATCCAGGCTTGGGCTAACACATTGCATGCCACACAAATGCCAGGCAATGACTTTCTTATTGGAGACAATCTAACTACTGCCCCTTCACATTCAATGGTGTTACTATTGACCAAAAACTGAATTGGATTCACCGCATAAACGCATTAGTTGCAAGAACAGGTCAGAGGCTAGCAGTGCTGTGTGGAGTCACTGGCCTCCTGACTCCCTGATTCCTGTCCGTCATCTACAGGTTACAAGTCAGGGGTGTGATGGAATGCTCCCCACTTGGCTGGATGGATGCAGTTCCAACAACACTCAAGAAGCTTGACACCATCCACTCCGTCTACCACTGAACCTCAGGAGCATCAATGTACACTATCTACAAGATGCACTGCAGTAATTCACCAAAGATCCTCAGAATGCATCTTGCAAATCCACAACCATTTCCATCTGGAAGGACAAGGGCAGCAGATACTTGGGAATATCACCACTGGCATATTCCTCTCTAAGTCCCTCACCATCCTGACTGGAAACATATCTCCACTCCTTCACTGTGACTGGGTCAAAATCCTGGAATTCCCTCACAAATGGCATTGTAGGTCAACCACAGTATGTGAACTGCAGTGGTTCAAGAAGGTGACTCACCACCACCCAGCCAGTGATGCCCATGTCCCAGGAATGAATTTTAAAAAGACTCTAGCTTTCATAGGATAGAAACTGAGGAGTATCAGTTAAGTAGGACTTCAACATTTGACACAGAGGTGTCATTTCGTGGTACAGGCCTAATAAGAGCATTTGTAAATTAATAGCATTGAGAAGTAAGTTGAAAACTTAGTTTGCTGTTGTTTTAAGATTTTACTAAACTGTCTTCTATACTTAGCTTGATTTGCTTTTCTTGTTTTCATTTTTGTATAATGAACTTTCTTTTGTTGAACAAAAACCTTGTTGTCTCATCTATGTTGTGGTGACTGGTCATTATGCAAACTAAATTATAAATGATCTATCAATCCAGATTTCATTCTGGGATCTGACTTGTCCTGCAATATCATCAACTGAGATCATAATAATTGCCCTTTCCTGCTCGCCCTTGTGAAGATGGTGGTGAGCTACCTTTTTTAACAGACACCATCCACATGGTGTACCTACAAACACAGTGCAGATAGGTTGTGTAGGAGCGTAAACCACCGCCCGGGGGGCCGCCCCCCCCCCCCCCACCACAACTGGGGACAAAGTCTCCGGAGGTGAACAGGATTCAGGCAATGGCAGACATTTATTCCAGCAATGCACGGAAAGAGCCAAAGATCACCCTGAATCTGCCCTTGACAAGAGAACCCAATCATTCCCTTAATCTACAGCTCAGATCAGAAGAGAGATCAATGACACACTGTAATTTTTACAGTGAAATACAGCATTTTTATACATTTTGTGTTACAATAATCACGTATGGCGTAGTCTGTGTTCTTCCCTTTACTCCATACATCCAATCCTGTGAAACACCTAATCAATGATGGGCATTCCTATGGACAGCACCAGGTTCCCAAGAGCTCATGGTGCTTAACAAACACTGTAATCTCCAGGCCTTGGGATCTTTCGAAGTATCCTATTAATTTGCATTCCAGAGTTACTGGTTATACTCCTTCAGGCCTGTCTCAGACTTGCTTATCTCTAAGGACTGCTTGAATTCTATTATTAATTGTATTTCACGTGCTATTTCTATCAAATTTTGTTCTTCTTCTTATATTTTCAACTGTCCCAATTATATATTAGCATTTTTAAACTAATAAGTTGCGAACAATCTGTTTCGTTCAGGACATGCCAGGCATCTTTCTAAAGATAAGGAAAGCATTTCCCGAGACGAATGAACTTTCACATCTATGTTTAAATGATCTTCCTGTAATGCTTGATTGATAAATAGGAGGACGCTATTTCTAAAACACAAACTTGTGTTGGCTATAACGTGATTCCATCGAGTACGCATCAACATGTCAAAGGAAATTTTGTTTTTTTTTTCAATCCTCACAGTTGGCGTAAATATTCAGAGTAAGTCATAATAAGCTCATTTGAAAAAGGTGATTGGATTGTATGTCATAAACCACAAATATAATATCACACAGAGAACAACTGCCTTATTAGGAAAATATGTGAAGTCTTAGTTTGAAGAGCCTATGCCGAACAGATTAAATGCATCAGCATCATTTAAAAATGCAGCTCATTTAAATAGAAGAATGGACTCCAATGCTAAATTGATGGTATAAGTAAAAAATGAAATATAGTTTAAAATAATGAGTGCTGCTAAAACATGTACCTTTGTGTGTGGGAATTTTGCCTAGATTTTGTTACATATTTAATATGTTATAACTTTTCAATTTTCTCATGTAGATCATTTATACCGAAATTGTCTGTGTTACAACCTGCTCTTTTCCAGCACTACTTTGAATGCAAGGTTAATCAGGTTTACAACACATTTTAATCCTACAGTTAATTTCAATGCCAATGGGTTACATAGGAAAGAAAAGTCAGATTCCTCTGCTTCACTTATCTGAAAATCTATTCCTAAATCTGTGCCGATGGAATGTCAGGTCAGATCAGCATATAAATGGAGAGAGGATTTTACTAAAAATTGATGACTTGTCAATTTCAGGAGAGTTTCATGGAGGATCGCTGGCTGTGAGTCTACTCACACGTTTGCACTGCTCATCTCTCTTGGAACATGCTCACACTATCATGCACTCACCAGAGGCAGTACTGACCATTGCTGGGATTTCCAGTGGCAGAACTTTTCCTGCTCCTATGATGCTGCTTGACCTGCTGTGTTCATCCAGCCCCATGCTTGTTATCTCTATTTGAAACCCGACTGTCACTTCGTTGCAAATACAAGGTCAGATTCGTAAATGCATGGCCTCTTTGCAGCATCACCTGTTTGATAAATAGTCGCTCTCACCGTTAGAATGAAACTGCACGAGTGAGGAAGAGTTTTGGAAAATGTAATTGTTATGTGTCCTTTGTGATATGCTTTTGAGTGACTTTGGTATTTTTTGATGCTCTGCCCCTAACCCCGCTTTTTCCATAGGCCCCACTTTTTTCTATAGCGCGATTTTCTTTAACATGATGTTGTTTTGGAACACAATTATTGTGTTATGTTAGAATACCCCCTGTGGTTTCAGGTCAGGATGGTGTCTGGGTTGGAGGGGAATTTGTAGTAGTTGGTGTTCCCTTGTATCTTCCTGCTGTTGTTGGCAAATTTTGTGGATTTTGAAGATACAGTTGATGGAGCCTTGGTGAGTTTGTAATATTGCTACATCTCAAAACCAGCTCTATCTTTATTCCAAATAATCTTTTCATAACACTGCTAACCTCCTGTTCTTGTATAATTAGGGGTTTATGAGATTTCTGGCTGGGTCTGTCTTAGCGAAGCCCTCAAGGGCTGATGTGTTACGTCATTGTTGCGGTCCATGAATGACAAAAGACACAGAAAATTTTTAACACAGAAGGAAGCCATTTGGCCCAACACATCTGTCAGCCAAGATCAAGCTTTACAGCCTCATTCCGCTTTCTTGCTCTCGAGCTAAAGCCTTGTAGGCCATGGCATATCTAGTGCATATCCCAAGTACTTTTTAATGACAGTTTCTGCGTTGACCACCTATTCAAGCAGCCGTTCCAGATCCCCAACATCTTCTGGGCTAAAAAGACCAAATTCCTCTATTCTCATCTAATTCCTCTCTCACTGATTTTACAATTTATGGTATGTTTTTTGACCATTCTGCTCAGAGAAATAAGTCTTTCTTAAGCGCTCTGTTGTGGTCCTCGTTATAATTATGTGCACTTCAATTAAATCACCTCACCCTTCTGTTCCAATGAAAGCTAACTCTAGCTTATCAAATCATTCCCATAACTAAATTCCTCAGTACTGACAATGTCCTCACAAGTGTCCTCTGCTGATCATATGCTAGTTGTAATGCAGTGACCAGAACTGTACGCAATAATCTAGATTTCCTTTCACTCACAGTTGGCAAGGCTAGCTGGTCAGCATTTATTTCCCATTCCTAGTTACCCTTGAGAAGGTGAGCCACCTTCTTGAACCACTGCAGTCCATGTGTTGCAGGTAGCCCCACAATGCCATTATGGAACAATTCCAGGATTTTGACCCAGTGACCGTGAAGGAATGGCAATATTCAGAGTCAGGATGGTGAGTGGTTCGGAGGGGGACTTGGAGATGATGGTGTTCCCATGTATCTGCTGCCCCAACCTTCTATGCGGAAGTGGTCGAGGGTTTGGAAGCTGTTGTCTAAGGATGTTTGATGATTTTACACAGTGCTACTTGTAGTCGTATAGATTGTACATGCGGCTGCTACAGAGTGTTGTGATAAAGGGAGTGGATGTTTGTGGACATGGTGCCAATCAAATGGGATGCTTTGCCCTGTATGGTGACAAGCTTCTTGAGTGTTGTTGGAGCTGCACTCATCCAGGCAAATGGGGAGTATTCCATTACACTCCTGACTTGTGCCTTGTCGACAGTGGACAGGTTTTGGAAATCAGAATGAGTTATTTGTAGCCACTGCATCTATATGGTGGATCCAGTTGAGTTTCTGGTCAATGGTAATTTCCAAGTCCTTGAAAGTAGGAGATTCAGTGATAGCAACACCATTGACTGTCAATGACTAGTGATTAGATTCTCTCTTATTGGAGATGGCCATTGCCTGGCATTTACGTAGCACAAATGTTACTTGCCACTTTTCAGTCCAAGCCTGGATATTGTCTGGGTCTTGTGATATTTAAACATAGACTGCTTCAGTATCAGAGAAGTCATGAATATTGCTGAACATTGTGTAATCGTCAGTGAACATCCTCACATGGCCTTTATCATGGAGGGTAGGTCATTGATGAAGCTGGTGAAGATGTGACTAGTGCTGTATAAATATCATGGACACAATTTATGTTTGTTCTTATTGTCCCAGTCAATGTTTTTGGATGTAAGGCGCACAGGTTTTCTGACCCTCATTGTGATTCTCATAATCAAATACTCCAGTGACAAGCCTTTTGAGTTTTAACGTTGAAGAATGTTATGTGTTATCAGACATTGACCACAGATATTTAAATGTACCATCTCTCCCATTTGTCTCATGTGTATGAACACACACACAGTCTCACTCTTTCTCTCTCTCTCTCTCTCTCTCTCACACACTCTCACACGCACACACACGCACACATACACACAGTCTCGCACTCTCTTTCTCTCACTCACACACACACAAATGAAAGTATGACAATACAATCTCATTTCAGGATTATCTCAGTCCCCTTTGTTGCAGACCTATATTTTTAGTTGTAGTGAAGATTTTGTAAAGCAAAGGATTCTTTCTAGACGGCATGTCAGTTGGTCACGTATCAGGATGTTGCTTCTTAGGTGAACACAATATTGGAAGAGGTTGTTTGGGGAGCTGGGGTGGGATGCTCTTTTCCTACTTTCAAAGGTCTGCTGTTTATTACCTTGGTTGCTTAGATGACTTGCAGCTGGTTTGATGGATTTCAGTTGGAACTCTCTGCAATATAGTTTCTTGCTATTATTTTAAAAGCAGACAATGAAATTATTTCCTCATCATGTGACTTCAGGCAGTTCAAAGTCCTTTTTCATGTAAGGTGGTGATTGGATAGATTGTGCACTCTCAAGATGTGAAAGGCACGAAAACAGCTTTGTTTTATTATTTGAAAGACTCAATCAATTGATGATAACCTTTTGATTCAGTTTCTGCAAAGGGCATTGATAGCACATCAGTCTGGAAGGTTCATTGAGGCAATGAATTGTATCAAGCCACAAAACCTGACCTTCAGCTAGCCATCTCTTTGCAAATTTTTATGGCCAGTTTACAGTCAGAACAATCAGTTTGAAGTTCATAAAATACTGGGACATGACAACAATTAAAAGAAAGGTTTGCATTTATGCATCACCTTTTATGAGCATCAGATGTCCCAAGTTGCTTTATAGGCATTGAAGTACTTTTTGAAGTGTTTTGACTTTTTAACTGTTGAAATGTGAGAAATACAGCAGCCAACTTGTGCACATCAGCTTCCACAAATAATTAAGTGACTGTGATCAAATAACCTGATTTTGTGATGTTAATTGAAAGAAAAGTATTGGCCAGAATACCAGTGATAGCCTTGAGAAGGACACAAAGAAAATTGATTTCAGGAGGACTCATTCTTATTTGTGTATCCGAAGGAGTGACTGAGCAATAACAGGAGCTTTCTAAGTGATTACAATGTCCGCAAACAGGAAAAATGTTTTTTTTACTGTTGGAATAACCCCCAATTTTAACTGCTTCCCACTGGCAACTGTGGTGATTGTAATGAGGTCAGCTAGCCAGACCTCAGAATATGAGTTCCCTGATTGGGGCTGTTAATCTGGTAAAATCAGTGAGCCCTGGCTCACATATTGAAAGAGTGAGTGTCCCAGATACTGACACTCTGGTGCCTGACTGTATGAGGCAGTACTAAAGTCAAGGACTATTAATGTATCAATAAAGGGTGACTTGGTAATGGGATACCTGCCTCTCTGGAGTTATTTCAGCAATGATCTACTGAAGAACTAGATTCTAATTCTGGTCGTATTCTGCATGCAAAATTAGGCCTTCTCTCAGTAAAATGTGGTTGGTTGCTGGCAATATCACATGGGTAGAGAAATGTTCTTCCCCATCAATTCTCTGAGAATCTTAGGAAAATCCAATCTGATATTAGCAAGACCTTTATCTTTCAGTAGCAATGCAGTGTGTATTTTTTAAAAATTATTTAACACATTCATGTTTAAGCTCCAATTAAACAACAAGTATCACACTCAGTGGTGGAAGTCAAGGCAGAAAGAGCAGACAAGAAGTTGGATACTCTGCAGTGAGGGATTTTTCTCCTGATTCTTCAAGACCACTCTCCCACCTACAAGGTACAGGTCAGAGGTGTGGTATACTCTGAATTTGCCTGAAAGGCAGCAGGCTGCAACAATATTCAGCAAGTGTAACATCATCCTAGACAAAGCAGACAGGTTGATCCTTGGTGATCCAACAACATAAATATCCACTCCTCTCCTCCATTAATACACCAGGGATGCAGTTGGTACTATCTATAGGATGCATTGCAACAAGTCAGCAAGACTTATTTCACAGACATTTCAGCCTATGATCTTGATGACCTAAAAGAAGTAGAACAGCAGGCACATAGAAAGAGCATTTCCTTTAAATGATATACTAGCCTGATATGGAAATATATTGCCTTTATTTGAAGGTCACTAGGTGAAACTCCTGGAACTCCATGACTTATAGCAGGTGTATCTTCAACTGAGGACCTGTAATGATTCAAGAAATACAGACATAAACACCTTCTGCGGGAAAAATTGATATGGTAATAAATGCTAGCATTGCTAGCGAGGTCATATCCCCACAATGAGTAAAGCAAAAGTCCCAGATTATTTGTAAACAATTCCACTAGATATCTACAGCAACATTAAGTTCCAAACATTTTACAATTGTTGTCAATGGACTTTCAATTTTGACAATAATGTTGCTTCATTGGAGCTGATTTGGAATGGAATTGCCATTGCTGCTAGGTCGTGGCACTGATTCTGTTATGAAATGTGGGCTTAATTTTTAAAAAAAAGTTGAGTTGCATTGGGTGCCCAAAAAACAGCCTACTCTACCTTGCGTATATGGGAAGCGTGAGAAGAGCAGAAAATAGTGAGTCGATATGACTTGGGCCAAGATGCACATGAAGGTATCAAAACATTTAGAGACATTTTTCTTTTGAGCGTGATGGAATACTCTCTACTTGCTCAGATGAGACAGCTCCAACAATACTCTAGAATCTCAACACCATCCAAAACAAAGCAGCCCTCTTGATTGAGAGATAGTAGGAACTGCCGATGCTGGAGTCTGAGATAACACAGTGTGAAACTGGATGAACAGAGCAGGCCAGGCAGCATCAGAGGAGCAGGAAAGCTGATGTTTTGGGTCTGGACCCTTCTTGATTGGTACCTCATTCATCACCTTCAAAGTTCACTCTTTTCACCATCAATGCATGTGAGTAAATTGCTGCAGATAGCAAAATATTGCTTATTGCATTCAGGGTACTGCAGTACTAAATGCCTTTGCCCTGATTTATGGTAGCCTACCTCAGTGTGCATAAACAATGTCATTCAGTCTACAGCCCACACATATTAAATATAGGACCAATGTCTCATCTGCTAGAGAAAGCACCCTTGTTCACTTTTCAGACATGTGAAAGCATCACAATAGAGCTTTGGGATTTGGACGCATTGCAATCAGTGTTACACACCACCACCATAAACTACAAAGCTTCCAGTCTATTAATATATAACAGGTCTAAGGCCAGTGTCAGTTTTTTTTTAATTTTACTTTTTGATTATGGATTAAATTGGAAAATGTACAATTTTACAGCAAAGGACTGAGGAATTGCTGTACTTTTAAAAAGCAAGACAGCAAAACTCATTGCAAGATAACAAGCATGGGGCTGGA
>JAHRHZ010000145.1:32629533-32650941 GCA_024137785.1 Ginglymostoma cirratum | reverse complement strand
AAGATGAGATTCAGCTGATAGCATGTTCCTGATTGGTTTGTGGAATTGTGACCAATTGTGGTTGCCAAAAGGCAATCTGACATCAATTATCTGATTAGTCCCTGGGTAGCTGAACAGTTTGTGGGTCTGAATGATACTTGCATAATCCTTTGGGATGCTTAAAAGGCATTATGAGAGGACTTGAATATAAAAGCAGGGATGTACTACTGAGGCTTTATAAGGCCCTGGTCAGGCCTCATTTGGAGTATTATGTGCAGTTTTGGGCCCCATAATCTCTGAAGGATGCACTGGCCCTGGAGTGCGTTCAAAGGAGGTTCATGAGTATGGTCCCAGGAATGGAAAGCTTAATATATGAGGAACGTTTGAGGACTCCGGGAACATACTCATTGGAGTTTAGAAGGATGAGGGAGGATTTAATTGAAACTTTCAGAATACTGAATGGACCGGACAAAATGGATGTTGGGAAGATGCTTCCATTTGTAGGAGAGTCTAGGACCCCTGGGCACAGCCTTAGAGTAAAGGGAAGACCTTTTAGAACGGAGATAAGGAGAAACTTCTTCAGCCAGAGAGTGGTGAATCTATGGAATTCACTGCCACAGAAGGCTGTGGAGGCCAGGTCATTGAGTACGTTTAAGACTGAGATAGATAGGTCCTTGATTATCAAGGGGATCAAGGGTTACGGGGAGAAAGCAGGAGAATGGGGTTGAGGAACTTATCAGCCATGACTGAATGACAGAGCAGACTCGATGGGCCGAATGGCTTAATTTCTGCTCCAATGTCTTATGATCTTATGGTCTTATAGGCAGGTGGTGTGTCTCTCCAGTAAAATACCTAAAGCTTGAAGAAAACCAGTTGTTTTTTTTTCTCCTCACAAGACTTGCTGTAAGCTGTTGCTTTTAACCAATATGTCACAGACTTTATAATTTGTGAATCAGTTATTCTATGCCTCCTGTGAAGAACAAGAAGGCACCCAAAGGAAAAGATCAGAGAAAACTGAAGGACTTGGGAAACAAAACCCATTGAATCCTGCTTCCACAGTTTTTCCCCCCACTCATAGCACTGATTTCTTTCGTGTCTATTGATTATGTATGTTTGAATGTTAACTATTAGGGTTATGTGTCAACAGTTCATAGCTCTTTACTTGTAATTAAAATATATTTATTCAGAATAAATAGTCATTGTTCAGTTCAGAAGCATGGTTCATGTTTTCTGTAAACCTGAATCTCTCAGACAGGTAAATTGGGGACTTTTCAATTGTTTGATAAATATTCTAAACTTTTGAGCCAACTCTAGGAATAGTGGGGCTTCATGTCCAGTGTGGTATAACACCGGTGTATGATGATCCAATAACATGCAAGCCTGTGTCTGTTTTTCCTGCCAGTTGCTTTTGTTGTGTGTAGGGAGGAGGGGTAATTTGAATTTCTTTATTTTTCTCCTCTTTTGTCTGTAAACATACCCTTTTCTTTACAAAAAAATTTTTGTTACTTTTAAAATGGGCTGTCGTGTGTTCTCCCAAACACTGCATGTGAAGATCAATTTTTAAAATGACCTGCAACAATTCTCTTTACAGTTTACAGAACAAGCATGTTTATTTCCAAATCTAGTCTGACTGTCAAACGCAAACACCACACGTATGCATATAAAAAAGAAATACAAAAACAGGAGAGAGTATGATGCATTTATTGGCGACAGAATCACTAGATGAAGCATGGAGCGCTAAAGTGCAGAAACAGAGTCGCTGTGCTACATCACTGCCAAGCAATTGAGTGCCTGCTGCCTAAATTTGGCTTTGCCCACAACATTCATGTATCCACACATGAAGTCTCCTGTCATTGGAGAGAAATATCACTAAACTCACATGTGCACATGGCTGTCTATGGGTATCTTAAATAGTGACCTGTGTTGGGAAGACGCACTCCATTAAAATTAAGAATACCTTATAAATGATAGAGATACAAGTCAATCTTTGTAATTGTTGTCTGAGTTCAGAGAGTCAGTGTCCAGTGAAGGTTCTCTTCTGCAGGTGTTCAGATTCAAGTGACTGCAGTTTCAGGATTTCTTTTGAATTTGACAAAGGAAAAGCAAGGCTTGAGGAGGTATCAGACTTGACATTGGCTTAACTCAGCATGGAGTCTGATTTTCTGAGGAGAGCCTTGCAGGTAGACATGATGTTAACGAGCAGACTGGATGTTAGATATAATCTAGATTTTACCATCCTGATGCGATGGGGTACAGAGGTAACAGTTAAGACCTCCATAGGCCGTGAAGGCGTCAGATTAAGTTTCTTTTCCATTTAACAATCAACATCTATCCTTCTGGCCAGCAGTCCTGTATTAAGACATAAATAGAACTATTAGCACCTCCACACGTATACAAGGTCAAACCTTCATGACCCTTGTCAAAACACGTGGTTCATAGTTTGCAATAAATTGGTGACCCATTGGCAACAATTCAGGCACAATGAGCTTCCATGAATTCCACTTTAATCTCAGCTCCTGCTGGGAGACACAATGTCTGCACAATGATGGTGTGAGATTCCAGAAAGGTAGTGGGGTTTCTGAGTGAAAACTGAAAGAACTCCTGGAACAAAGACCTAAACCGTCCCCAACCACCACCATCCTCCTCCGCTTGCCCAAGCTCGTTCTCACCCTCAACAACTTCTCTTTTAACTCCTCTCATTTTCTTCAGCTCAGAGGGGTGGCCATGGGTACTCTCATGGGCCTCAATTATGCCTGTCTCCTCATGGGGTATGTGGAACATTCCTTGTTCCAGTCCTGTTCCAGCCCCCACACACAACTCTTTCCCCAATATACTAATGATATCATCATTGCTGCTTCCCTCTTTTGTCCAGAATTGGAAAAGTTCATCAATTTTCCTTCCAATTTCTACCTTGCCCTCACTTTCACCTGGTCTATCTCTGACTCCTCCCTTCCCTTCCTCGACAACTCTGTTTCCTTTTCTGGGGATAGACTGACTACTGACACCCACGATAAACCCACTAACTCCCATAGCTACCTGGACAATACATCCTCACACCCTGCTTCCTGTAAATACTCCATCCCATTCTCTCAGTTCCTCCATCTACGTCACATATGTTCAGATGAGGCCAACTTCGACAAGGGAACCTCTGAAATGTCTACCTCCTCCCTCAACCAAGGATTCCCTAGCACCCTCAACATGAATTGAGAGAATGGGATGGAGTCTTTACAGGAAGCAGGGTGTGAGGATGTATAGTCCAGGTAGCTATGGGAGTCAGTGGGTTTATAGTAGGTGTCAGTTGTCAGTCTATCCCCAGAAAAGGAAACAGAGTTGTTGAGGAAGCGAAGGGAGGAATCAGAGATAGACCAGGTGAAAGTGAGGGCAAGGTAGAAATTGGAAGTGAAATTGATTAACTTTTCCAATTCTGGACAAGAGAGGGAAGCAGCAACGATGATATCATTAATATATTGGGGAAAGAGTTGTGTGTGGGGGCTGGAATAGGACTGGAACGAGGAATGTTCCACATACCCCATGAGGAGACAGGGCCCTCAACAGGGTCCAACCCTCTCCCACACTTCCGCCCTCACCCCTTCTCTTCCTTCCCGCAACAGTGATAAGGTTCCGTGCCACCAGCATTCACATCCAGAAGATCATCCCCTCCCCTCTTTTGACCGCCCTCTGCAGGGAGCATTCCCTCTGGGACACCCTGGTCCACACTTCCTTCATCCCCAACACACCCCCACAGCACCTTCCCCTGCAACTGACGAAGGTGCAACACCTCCCCATTTATCTGCTCCCTCCGCACTATCCAAGGGCCCAAACATAGTTATGTTTCATTGTTCTGCAAAGAACAACTTGTGGTGACCGCTTCGCAGAATATCTACGTTCTGCTCACAAAAAAGGACTCTGAGCTACCTATTGCTTGCCACTTTAACACACCACCCTGTTCCCTGGCCAGCATTTCTGCCTCTGGTTCACTACAGTGTTCCAGTGAAGCTCAATGCAAGCTGGAAGAACAACACCTCATTTTCCGCTTGGGGACCCTGCAGCCCTCTGGATTTAACATTGAGTTCAATAATTTTCAGGCCTAAACTCTCCCATGTCCTAGCCCCCATACACCAAGCCTTGTTATCACATAGCCTGCCATCACACGCTACCTATTGTTAGTCACTAACAGTCCCCATTAACACCCATTCACACAACCCCACCTCCCACCCCAGCCAAATCATTATCAACTCCTTTGTCTATCTGACGGTTCTTCTCTTTCTTCGGGCTCTATCTATTGTTTACTCCCTACCCCATTCCCCTTGCTATTTTCTGCATTTAAACCAACATTTTCCAAGCTACCTTCAGTTCTGGTGAGGGTCACGAGGTCCAAAACGTTAACTCTGATTTTTTCTTCACAGATGCTGCCAGACCTGATGAGCTTTTCCAACAACTTATGATTTTTGTCGGGTTTCTGACCTCTGTCCTGGTAATGACTGATTGGAAATATAGTCCAGAAATGTAGAACACTTGCATTATGCAGTCGGTGACTGCCATACTTTAATCTAGCAATGCTCAATTAAAAATTTAAACAAGAAAGTGTAGCTTTTAAAACAATTTATGGTCTCTTTCAGGTCCTGTGGACCTAATACATGTCTATTGCACAATGGTCATCCCTGACTGTCTCTGAATGCAAGCTAAAGCATGGCTGCTATGACTCCCCTGAGAAACTCTGGTGCAATCAGATCCATGAATCAGTTACAGCACTCAGCAAACAGACAATTGAAGTGTATTAACAACAAATCATCTGCCTGGTCAAGGCAGCAATACAATCCAGAAACAGCAACTGATACAAATGAGGTTTGTCAAATGCTGGGTGGCTTTGTCCTGCAGCTTTGTCCTGCAGTGGAAGGCCTTCAATATGATGAAGAGGAGACAAGTGACATAAAAGAAGGGCAGGAACCCAGAAGGTTGGATGTAGCCAGAATTGTGTGGCAGCAGTCACTGAAGAGAATTTCAGCTGAAACAATCTGTGCTCCTTTATAGTAACATTGTATCTTTTCCCCGTAACGTAAAATACCAAACCTGATATTTATGTAACCTAGCATTGCAAGATCACCAACTTTTGCAAGAACAATCTATGTGCAAAACTGTCGGCTTTGCTATGATGTTGGGAGGTTCAATGGTGAGCACTGCTCCTTTGCAGTGCCAGGGGCTCCGGTTCGATTCCACCTTCAGGTGACCATCTGTGTGGAGTTTGCATATTCTCCCCATGTCTGCATGGGTTTCCTCCTGGTGCCCCAGTTTCCTGCCATAGTCCAAAGATGTGCAGCTTAGGTGGACTGGTGGACTGGCCATGCTAAATTGGGCAGCACGGTGACTCAGTGGTTAGCACTGCTGCCTCACAGAACCAGAGACCGGGTTCAATTCCACCCTCGGGCGACTGTCTGTGTGGAGTTTGCACATTCCCCCCATGTCTGTGTGGGTTTCTTCTGGGTGCTCCAACTTCCTCCCACGGTCCAAAAAAGTGCAGGGTAGGTGGATTGGCTATGCTAAATTGCCCACAGTGCCCAGGGATGTTTGGGTTAGACATGGAAAATGCAGGGGAATGGGTCTGGGTGGGATGCTCTCCAGAAGGGACAGTGTGGACTTGTAGGGCCAAATGGCCTGTTTTCACACTGTGGCGATTCTATGATCTATGATCTCTGATAAACTGTCTGTAATGTCCAGAGATGTGCAGGCTAGGTGGAATTGCAGAGTTATGAGATAGGGTAGGGGTGGTTGAGTCTGGGTGGGATGCCCTTCAGAGGATTGGTGTGGACTCAATGGGCCAAATAGTCTGCTTCCAAGCTGTAGGGATTCTATGATTTGTGGAAGTATAGAAATAACTTGAGATATTGTTTGCCTCCTTGCTCTTGAGTTCCTAGTTCCCATACAAAGTGTTATTTTATCGTGGTTCTTTGAGGTACTCCCTGAGGAGAAGGATGGTGGCTGCTATAACACAGGCGGGGTCTCATGGCAACTCATTATCCGTACCTCCGTTAGCTAAGGCTTGAATTTGCCTGCTGGAGATTGTACCAACTTGGATATGCCAGAGCAGACGGGGCCAGCTGGTACCAGGCTGACCATTTGTTCAGGGGCCCTAGATATTTTGTTAAATGACATCACATTCAGTTACCATGGCATGGCTATCTTGGTAACCCACTGAGGTTTAGCTCTTCTGCTGATACTCATAAGTGCAAAACTGGAGATCTGTCATTGAATGAAGCTTTTATTCATTAGATTTCACAGTCTCTGCAAGGTCAAGAGATATTTGATACCAGAACTTGGTCAGAACTTTTAACTGGTGATGTTCCATTTACATGATTTCACTGACACCCAATTTCCCAGTGCCTAAATTCTCAAGCTGGCAATGAACAGCAGCTTGCCAGTATTTATCAAATCACCAATTGCACTCATGCCTCTCCCTCAACAGATCAGGCATGTGATGTGATCACACAAGCCAGTGCACTGTCTCTGGCACGAGTTCAATTTCTCTCCAATTTTCTGTTGAATGTTTCCTGCTGATAAAGTCTGTTTGTCTTCATGCACCAGATTGGAAATCATGTCATTTTGGCATTCTGTATTTTGGGCAGGATTTTGGCATTACGAATGAAGAGTGAAGTTGATCTGTAGCTAATGCAGTTGGTGAGTTTTTTTGCCCAAATTTTTTGTATTTTGAACATTAACCTTTCTACATGCTTGTAATGTGCTGGAATGAGTTGTATTTTTGCATGTCACATGTAGAAACAACACCAGTTCTAAGGATACCTTTCAATTAGGGACTTGTAAAATCACCTTTACTGTATGTTTGGCTCAATAGGCATCACTGTCACTTAGGTTATAGATTCATGCCCATTTCAGTGAATGGAGTGAAAATTCTAAACTGAGGGAATGCTGCACTGTTGGAGTTGCTGCCTTTTGGACGAGAAATTAAATAGACTTCTCAGGTGGCTGTGGAAGAACCCATGGTACTATGTTGAAGAAAAGCATGGAGTTTCTCTGGGCTGCTGATTTATACTTACCCATCACTCATGATTACTGTGACATTATTACCTAGCCATTGTATAATTGCTGTTAGTACAATATCACTGTGTTGCAACAGTGACTAGACCAAAAGTACTTAATTGGCTGTAAAGTATTTTGGGATATTTTGAAGTTGATATGTTCCTTATAAATTCAAAATCTTTCTTACTTCTGCCAAATGTTGCTATTAAACTTGAAGGTTCTTTTGATGGTGAAATAGTCCAATCAATTGACAAACCATCTCCTGAAATTTCCCATTATTTCCCTACCACAAATCAAGACAGGAGTTTTTGTTTTGTTTAACAATGGATGGAATGTGGAAATCACTTACCAGTATTTATTGCTCATACCTAGTAACCTTTTGCAAGGTGGCAGTGACATGCCTTCTTGAATTGCTACAGTTCATGTCATGAAGGTCCAGGCATATTGTTGTTTAGTAGGGAGTTGCAGGAATTGAAGGAACAGTGATTATATTGACAAAATCACATGTGGTTTGGTGGACAATTTGTATTTGTTGTAGCCTTTTCCCTTGATCTTTGGGAAGACAGAGATCCTGAGTTTATGATGTGCTCTTGAAAGAGGGGTTTTCCTTCTCCTCTGATGCTGCCTGGCCTGCTGTGTTCCTCCAGCTCCACACTATGTTACCTCAGACTCCAGCATTGGCAGTTCTTACAATCTCTTCCAGAGGTCTAAATGCTTCTCCCTGTACTGCTCACCCTCACAAGCTGTTCAGCTACCCAGGTACTAATCAATGAGTTGTCATCAGGTTGATGACTTTGGACCTTGGCTAGACACAACTCTACAAACCGATCAGCTATTTATTGCTGGTCAAATCTCACGCTTACCACCCAGCACCAGGCCTTTTACAAACAGTGTCTCCCACTGGTTGAACAAAGCAGCAATGTAAACACCACACACAGCCAATTTTAATAATTTGCTTTTATAATTGCAGCAATTCCTTCCACAATCCTTCGTCTTTAAAATGGTCCTTTTCCATATCAGTCCAAATCAAACATCAGAATGTTGATACTGGGGAATTTGGGATTTGGGCTGGCACAGTGGCTCAGTGGTTGGTGCTGCTGCCTTACAGTGCAAGGAACCTGGGTTCAATTCCAGCCTCAGGTGACTGTTTGTGTGGAGTCTGCACATTCTCCCAGGTGCTCTGGTTTCATCCCACAGTCCAAAAATGTGCAGGGTAGGTGGATTGGCTATGCTAAATTGCCCATAGTGCTGAGGGATGTTTAGGTTAAGTGGGTTAGACAAGGGAAATGTAGGCATAAGGGAATGGATCTGGAATGCTCTTCAGAGGGGCAGTGTGGACTTGTTGGGCCAAATGGCCACACTGTAGGGATTCTATTAAAAATTTTTTGAAAATAAAACAGTGCAATCTTTACAACTGAAAGGCAACAAGTAATATTTATCACACAAGTGTCAGACAATGACAATCTCCAACAAAAGAGAATCTAACTATCACCCCTTGATGTTACATGCTATTACCATTGCTGAATTCCCCACCACATTCTAGTGTCTACCATTGTTCAGAAACTGAGGTGAACCAGCTACATAAACATTGTGCCTTTAAGAACAGGTCAGAGGCTTGGAAAGCATCTGTATGTAACTCACTTTACTCCCCAAAGCAGGTTCACTGTTGTGTTCTGTTTTACTATCAACATTTCAGTGTACCATTCAGAGTCATGTCTATGATATTATTATTGTATCATAGCACGTAACCTAAAGATATAATGGTGTAATTCTCTACTTTATCCTGAGATGATTTGAAGTATGACAAGCCAGTGGAACCATCCTGCTCAGTTATAATTGAATGTCTGTGTTTAATAATTATCTGTAATAAACATATTATATCCTTCAAAACCACGATATCCACACACAGTTTCTTATTAAAATAGATAGCATTGCCACATCAGGTAAAATAACTATTGGAAACAAAAACAAAGTTGCTGGAAAAGCCCAGTAGGTCTGGCAGCATCTGTGAAGGAAGTAAACAGAGTTAACGTTTCGGGTCCGGTAAGTCTTCCTCAGAACCATGTGGTGAAAATAACCAGTGGAATTCAGAAGCGCATCCTGAACATCAGCAGTGACTGCCTACATATAAAAAGAAACTGGAATATATTGATGGTAGATGTTTGGAAAACTGACTGAAGACTAGCTGAACGACATTTTGGACATGAGCGAGTTTAGAATTTCAGCAGTATCAGGTTCTGCAGGTGCAGACCACTGTAAAGATCTGTAGATAGCAGAATTTAGGGAGTTAAGAGCCAAGTTAAAAAGTAGGACCTCAGAGGTAGTAATCTCAGGATTGCTACCAGTGCCACGTGCTAGTCAGAGTAGAAATGAAAAAATAGGCAGGATAAATGAGTGGCTTGAGAGATGGTGCAGGACGGAGGGGTTCAGATTTTTGGGACATTGGGACTGGTTCTGGGGGAGGTGGGACTACTACAAATTGTACGGTCTACACCTGCGCAGGACTGGAACCAATGTCCTAGGGGTTGCTTTTTCTAACGCTGTTGGGGAGGGTTTAAACTAATGTGGCAGGGTGATGGGAACCAAATGAGGAGGTTAGTGGACAGGAAGGAGGCAGTAACTAAAGCCTGTAAGGAACTAGATAATGAAGTCAGTGTGACTAAGGGGAAGAGTAGGCAGAGAGCAGATGATGAACGCAAAGCGACAGGTGATCTGAGGTGCATTTATTTTAATGCAAGAAGTGTAGTAGGTAAGACGGATGAATTTAGGGCTTGGATGACTACCTGGGAGTATGATGTTATTGCTATTACTGAGACTTGGTTGAAGGAAGGGCAAGATTGGCAACTAAATATCCCAGGATATAGATGCTTCAGGCCGGATAGAGAGGGAGGTAACAGGGGTGGAGGAGTTGCATTACTGGTCAAAGAGGATATCACAGCTGCGCGGAAGGAGGGCACTATGGAGGACTTGAGCAGTGAGGCGATATGGGCAGAGCTCAGAAATAGGAAGGGTGTGGTAACAATATTGGGGCTGTACTACAGGCCTCCCAACAGCGAGCGTGAGATACAGGTAAAAATATGTAGGCAGATTATGGAAAGATGTAGGAGCAACAGGGTGGTGGTGATGGGAGATTTTAATTTTCCCAATATTGACTGGGATTCACTTAGTGTTAGGGGTTTAGATGGAGCAGAATTTGTAAGGAGCATCCAGGAGGATTTTATAGAGCAGTATGTAAATAGTCCAACTCAAGAAGGGGCCATAATGGACCTGGTGTTGGGGAATGAGCCCAGACAGGTGGTTGAAGTTTAAGTAGGGGATTACTTGGGAATAGTGATCACAATTCCGTAAGTTTTACAATACTCATGGACAAAGATGAGAGTGGTCCTAAAGGACCTGAAGTTACAAAAATATTCAAAACTAAAGCAACAAACCTATACTGAAGAACAATGACTACTCTGTCTGAGATTATTGACTTTCTCGCCGAACTAGCTCGTTTTTATTCAGACGTTTTGTCACCATGCTAGATAACATCATCAGTGAGGCCTCCGATGAAATGATGTTGTTCTACTTTGCTTTGAATTTAGGCTGTCTGGTCTGTTGTGGTGAGTTGTGTCATTTCTGGTTCTGTTCTGTGTGGGTTTGTATATAGGGTCCAAATACATGTTTGTTGATTATAACATGGGTGGAACCACGTCTCTAGGAATTCCCATGCATGTCTATGTTTGGCTTGGGCTACTATGGTTACATTGTCCCAGTTAAACTGATGGCCTCCATTGTCCTAGTGTACTGATGATATTAGGGAATGGTCGTCGTGTCATTTTGCTGCTAGCTGATGTTTGTGTATTCAGATGGCTAGTTTCCTTCCCGTCTGTCTGACGTAATGTTTGTGGCAGTCATTGCATGGTATTTTGTAAACCACGTTGGTTCTGCATGTTGTGGGTAGGGGGTCTTTAATCCTTGTGAGTGTCTGTTGTAACATGGCTGTGGGCTTGCGAGCTACCATGGTTCCGAGTGGTTGTAGGACTCCTGTCAGTTCTGATATGTTCTTAATGTAGGGCAGTGCGCCCAATGTGTTAGGGCATGCTGTTTTCTCCTGTCGTTGTCTGTTTAGTAGGCATCCGCAGATGAAGTTGCGGGGATATCTGTTCATAGCAAAGATTTTGTATAGGTGCTCTTTCTCTTTCCTGCGTAGTTCTGGCATGTTGCAGTGAGTCTTGGCCCATTTGAATAGTGTGCTAACACAGCTTTGTTTATGGACGTTGGGGTGGATGCTGTGGAAGTTAATGATTTGGTCAGTGTGGGTTGCTTTCCTGTATACCGAGGTTTGGTCCACCCTGTTGGTCATACGTTCAAACCTGAAGTCTAGAAATGGAATCTGATTGTTGTTTTCTTCTTCCCCTCTCGTGAATTTAATCCCAGGGAATACGTTGTTGATGAGGTGGTGGGTGTCTTCTAGTTTGGTGCGTTTAATGATGACAAATGTGTCATCCACATACTGGATCCACAGTTTAGGTTGAATGAGGGGGAGGGTAGTATATTCTGGTCTTTGCATGACTGCCTCTGTGATGAGTCCTGAGATGGATGACCCCATGGGTGTGCCATTGATCTGTTTGTAACTTGACCATTAAAGACGAAGTGTGTGATGACGCACAAGTCTAGTGATTTGAGTATGTTGTCATTGCTGATGGAGCTGCTGGTCTGCGTTCCTGCTTCCTCTAGTAATGTGGCCAGTGTTTCTTTGGCTAGTGGGATGTCAATTGACATGAATAATGCTGTGACATCAAAGGATACCATAATCTCGTTGTTGCTGATTTTTATGTTCTTGAGGGTATTGAGGATTGGGTTGAGTGGATGGAATGGAGTGATCTGTCGACTGGATGTTTCAGTCTCTGTTGTAGGTCCTTAGCCAGTTTATGTGAATGTGTGCCCAAAGTACACAAACCAGACATTCCCCTCAGACTCATTGTCTTCCTACCGGGCATACCCATGACATGCAGAACCAACATACTTTACAAAGTACCATGCAACGACTGCCACAAACATTACATCTGACAGATAGGAAGGAAACTAGCCATCAGAATACACGAACATCAGCTAGCAGCAAAAAGACACTACAAACTTTCCCTAATATCATCAGTACACTTGGGCAATTGAGGCCATCAGTTTAGCTGGGACAATGTAACCATAGTAGCCCAAGCCAAACATAGACACGCATGGGAATTCCTAGAGGCATGGTTCTCCACCCATACTTCAATCAACAAACATATAGAATTGGACCCCATATACAAACCCATACAGAACAGAACTGGAAATGACAAAACTCACCACAACAGACCGGACAGTATAAGTTCCAAACAGCATAGAACAACATCACTTCATCAGAAGCCTCACTGATGATGTTACCTAGCATGGTGATGAAACATCTGAACAAAAACAAGCCAGCTTGGGAAGCAAGTCAACAACCTCACCTACAACCTTAGACTACTCTATCTCTCTCACTCTTTCTCTTCTTCCCATTAAAGAGAAACAAGCACAACAGATGCTTGAACTGATCTGAAAAACAAAAGGTTGTTAAGTGTTCATGACAACACAACTCAAAAGCTCTCCTTGAAAAATTTACAGCATAAAACGGTAAAATACCAGTTGTCTACTTTTTAGAAAAGCCTAATGAGTCCAGTTGGTTCCACCATTTTTTTCTCTAAATCATGTGATCGTTAAAACAAAACTATGTGACATCATCACTCCTTATTTGGCAATGAACACCACCTAGGGGCAGGAATTAACAACTACAAGCTTGTAGTTTCTAAAGAACAACAACAGGGAAAAAATAAAGATCAACAGAAGTAAATAAAACTAAGAAATAAAGAGAAGAGAAACCGGTAAAAAATGAACAAATGCTGCATGACACTGTAGCGCTTTAAAAAGACAAAGACCCTGCAAGGAGAATTGGAAAACAAACGCTTACTTATGGATTGAGCATGCAGTTACTCTTCAAATAAATTACAACTTTTGTAACTATACGCTGATTTCTATTTTACAGATCAATTGATTGGTGATCCTGAGAAAATAACACTAACCTTCTTGCTTGTGTGATCAGAAAGACTGAGAAAAGATGTGGAAAGTTTTCAAAGACCAGCTAAAGCCAAGAATTATCTTCAGAATTAACAGACTTCACCTCATGTCATAAAGATGAAAAACTCAATTATCTGTTAAACAGCCTGCCAGGAGGTGCTGCTGGAATGGACATGGTTGAGACTTTTCCAAAGGTGAACAGTCAGAGAGGCTGATTTGAATTTGTGATTACCTTGTAGAAGTAGTAAAAAATAGAAATAGGATTAGAGTGGTTCTGAATCAGAAAAGCGCAATTTAAGTAAAAAAGGCAGACAACAGCAAGTCAAAGATTAAGGTAACTCTGAAGAATTCAACTACATTTTTTTCAATGTAAGGTTTCTTACAGGTGAGGCTGATGAACTTAGGGGATGTATAGGAACATGGAACTGGGATATCATAGCTATTGCAGAAACTAGGCTGAGGGAAGGACAGGACTCGCAGCTCAATGTTCTGGGTTTTAGATGCTATGGGAAGATAGAAAGGCAGGTGGGGGGGGTGGCATTTTTAATTAAGAAAACATTACTACTGTAATTAGAGTGGATATTTCTGAGGGATCATCCAGTAAAACTGTATGGTTAGAAATTAGAAATAAGAAATGGATGATCCTTGATGGGATTGTACTATTGGCTCCCCGGTAGTCAGAGGGAAATTGAGGAGCAAATATGTAGAGAGATCTCAGATACATTTAAGAATAATAGGGTTGTAATTGGCAGGGATTTTAATATTCCAAAAACTGACTGGGACTTTCATAGTGTTAAAGGCTTGGATGGAGAAATTATTAAGCGTATTTAAGAAGATTTTATTTATCAATATGTAAATATACCTATTAAAGAAGGAAGGAAACTTAACCTTCTCTTGGAAAATAAGGCAGGGCAAGTGACTGAAATGTTAGTCGGGGAACATTTTGGGACTAGTGATCCTAATTCTATTATTAGGTCACTATAAAGGTGGATAAATCTTTGGGACTTGATCGAGTATATCCCACGATGTTGCGCGAAGTTAGGGAAGAAATTGCAAGTTCCCTAGCTGAAATATTTATATCACCTGTAACCATGGGTGAGGTGCGGCAGGACTGGAGGTTGGCTAACGTTGTACCTTTATTTAAGAAAGGCTGTAAGGAGAAGCCTGGGAACTATAGACCTAGGAACTTGAAATCAGTGGTGGCTAAGTTGTTGGAGGTGATTCTGAAAGATAAGATTTTACGTGCATTTGGAGAGGCAAGGGCTGATTAAGCAGGGTCAGCATGGTTTTGTGTGAAGGAATTTGTGTCTCACAAACTTGAGTTTTTTTGAGGAAGTAACCAAGAAGATTGATGAGGGCAGAACAATAGACATTATTTATATGGACTTTAGTAAAGCCTTTGACAAGGTTTTGCATGGTAAACTAATTAGAAAAAATAGATTACATGGGATTTGGGGTGAGCTTGACAATTGGATACAAAATTGGCTTGATGGTAGGCTTGATGGTGAGGGAAGATTGTTTTTCTGACTGGGGGCCTGTGATCAGCAATGTTCTGCAGGGATCAGTACTGGGCCCACATTTGTTTGTCATTTATGTAAATGATTTGCGTTAGAATATAGGAGGCATGGTTAGTAAGTTTGCAGGTGACACCAAGCATGGTGGTGTAGTGGATAGAGAAGAAGGTTATCTAAGGTTACAAAGAGATCTTGGTCAATTAGGTCAATAGGCTGAGGAGTGGCAGATGGAGTTCAATTTGGATAAATGCAAGGTATTCCATTTTGGTAAAACAAACAAGGGCAGAACTAATACAATTAATGATAGGGCCTTAGGTAGTAGTGTAGTAGAACAGAAAGACCTAGTGGTTCAGGTACATAATTCTTTGAAATTTGCTATGGGTAGTCTTTTCCCTCGGGTGGGGGAGTTAAAAACAAGAGGGCACAGTTTTAAGGTGAAAAGAGAAAGATTTAAAATGGACATGAGGGGCGACGTTTTACACAGACTGGTTCATGTGTAGTATGAACTGCCAGAGGAAGTGGTGGATGCAGGGTCAGTGACAACATTTAAAGTCATTTGGATAAGTACATATATGGGAAATGTTTGGAAGGATATGGGCTAAGTGCAGGCAAGTGGGATTAGTTTAGTTTGGGAATATGGTCAGCGTGGACTAGTTGGATTGAAGGGTCTGTTTCCATGCTGTATGACCCTAGGACTATATGATTCAGGTAAGACAAATTTTTAATCAGTAATGGAATCAAGGGTTATGGAGATAAGGGAAAAATGTAAAGTTGAGAATTGTCAGATCATCCATGATCTCACTGAATGGCATTGAATGACTGGTCTAAATATCCAACTTCAGGTCCTTTCCTATGATCCTACGAGACACATACATCAACAAATGGCGTTCCATGGAACAGTCTTTGAGATAGATTGTCATGGTGTATTATGAATAATAGGCGATGGCCTGGTGGTAATATTGCTAAGCTATTAATCCAGAAACTCAGCTAATATTCTGGGAACCTGGGTTCAAATCCCACCCTGTCAGATGGTGGAATTTGAAATCAATGAAACAAAAAAATCTGGAGTAATGAATCTACTGATCACCATTAAATCATTGTCGATTGTCAGAAAAAACCATCTGGTTCACTAATGTCCTTCTAGGAAAGAAATCTGCCATCCTCACTTGGTTTGGCTTGCATGTGACTCCAGACCCACAGCAATGTGGTTGACTCTCAACTGCCCTCTGAAATGGCCTAGCAAGCCATTCAGGTGTACCAATCGATACAAAGTCTCAAAGAAATGAAACCAGACAGATCACCTGGCATTGACCTTGGCACTGGAAAAGACAGCCCTGTCAACCCCGCAAAGTCCTCCTCACTAACATCTGGAGGCTAGTGCCAAAATTGGGAGAGCTGTCTCACAAACTAGTTAAACAACAACCTGATATAGTCATACTCACAGATTCATACCTTCCAGACAATGTTACAGACATCACTATCACCTTCCCTGGATATGTTCTGTCTCACTGGCAGGACAGACCCAGCCAAGTCAGGAGGGAGTTGCTCTAGGAGTCTTCAACATTGACTCCGGATTGTACTCGAGGTGAGAGATTTTAATGACCACCATAAAGTGTGGCTCAGCAGCAGTACTACTGATTCAGCTGATTGGGTCTTAAAGGAGGTAACTGCTAGACTGGGTCTGTGGCAGGTGGTGAGGGAACTACCAAGGGGAAAAAGCATACTTGACCTCACCTTACCGATCTGCCAACTGCCGGTGCATCTGTCCATGACAATATCAGTAAGAGTGACTACAGTACAGGAGATAAAATCCTGCCTTCACATTGAGAATAACCACCATCGTGTTGTGTGGCACTATCACCATGCTAAATGGGACAGACTTTACACAGATCTAGCAACTCTAGACTGGGCATCTGTGAGGCGCTGTGGGCCACTAACAGCAGCAGAATTGTATTCCAGCACAATCTGTAACTTCATGGCCTGGCATATCCCCTACTCGATAATTACCATCAAGCCAGACGATCAACTCTGTTCAATGAAGAGTGCAGGAGGGTATGCCAGGAGCAGCACCAGGAATTCCTGAAGATGAGATGTCAACCTGGTGCAGCTACCAAACAGGATTACTTGCATGACAAACAGCACAAGCAGCAAGTGATAGAGCTAAGTGATCCTACAACTAACGGATCAGATCTAAGCTCTGCAGTCCTGCCACATCCAGTTGTGAACGGTGGTGCACAATTAAACAACTCACTGGAGGAAGAGGCTCCATAAACAGCCTCATCCTCAAGCTATGAAGAGAGGTTGAGTAGGTTAGGATTGTTTTCATTAGAAAAAAGGAGATTGAGGGGGGACCTGATTGAGGTCTTCAAAATCATGAAGGGTATAGACAGGGTTGATAGAGATAAGCTTTTTCACAGGGTGAGGGATTCAATAACGAGGGGTCACGCGTTCAAGGTGAGAGGAGAAAAGTTTAAGGGGGATACACGCGGAAAGTACTTTATACAGAGGGTGGTAGGTGCCTGGAACGCGTTGCCAGCAGAGGTAATAGAGGCAGGCATGGTAGATTCATTTAAGGTGCGTCTGGACAGATGCATGAGTAGGTGGGGAGCAGAGGGATACAGATCCTTAGGAATTGGGCGATAGGTTTAGACAGTGGATTTGGATCGGCGCAGGCTTGGAGGGCCGAAGGGCCTGTTCCTGGGCTGTAAGTTTTCTTTGTTCTTTGTTCTTTGTTCAATGATGGAAGAGCCCAGCACATCAGTGCAAAAGATAAGGCTGAATCTTTCGTGGCAATCTTCAGCCAGAAGTGCCAAGTGGATGATCCATCTCGGCCTCCTCCAGTGGTCCCCAACATTACAGATACCAGTCTTCAGTCAATTCGAGATAACAAGCATGGGGCTGGATGAACACAGCAGGTCAAGCAGCATCATAGGCTCAGGAAAACTTGACGTTTCGGGCCTAAACCCTTCATCAGAAATGGGGGAGGGGAAGAGGGTTCTGAAATGAATAGGGAGAGAGGGGGAGGCGGATAGAGGATGGATAGAGGAGAGGATAGGTGGAGAGGAGGCAGACAAGTCGAAGAGCCGGGGATGGAGCCAGGAAAGGTGAGTGTAGGTAGGGGGGTAGGGAGGAGATAGGTCAGTCCAGGGAGGACGGACAGGTCAAGGGGGCGGGATGATGTTAGTAGATAGGAGATGGGGGTGTGGCTTGAGGTGAGAGGCAAAACAGGTTAGGGACGTGGAGATGAGCTGGGCTGGTTTTGGGATGCGATTGGGGGAGGGGAGATTTTGAAGCTTGTGAAATCCACATTGATGCCATTGGGCTGCAGGGTTCCCAGGCTGAATATGATTTGCTTTTCCTGCAGCGTTCGGGTGGCATCACTGTGGCATTGCAGGAGGCCCAGGAACATCCAGGAACATCCTGCTCCTATGATGCTGCTTGACCTGCTGTGTTCATCCAACCCCATGCTTGTTATCTCGGATTCTCCAGCAACTGCAGTACCTTTTATCTCAGTCAATTCGATTCGCTCCATGTGATATCAAGAAACGGTTAGAGACACTGAATACTACAAAGGCTACAGGCCCTGACAACATTTCAGCAGTAATACTGAAGACTTGTGCTCTGGAACTTGCTACTCCCCTAGTCAAGCTGTTCCGGTACAGTTACAACACTGGTATCTTCCTGACAATGTTGAAAATTGCCCAATTATGTACTGTACATAAAATGCAGGACAAATCCAACCCAGCCAATTACTGCCCTATCAGTCTGCTGTTGATCATCAGTAAAGTGATGGAAGGTGTCATCAACAGTGCTATCAAGCAGCACCTGCTCAGTAATAACCTGCTCAGTGACGCCCAGTTTGGGTTCTGCCAGGGCCATTCAGCTCCTGACCTCATTATAGCCTTAGTTCAAACATGGTCAAAAGAGCTGAATTCCAGAGGTGAGGTAAGAGTGACAGCCCTTGATCTCAAGGCTGCATTCAACTGAGTGTGGCATCAAGGAGCCCTAGCAAAACTGGAATCAATTGGAATCAGGGGGCAAACTCTACAGTGGTTGGAGTCATACCTGACACGTAGGAAGATAGTTCTGGTTTTTGGAGGTAAATCATCTCAGCTCCAGGTCATCTCTGCAGAAGATCGTCAGGGTAGTGTTCTGGACCCAAACATCTTCAGCTGCTTCACCAATGACCTTCCCTCCATCATAAGGTCAGAAGTGGGGATGTGCAAACATCAGCGAACAATGTTCAGCACCATTCATGACTCCTCAGACACTGAAGCAGTCCATATTCAAACGCAACAAGATCTAGACAATATCCAGGCTTGGGCTGACAAGTGGCAAATAACATTCGCACCACACAAATGCCAGGCTATGACCATCACCAATAAGAGACAATCTAACCACCACCCCTTGGCAATCAATGGTGTTACCATCACTGAATCCCCCGCTATCAACATCTTAGGGGTTACCATTGACCAGAAACTCAACTGGACTCACCACATAAACACAGTGCTATAACAGCAGGTCAGAAGCTAGGAATACTGCAGCAAGTAACTCACCTCTTGACTCCTCAAAGCCTGTCCACCATCTACAAGGCACAAGTCAGAAGTGTGATGGAATGCTCCCCACTTGCCTGAAAGAGTGCAGCCCCAACAACACTCAAGAAGCTTGACACCATCCAGGACAAAGCAGCCCTCTTGATTGGCACTATATCCACAAGCATCCACTCCCTGCACCATCCACGCTCAGTAGCAGCAATGTGTACTATCTACAAGATGCACTGCAGAAATTCACCAAAGATTCTTAGACAGCACCCATGACCACTTCCGTCTAGAAGGACAAGGGCAGCAGATGTATGGGAACACCACCACCTTCAAGTTCCCCTCCAAGTCACTCGCCATCCTGACTTGGAAACATTATCACCATTCCTCCACTGCCACTGGGTCAAAATCCTGGGATTCCCTTCCTAATGGCAGAGTGGGTCAACCCACAGCAGGTGGACTGCAGTGGTTCAAGAAGGCAGCTTACCACCACCTTCTCAAGTGCAACAAGGGATGGGCAAGAAATGCTGGCCAGCCAGCAATGGCCACATTCCACAAATGAATAAAAAAAATTCTGTGCATTGCAAAATCACACTGCAGTGCCAAAAGGCAATCTAATCTTATACCCAGTGGACATCAATGGTCCAGCGGTAGAAGGAATACCGATGTCCAGATAAAGTCACAGTTTATGAAATTCAAACTATGTGGACTGTGATGGAACAGACTGATTGCGATACAGTCAAATCAGTCAACAATCTCTAATACCTGTACCAAATGGATTTACTGTGATTGGAAATGTTAAGATTGAAACCTGCTTCCATTGAGAAATGATGCAGCCCCATTTACAGATTTTCCAAGGAAGTGCAGTATGCAAATTCTCCTGAAGCTTCGAGTGGATCTATACGAGATAGACTGATTTGGAACAATTCAGAAGTGAATCACAAAGATTGGGGTGACATTATCACTTGTGTCTTAAAGAAAGCTGGCAGAGTAGAATATGCCTAAATCCAAGGTGTTTCAACCTTCAATTAAAACATATCCACACAAGAAATCAATTCTGGAAGAATTAAATTGTAAACTTTCCAGAGCAATTTCTTCAGAAAACCTAAATGGGAAGCATGGCCTCAGGCCTGTCCATTTAACAAAAGAATCCCAAGAGCTTACATTTGGAGCGTACTGTTTCTAACAGTTACCCTTTGAGCTGTCAGCCAAGGCATCTTCCAACAAAACACAACAGGATTATTGAGAATGTGCCTGGTTGTGTTTGCATTGCTGATGTTATCACAATCATGCATAAGACAAAAGTAGACCATGACCACAACCTTCACCTACAGGTGACAACAGTATGACAAGTATTGTTTTATATCTCCACACAGTGCCAGGTCAACGTAAGCTGGATAAACTTCTTTGGTTTCATTCACTCCATCCTTAGAGCTAGTCCTGATCCAGGAAAGATTGAAGATGTTAATCAAATGCTGACCCCACAGCATAAAGAGGATCTGCAATATTGCTTCAGAGTTTTTAATTTCCTCTCACTGTATATTCCCATCTTTACAGATGCAGTATTTCCAGTGAGAGATTGCTCAAGAGGATGTCTCCACTATGTGTGGCGAGATGACCATGATCACATGTTAATTTCTCTCTATCAGGTTCTGTCAGTAAAGTCTTGCTAATTGCACCACCATGTCCTCAGGAAAGCCATGATTCTCAAAGTGGATGCATTGCAAGAAGGAAATGGGAACCTGGGAGAAAATTCTCCACTATTTGGAGTCATTCCAGTACAAAGGAAGATTGTTGTGGTCTTTGAAAGTCATTCATTTTAACTCAGGAGTCTGCAGGTATTCCGCAAGATAGTATTCCATGCCTAACCATCTTTAGCTGCCTCATCAATTATAAGGTCAGAAGCAGGGTATACACTGATGATTCCACAGTGTTTAACATATCCGCAACTCTTGACACTAAAGCAGTTCAAAAGCAGCAAAACCAGACAATATCCAGGCTTGAGGTGACACGTGACAAGTAATATTAGGGTCACAAAAATACCAGCTAACAACCATTTCCAACAAGAAAGAACGTAACCTTTGCCCCATGACATTCATATGGCACTACCATCACTGAATCCCCCACTATCAACATTCCAGAAGTTACTAAATAAAAACCGAAAGAACTGCGGATGCTACAAATCAGGAACAAAAACAAAGTTGCTGGAAAAGCTTAGCAGGTCTGGCAGCATCTGTGGAGGGGAAAAAAACAGAGTTAACGTTTCGGGTCCG